>CM053783.1:180650500-181250500 GCA_028749045.1 Cupressus sempervirens
TCTTAGCACAGTGGGAGTGGACCACTTAGGTACCATGCGGTCAGGTGGTAGTGTATTTTCCACTCTTATCATTTTGAGATTCATTGAGACATCGTGGTTGATGTGTCCTTCATGATGGTGGATGTGTATCCCTTTTCATTGATGATTAGCATATGTTAGATGATGTTATCTTATGCTTTTATTTGCATGTTAGACTACTTTCTACATATGATGTTATATTGATTAGGAGTGACATTCCTACTATGTAATACCGATGATCTCTTTGGTGATTTGGAATGTTACGCACGGAGGGATGGCTAGGATCCACGATGGTCTAATGATGCTATTAACGGTTGGGAGGAACCATGCACTTAGTTTATTATGTTTGATCTTTATGATGGATGTATATGTCTTCTATGATGTTGTATCATGTGATTATCTCTACTTTGATGTATCGTGGATTAGAATAGGATGATGTACCTTATTCTACATATGTATATTCTTTGGGCCTATCATACCCTTTGACATGTACAGTGGATGATTGTGCATTCTGGAATGTAATTCAGAAAGGACATTTGTATATTGGATGTATCATTATTATTTCATGTGGATGATGTACTAGATGGATTCATGTATGTAATTCAACGTTAAGGGATCTTAAAGAATGTAATCTATTATTTATGTTATGTTTAATTTCATATGGACATTGCTATTGCTTCCGTTATTGTGCATAAGTTATATGTGATGTTTACTTCTATGGAAAAAAAAAATGCTACTAAACATAGTGAGAACTCTAGGTTAATTCTTTGGATCCCTTGGCGGGGCATTACAACATGTCAAATTCTAATTAAATATGTTGAATTGTATTCATAATTGTATAATTAATTTCCAATAGCAAATTAATACCTCAACCACTATAATGCACATCATGGCCTTCGTCACGAGCAGGTTCTGTGGTAGGATATGAAGGCTGTAGTAAAATGTTATGCACATTGTTATGTAGTCAATTTACATGTAAAACTAATACCCAAAAAGAATCTTCTCAATTATTTAATTTCATTTACTTTTCATCTGACCAATTTACCTATGATATATCATTTGGTGCACTAGATTCTTGGGCAAGGCTTACAGATTCTTCATGTAGGCATGCAACCACAACTTTATAGCCTTCCTTCAAGGCAATTTTTCTATCTTCATCTGTGACCTCCACATTGAAATCTGTGCCCTATGTTTTTTGCTTGATAACGTCAATTTTCCATGTATGGTTTCATTAAACAAAACTATTTGTAACATTATATTTTTTTTTTTAAAAATCATTTCTCTACTTATAAGTCGAGACTACAGATTCATATAGCCACCAGAGCCAAGTTTGTGTTGGTCAACCTTTTCTACTCTTGCTTTTGTAGCCACAGATGTGTCCTGCAATCTATGAACAATTTCAAACATCTTAGATTATATATTTACAAATATCAATAATTAGTGCATGATTACAATGTACTTTATACTATAATGAAATACCTCTTTTTGCCCTGTGCTACTTCATTATCTCTATCTTCACATAGCCTTTTCTCCTTTGCATCTTCTATTATTTCATTCCACTCCATCGATGGAATCATAAGAGGATGGTCATATTTTGGGTTATCCTTAAGAGCCCTTCTATATTGATCACTCATAGTCTTTATATGCTTTGCTGCTATTTTCAAAAGTAGGCCAATGTTAAAAATGTTTTTCCCAAATTTCTCCTCAATAGATGCAATCAGCTGATTTTTTAATTCCACAGCTTGTAAATTCCACCTTTTTAAAAAGAAATAGATTGTTAGATCAATAACTTTAATATATTACAATAAATAGAAGAAAAGAAAAATTATGTAGCAATGATATGAAACTATATACCTTTTACATATGGTGGGTCCAAATAGTCTCAATGTCATATGAAAAAGATGTTCAAAGAAAGCATTATTACCTACAAAAACATAAAGGATTTATCAGTCCAAAATGAGTAATGTAAAAGTAGACTAAATTTACATTTTAAATAATATCAATTTTAAAGCACCTAGAAGCTTTCATTCTTTTAATGGAAACATAGTTTTCTTATTCAGCAACAATGTCCCTTCATATGAACTAGTACTAATCACATGAACTGCTCTAGGAAATGGATCAACTTCAATAGTACTACTCTTTATTGGTCTATTAACTGAAACATCATAACAATTAAATGACAATTTTAGTATTGCTCTCTATTGGTCTACCACCCTGCCTATGTCCATGCCTCTCTATGTGTGGGTATATATATGTATGTATGTATGTATGTATGTATGCATGGTGTGTGTATGCATGTGTTTGTGTGTATGCAAGCTTTTGCAGGCATCATTTAAGAACTGATATGCTACTTCATTGTTCATCAACTTGTAGAAAGACATTACAAAATATAGAAAAACAAGGTTTTATCAGTTCTAGTGGGCATAGACGATGATGTTTGCATGGTCCTTGTTGCCACCAATGCAACAGACAATAGTGGACCGCCAACCGAAGGAGGAGTTCACACTTCATCATGAGCTAAAGAATATAATATTGTTAGCAAAGACATTTGCAATTGATAAAGATCAAATGTGATGCTAGTGAGAAACGTCCACAAAAAAAAAAGGTAAGTGTTATAATGTTGATCAAAACAAACAAAGTGTTACTTACATGAAGGTATTGCACAACAACGCTGACCATGTTCACCATGTGATGTTGCAACTAGCACATATGTCTATACAAGAACACATAAAATTAGAGATCATGATCCATAAGATTCGTGTAAGAATCTTCCTTAGGGAAGAATTTACCCAAGACCAAGGAACTCAAAACACAAGCACAAATTAGACCAAAGTATGATCAAAATAACTTTACAGTATTCAATTCAATGTACAAGGATAGTAGGAGTGCCTCAATATAAAGGCCTCTGAGATGCCTCGAAATTAGCATCATGATAAGTCCAACAACTAGGCACATGTCCACCTAATATGGGTTATCCTCCATTATGCACGAAAGTAAGTGCGATGATGAGAGGATAAGCCTATAAAGGTGAAACATGCACATCAGTGTTGTAGACAACATGTGCAAAATTAGGAGTGAAAAAAATTGTGTTGTCTACATGACAACTCAGTGAATGATGCAAACTCTTGTGGTGTAGACACCATGTGCATAATTAGAGTTGCATACTTCTATGTTGTCTACATGACAACTATAGAAGATGCACAAACTCCTAAGTGTCTCATAAAGAGAAATAATAAAATAATGCAAAATAATAAAATAATGCACTAACCTAAGTAAACTTAAGTAAAGCGTAAATAGTAAATACCTATTTACACCAACACCCCCCCTTAAGTGCAACTTAGGGGAACGCACTTAAGCTCACTAATGCATAATGGGTCCTGGATACGAGGCCATGTTAGATACCCATGTACAAAAGCAATGCTAAAATGATGCAATGCAATCTCTCATAAAGTGGAGAAAGATGGAAAACCACATGGGAAAAACCCTCCTCCAAAAACAAAGATGAGTATAATAGAGAAAGAGAGAGAGTGAAGAAGACCTCATAAGTGGAAAAAATCCCTCCCAGAAGAAGAAGAAGAGAGAAGTCAAGGGACTCCCCTATCTGCAACATCCCACACCCCCAAGAGATCTCGTAAATGAGTAAATTTGACCTCGGTGAAGGGTTTGGTAAAAATATCAGTGACCTACTCTGCTATAGGAGAGTACTAAAGTATAAGGATCTGCTCATGTGTTAGCTCTCTAATATAGTGCATATGAACCTCAATGTGCTTTGTTCGCTGATGTTGAATTGGATGCTTAGAGATTTCAATGGCACTTTGATTGTCACAATGAATAACTATCAGCTTAGGTAGATCAAATAAAAACTCCTCCAAGATGTGTTGTAACCAAAGAGCCTCTGTAGCTGCATTGATAGCCCCTCGATCCTTAGCCTCTGTGGAAGAAAGAGAAAAATTGTTCTGCTTCTTACTTTGCCAACAAATAGGGCCAGAACCAAGGTGAAATGTGTACCCTGAAGTAGACTTTCGAGAATCTAAGTCTCCTGCATAGTCCAAATCTGTGTATCCAATCAACTAAAGCCCTGTACCTACTGCATAATGAATCCCATGTGTATGTGTACCCTTGATATAGTGTAAAATGTGCTCGGAAGCCTTCCAATGAAGCTCATGAGGTTCTTGCATAAAGCGTGAAACCATACCAACTGCAAAGGCAATATTAGGGTGTCTGTGTGTCAAGTAGATAAGGCTTCCAACTAACTGTCTGTATAATGTCGCATCAACAAGTGGAGTGGTACACTTAGCCTCTAGCTTGACACCTGATAAGAAGGGAGTAGGAGTATGTTTGCAGTCACTCATGTGAAACTGGGAAAGAAAGTCAAGAGCATACTTGGGCTGTGCAAATGAAATCCCTGTTGAAGATTGTATGATCTCAATGCCAAGTAAGTAGTGTAACAAACCCAAATCTGTCATGGCAAATCTGTCCTATAGAGAGGTCTTGACACTGGCTATGATGGATTTAGTGCTCCTTGTAATGATCAAGTCATCGACATTAGGCACTAAGATCAAGTGAGAGTCATCTTGCTGAAGAATGTAAACATTTGAATCAGAATTACATCTTCTAAAACCTATTGAGAGGACACATGAATCCATTTTAGCATACCAAGCCCAATGAGCCTACTTTAAACCATAAATAGACTTCTTTAATCTACAAACCATAGTAGAATCCTGTACGAACCCCTATGGCTGCTCCATATAAATTTCCTCATGAAGGTCACCATTCAAAAATGCGCTCTTAACGTCCATATGGTGTACAACCTAGCCTTGAGCTACATCAATTGCTAGTGTCAGGCGAATGGAGTTCATCTTGGCAACTGGTGCAAAAGTCTCTATTTAATCAACACCTAGTACTTGCGAGAAACCTTTTGCAACAAGTCTAGCCTTATGTTTATCAATACTTCCATCCACTGCAAGTTTGGTTTGATAGATCCACTTTCATCGAACCAATTTTCTTCCCTTAGGAAGGGGAACTAAGTCCCATGTGTTATTTTTCATCAATGAATTGTATTCTTCTTCCATAGCTTTATCCCATTCTGGAATCCCTAATGCTTCCTTAAAAGACTATGGATTTAAAGCAATGGCTATGTATGCAAGTGGAAATGACTTGTGTTGTGACCTAGTCCTCCGAGTATCTAAAGGATTTCCCACAAATGAACCTACTACATCAAGGGTCTATTGTGCCCAATGAGGTTTAGTGGAAGAAGATGGAGGAATGTCCTCAACTGTTTGTTGACCCTGCAAAGGTGGCTTCTTGTGAGTCAAGGTTGGAGGAATTTCATCTTCCAAGTCACTTTCATCACTGTGATCACTATCCACATAGGAGGAATAAGGAGGAGTTGAAGAAGCCAAACTTGGACATGTCTCTTCAAAATGAACACTCCTCTCATAGAAAATTTCATGAGTCTCTGGATCCATTAATTTATATGCCTTGAGATGATCAGGATATCCAAAAAATATGCATGGTTTTCTTTTTGGTTCTAATGCCTTATGCTTTTGTGGAGGTATCCTAGCCCATGCTGGAGAACCAAAAACTTTGAAGTGCTTAACACTTGGTTTCCTTCCACACCATGCCTCAAAAGGAGTTATTCAATCTAAGGCCTTATGTGGACTTCAGTTTTGAATGTAGTTGGCACAGCACATGGCTTAAACCCAAAACACTTGATCAAGAGACTTGTGTTGAAGCATGAAAGTAGTCATTTCCTTAAGGGTTATGTTCTTTCTTTCAGCTACACCATTCTGTTGTGGGGTGTATGCAACTAAATGTTGAAGATCTATGCCCTCATGTGTGCAATAGTCTATAAGTCTGGAGTTGACATATTCTCTGCCATTATCTGTCCTTAGTATCTTGATGGCTTTCCCACATTTCTTCTCAACTTGAGCTTTGAATGTGATAAAGTTGTCAAAGACTTCACTCTTATGACCAAGGAAAAAGACCCAAGTGTACCTTGAAAATTCATCAATAAATGTGAGAACATAGCGGGCCTTACCAAAAGAAGGTACTAGAAAGGGGCCAGCTACATCACTATGTACCAATTCTAGAATGGTAGTTGCCTTCCAAGACTTCCCCTTGTCATATTTCTCTTTAGGATGTTTACTTGCTTCACAACCTAGACAAACTCCCTCTGAAAACTTGACTTGAGGTGGACGAATGACCATTTCCTTCCTACTTAATTGCTGAAGGTAGCGATAATTAAGGTGTCCAAATCTTTCATGCCATAGTTTACTTTGAGTATTTGAATGAGTCAACAAGGCAAGAGACGTGGACTTAGGCACAAAATGTGAGAAAGAATAAAGTCTAGTCTCATGGTTTTCCTTTCCAATCACCACCATTCAATCATCTTTGAGATTCTTTACCACTACTATGTCGGGGAGGAACTCTACTTTGTTGCCACACCCATAGTGAGTGATTTGATAGATGGAGAGAAGGTTGGTGCTAAGGCTAGGAACATGAAGTACATCCTTGAAGATGCCATTCTCTAACTTAACATTCCCTTTACCTTCTACTTCAATTTGTGTATCATTGCCCACATAGATGTAAGGTACATTTGAAGTTTTTAAAGAGGAAAATTGCTTCCTTGAAGCACCCATGTGATGAGATGCTCCTGAATCTAGAACCCATTCCTCCAGATTGTTTGTACTTGCAACTAAAGCTTGTCCCTTGCCCTTTGAAGTGGTTGAAGAACCCTTGTCATTGTATGCATTTGGAACATCAATTTTGTGTTTCCTTATAATGTTTACCAATTCATCAATCTGCTTATCTTTGCACTCATGTTCTTCATGTCTATTCCTCTTACAATAGGAACATATTTTCTTCTCCTTCTTGTTTGAATTGTTCCCCTTTTGATTGTTCTTGGAAGAAGACTTTCCTTGTTGTGAAGAAGAATGTTGAGTAGAAGAAGATTGATTTGTGGAAGATTGTTGTTTTGAGGAGGATTGTTGTGTGTCATCTTGTTGCTTAGCCTTCCATTGCTTCTGCTTCTTGTTTGAGTTTTTGCCACTTGAATTACCTTCATTTGCTACCAAGGCTTTGGTTTTGGAAGACTTGAGAATTCCCATACCCACTAAATTTTCATGTTCTAAGATCAACATTTCTAAGAATTTCTCGAATGAAGGCTTAACATATGCACTTCCCATTGTTAATTTGTGTGTATTAAAGCTAGAAACAAAAGGAGCATATTCAGATGGAAGATGAGTCATGATGTGTTTGATCATCTTTCCATCTTTAATGGGTTCACCACAATCCTTCAGTTGTGTCCTATACATTTCTACTTGGGTAAGATAGTCTTTAATTGTGTCAAAATTTCTAGGATCCTACTTGAGAAGTTTATCCTTTATTGTGTAAGCCATGTCTTCATCTACTATCCCATACAAAGCTTCTAGTTTAGCCCAAACGTCTATTGGATCTATAAGCTTCCTAATGTGAAATTTGATAGGATTAGAGATATTTTTCAACAAGGTTCCTAAGGCCATCTCTTGTTTGGATTCCCAGTCTTCTTCACGAGCTTCATCAGCATCAGTAGGAGGTTTCTTGGCTGCACCAGTGACATAACGCCATAAACCTTTTTCTACCAATGGCTCTTTAATGTTTTCTTTCCAAGTAGAATAATTAATGTATATTACATAGTACACACCCCCCCTTTTCACTCAATCAAAAAATCCCCCCCAAATAAATGATTTTGGCACTTTATATTTAGTGCGTTTACAATGGGCCACTTGCCAAAATGGACAAAGTGGGCTTTCTGGATTTTGCAAATTACAACCTCTATATAGAGTAAAAATCTGGACTATTATAATGTAGCTCAAAATTACATCAATTGTGAAGTATTACAATGCAAAACAAGGCCTATCTCTGAAAGTGATACTTTTGTCCAAATAAGACTACAATCTGATTGTAGATCTAAAAACTAGACAAAAAAATATACACTTTCAAAAAAAATGAAACTTGAAAAGGAGTCCAGATGAGCCGGTACGATGCCTTTGAAGTTGCAAAAAGTAGGATTAGACAGGTATAGTCGATAAAAACTATGATTTTTCACCAATCCAAGCACCAAAATCGAAAACAAACTATACTACTAAAAAAACTAGGAAATTTTACCCAAAATCAAAAAAAATTGCACCTGATTTGGAGTCCGTATGATTGATTTAAGGCTATTTGAAGTTGAGCTCCAAAATTAAAATTGCAAATGAAGAGGGGTCTGTAGAGGAAAACACTGTGTTAAATTTGACGTCCAAATGGCCATCGCAGTTGTTCAAAAATGCCCTGTTATGATGATCATACGACCATCAATTTTCGGCTTCAAGTTTGCTAACGTCAACATCTGCTCTAGCCAGTGATGATGTTACCTATTACGGATGATGACGTGGCATGTACAAAATTATACAAAAAATAGTGAAATGTCGTGCTAACTATGCAGCCTTTGTGGCATATGGTTATGCTGACTGAACTCTAACTATGTAGTGACATGTCACTATGCAAGTGGCTAACAGCTGGAAGCTTACGTCAGCATTGACACATTGGGAAGTAGGCTATCCCTATGGAGTGATAGGAACTAACACATGTCTGTAGGTCCGTGTGTGAATGGGCCCGAAAAAGTGGTACGCTGGCGGATGACTGTGCAGGTGCATCAGCACTAATGTGTCGCTTCAAACGTGTATTGTTGTCAAATTGCATAGTGTCTAAAAAAACAACGAGGTGACAGTGGTCAGAATATAAATTTTGACAGTCAAATAAGAATCCGATCTAGGACTTTAGTCCCAAATTGATACTGTTTAAGGGGGTAGTGAGTTTTAAAAACCAACGCACAAGTGACTTAAATCAAAAGCCTTCGTTGTGGTTTGGAAGTGCTTCCCGCCGGGTTAGTGAGGTTGTCGGTGAATTGTGGTCGCTGGTTAAAGAACAGATGTCATATTTTGAAAGCCAACCACCTGTAAAAATATGTGATGCCTGCTTGCGAATAAATAATAACTAATTGCAACAAATAAATAAAAAAATATTCTACGAACTGATGAATATTCTACATGGGTTCAGGGCCAGGGTTTGATTGCCTGGTATCTGAGCCTAAAAAATTTTCTCTGCATGCCCACGCAAATAATTTCAAAAAAGATATATTTCAAAATTGCAGAAAAAATATAGAATCTTAGATCCAAAAATAAATTAATCAGACTAATAAAAGACCATACCCAGATTTGCAGATTGGGCCTTTGGGTTCCGATTTGCAAAACAAATTTGCCTCCCGGTTGACTATGGCCTAAAATAGGCAAATTTATAGTCAATCTTCACCAAATCTTCGCTCCAAACGTAATGGCGAGATCCGCTTCGGCTCTAGATGCTCTCAATTATAGCTTATGCTCCGAATCTAAATCGGGTCCCTTAAAGAAATGAAGCAACGAGGTCTCCAATGGCTATGTGATGAGTATCTCCCTCAGCTCTGATACCATGTAAGAATCTACCTTAGGGAAGAATTTACCCAAGACCAAGGAACTCAAAACACAAGCACAAATTAGACCAAAGTATGATCAGAATAACTATATAGTATTCAATTCTATGTGCAAGTACACTAGGAGTGCCTCAATATAAAGGCCTCTAAGATGCCTCAGAATCAGCATCATGATAAGTCCAACAACCAGGCACATGTCCACCAGATATGGGTTATCCTTCATTATGCACGAAAGTAAGTGCGATGATGAGAGGATAAGCCTACAAAGGTGAAACATGCACATCAATGTTGTAGACAACATGTGCAAAATTAGGAATGTGAAAAATGGTGTTGTCTACATGACAACTTGGTGAATGATGAAAACTCCTGTGGTGTAGACACCGTGTGCGTAATTAGGGTTGCGTACTTCTATGTTGTCTACATGACAACTATAGAAGATGCACAAACTCCTAAGTGTCTCATAAAGAGAAATAATAAGATAATGCACTAACCTAAGTAAACTTAAGTAAAGTGTAAATAGTAAATACCTATTTACACCAATAATACTATAAAATATTAATATCTATTGAACTTCTATTACTGCTTTAGTCAAATTACTGCTTACCTTGAAAGATTGGATTCTACGGTCCAATTCTATTCTCAGTGCCTCTTTCTCCTCACTTCTATCACCCTTGATGATAATGTTAACAAGTTCATCAGTGTATCTTTGTGTAATTTTTTGGGTGATGAATACAGGGTCAGTACTAAGGCCAATGTCATGTAGATATGACACTCGTATTTCAGATTGCATTTGATCAGCGATCATTGTAGCTTTTTCCTATCATTTGTGACATCAAATATTCGTATACTTTCATCAAAATAACTCCAAATTCATAAAGAAAAGAACATAATAATATCACATTTGTTTCTATATTAACATTAAAATTTACAATAGTTAATGTTTACCTCTATTGAAGGTGTCTAAGATGGTGCATCCATATCATCCTATGAAAAAACTTAGTAAGTCTTAGAAATCAGCAACGAAATTAATGTAATAGATTTACCAAAAAAAATATTAATAATAAAGTAAATTGTATATGTAAATCATTTTTCTTAAGTTAAAAATTTAGCGTAACTAATGTTTATATCTAAAAAAATATTTGACATGTTCTACTTAATGTTTATATGTGCACATATGGTTTGGAAAGAAATATTTGGTCATACAAGACCCCATCATAGTTGACATTGATCCTACTTGGACATTTCATTGATCATCATGATCTGTATCCATGTCATCATCATCATCATCACCATCATCATACTTGTCACTTTGATCATCATTGTCACCACCACCATCTTCATCACTATCATCATCCTCTTGATCACTATCATCATCATGACCCTCATCATCCTCTTGATCACTATCATCATCATGACCATCATCGCCATGATCATCACCATCTTCATCACCATGATCATGATTTTCATCAGCATTATCATCATCATTATCACCATCACTGTTAGCATGACCAAAATCATCACCATCTTCTTCTTCTTCATCACTGGGTAACTGTCGTTCTTGATAATCATTTACTTCCTCTTGTGCTTCTTCAATATCTTCTTCTTCGATCACATTATACTTTATCGGCCTTCCTCTTGGGTCATGTCTAAACACAAATGACCAACCTGGTTTGTGTGGAACACCAAAGTAAAACACTTACTTGCATTGACTTGGAAGAACATAGGGCTCTTCTCCGACTAGCTCAAATAACATTGTATTAATCATAGTAAATCCACTATCGTGTTCAATAATAGTCCTATCGAGATTATTTTGATTCAGTCGTAACATAAACTATTTGATGACAAATAGAACTATTTTGAATCAATTAAATTTGCATTCAAGTATATCATCCAAAATGCCATAGTATCAATTTTCAGATTGATGAGGATGTATGTCACTTCTAAATGAAATATTGGTGACCGCGAAGACAACACTTATCCTGGAATCACACGTTTTCTTCGTTTCATCTAACTTTTTTGTTGCGAATTTATAACCATGGTAGTACATAGCTTTGTGGTGTTTGACCTGCAATTATTCAAACATGTCAAGAATCTTCTCATTGATCTATGAGTTGATATTAAACTTATGTCTCGTGATTAGTAATCTTATGCATACCTTTGTATCTCTTAAGCCATATATTAGATCAAGTACCATTGGCATAACATTGTGATCTCCATTACGATGAGCTTCTTTAACCAACGATGCAACACCATCCCATGTTAATGAGCGACCATTTTCTTGAGACTATTCAAGCTATACTGTTATCCAATCAAGATTGTTTGCAATATATAGGTGTAGTGCATCCCACTCACAATCAACTATAAAGAAGACAATTACACCAGTTAGAAACAACTTATATATATTGATAATGGATAAGAATTTTTAAATTACAAAAAAAAACTTATAATTACCTCTCACCCTCCTCAATCTACCTTTCCTCGTCAAGTACTCCCCTTTGAATTTGTCATTACAATTGAGATCCCAAATGTGATCTACATGGATAACTGCTGCAAACTTTGGAAGATATTCACTGATATACACCATGGTCTAGTATATCATATATCCCTCTATCATAGAACTCTCAAGATGTTCTCTTTGTTGAACCAAGCCCTTCATAAATTTCAAGTGCCTCTCAACCATCCACATTGATCTAGCTTGTACAGGTCCACACAATTCAATCTCCTCAACCTGATGTATGAGGTAGTGCTCTTGAGCATTGAAAAACATTGGAGGTAAACACTTTTGCATTTCACACATAAGCTGTGGAATTTTTCTCTTCCAATATTTTATATCTCTTTTATCAATTTCTTTAGATGATAACCACCTAAAAGAGATTCAACATGCAAAAACACAAAAAGGAGATTTCAAATAAAATTATACAATAAATTTCAGATAAAAAGCTACAAATTTAAGAAAAAACACTCTTCTAACCTGATGCATTTTTCAAGATCATATATAACTTGTTTAATACTGTTGTCAAACTGTTGTGGAAGGGATAGAGGTAGGACGAACTAGAATCATTAAAAAATGATCATTTCAATATATTATTAAATAATGCAATTGGTACTACATTCAATCTTACAAATATACTGTAAATAGAAAACATGATTTACCTTGAGGAAGGTATGCCAATCATGTGTTTTCAACCCTGGCCCAAAATCACCTTTCTTTGATAGAAGAGTGCTTATATTTGTAGCAAATCCTGTTGGAAATTTTATTCTACTTATGACTTTTTTTAATGCATCACTTTGTTGCTCCGTTAATAAGCAAGGAAGGGCACTTGTATTTATGTGGTCTCCATTCCTATTTGATTCAATAAAAACTTTTAGTGCATGATTGGATTCATGAATGTTAGTACAAATTTTAGCAATTTTTTCTCTATCATGCCTTCCATCCAACATTTTCCATAATGTCTCTACTACATTCTTTCCAATATGCATAGCATCAAACAAATGTGTGATTGGGAGATCCTTGTAGTATGGTAATCTACTAAATTGAGTAGGATAACTTTTCATTCCTCTAGGAAATTGGTCATTGTTGCCTTGATGACCTTCACGAGCATCAATTACAGCATTAGTAAATATAAGACAATATAAAAATACAAATTGTAAACTTCAGACAACAAATTGGACATTACCTCGATGATTTAGTCGATCGTATCCCAACTTCCATAAATGAGGTGTCATTCTTTGTGGCCTTCATGATGTCTCTTCTTTCCCATTGAAAAGATGTTTTTTGGCAATTCGATACCTATTATTATTGTGGAGAAAGTTTCTGAACTCATCAAACACCTACTTTCCTAAACTTCTCAAATGATGACATTTCATCTTTGAATCACAAACTGGACATGCAAATTTTCCCTTTGTCTGAAGACCTAAAAGATCATGTATAATTGGATCATGTACAATTATCATGCGCAACATAAGAATTCGATAGTAATGTGTAAGCACTATAACATAACAAAAATATGTGACCTTAATAATATAACATATCGCAAAAATGAGTTAGCCCAGGGGCATCATGTATTGTCCATACAAGTATTGCATGGAATTGAAATTGTCGATGTCTTATCGGTCTAGAGATGTCATACATAGTGATGTCATTCCATAACTTCAAAAACTTGTCAATTAGGGGCTCAATATACACGATCATATCTTTAACTTGGTATTTACCTAGCAATTGAATGAACATAAACATTACATAATTATTATAACCATTTTCATGCACTATTTATAAATTAATTTAGATAACTATAAAATAAAAAAATACCTGGCACAATCATTGACAACATTATGTGCTCCCTCTTTATGGACATCCAAAGAGGAATGTTATTGTTAATAACAAAAATAGGCCATGCTGAGTAAACAGATCTCATATCTCCATATGGATTGACACCGTCTACTGCCAATGAAAGTTTTAGATTACAAGGTTCTTCTTTAAAGTGTGACTATGTTTCTTCTATCTCTTTAAATGCAGAACCATCAGCAAGCATTCACATAATGTCATCCTGACTTCTATTGTGTGCATGGTAATCCATAAATTGTGCCAAGCTAGCACACCTGAATAACTGTTCAAGATATAAATTAATTTAGATAACTATAAAATAAAAAAATACCTAGCACAATCATTGACAACATTTTGTGCTCCCTCTTTATGGACATCCAAAGAGGAATGTTATTGTTAATAACAAAAATAGGCCATGCTGAGTAAACAGATCTCATATCTCCATATGGATTGACACTGTCTACTGCCAATGAAAGTTTTAGATTACGAGGTTCTTCTTTAAAGTGTGACTATGTTTCTTCTATCTCTTTAAATGCAGAACCATCAGCAAGCATTCACATAATGTCATCCTGACTTCTATTGTGTGCATGGTAATCCATAAATTGTGCCAAGCTAGCACACCTGAATAACTGTTCAAGACGTAAAATAATGGGAATGTACCAAAGAACCTTGTGAGGCACTTTTTTGATTATTTGATTTGACCAATATCTACTAACATGACAATCAAGGAATTCTGTTGCAAATTCATGTTGTTTATGATATACAATGTGATCATTGGGACATGCATGTATTGTTTGATACTTCATTCCAATCTGATCCATAACGTTAGATAATTCTCAGTACGAACAAGGAAAAATATTTGATGGTGGTAACAAAAACTCACTAATCAACCTACAACAACAAATATGCATTGTTAATATAATGAATAGTAATTGTATGATAAAATTGAAGATGAAAAAAATGACATACCTTAGCATACGTGACATTGCTACATTGGATATACTATTCATAACTTTTAAGTTCACCAACAACACTATAGCCGACAGTAGAGTTGTTTGGGAGCCTTCGTATAAGGGCTCGTGTGCCTTCTCAAGTAAAGGTATATCAAGACCATCTTCATCATTATTATCAAATTTGCTAGTACCATCATTGTGAGCCTCTTCATCACCTGCCCCAATACCATCTTCTTCAATCATGTCCTCTGGCATATTATCATCTTCTTCCATGGGAGTGTTATCCTTAGCTTGGATATTGACACCTACATGTTCCTCCAATAGGAAGTCCACATTTAACAATGGACAAAAATCATGGCCCCCTTCAATATGACCATATTCCCTATAATGACTATGGGCTATTGTGATTAGAATTATTTGATTCTTTAAGCCCTTACACTTTTTACAAGGACAATAAAATTTATCAGGTTTTCCTCAAAACTAAGCCCACAATGTAGCCATTTTCTCAATTATTTTGTTCTGGGTTCATATTATTAGGCATGGTCTTTCTTCATAAGAAAATATACCTGTAAATAAATTGGACATGCTGTAGTTAATGTTTATATCTGCACATATGGAAAAATTTTATTAATATTTTCAAATGTAACTAAATGATCCTATAATTTCTAGAAGGCTTGGATGTTTGCAAAATGTGGATTTATAGACAATGTATCTTAGTTATTTGCAAAATGCCTCAAAGAGATGTCACAAGCTGAAAGTTACTTAGGTGCTAATAGCAGCATGCCATGACTAATCTTGATAGCAATGACTAATTTGATTAATGCATCAACTAATGAAGATAACTAAAAGATTGAAACATATTAATGCAATCTTCAATCAAGAACATGTGAGATCAAAAGATGGGTAAATCTCAAAACCTCATGAGCCTAAGATCATTACAATTTCTGCCATGAAATAATTGCAATTGAAATTTGTTGAAAAATGGGCCTAAGTGGGTTGGCCAAATGGTCAAAAGAAGAATTTAGATTTCACTTAATTACAAATCAATTAGCTTATGCAAGTTTGGTCTCATGGTGGTTGTACAATTTTTAAAAACTTAATCCTTAGACCATTTGGGCTAACATCAAGGGACGTGAATTTAGGACTCAAACATCTATAAAGGTTGGATGTTGAAATTCTTTGGAACATCAACCTTTCCAAGCACTTCTTGATCCTTACAATGGATCCAACACCTTCACTTGGTCCAATATTGACCTTCTATGCAAGAAAATATACCCCTCATGTGGATGGAATCTCCCAACTCATAATTGTCCCATTCACCTAGTGACCCTCAAACAACACCCTGTCACATTCAAAGATCTTTGTCTCTAATCTCCCTGCATATCTCTACACAAAATCATATCAAATAAGTGCATAATACATTAGCAACCCCTCCTCCACAAGTTACATATACAATATAGCATTGGGAGGGGTCAAATTCATTGAGTTTGCCTCAGATAGTCAAGTTTTGTCACATGACAATGACAGTCTCTTATTACCTGTGCAAAATCCTTTACAAATGACTTTTGACAAATAAAATCAACTTATAAAATAAACTTCTCAATCATTTTCATATTCAAAGAAAATCTTTGAAGTGAAATAAAGCTTGCACCAATTAAAAACAACCAAATTGCATAGTCTCTGATTTATAATGGAAATACAAAATCAATATTTATTGCTTATAGAACTCTGTGATATCTAATATATCTATAACATTATGTAGTGGAAAGTAATTGATTACAACTTAGAAGAAATTAGTGTTGTCTATCATTGATGAATGTTTGCAATTCAACGGATGCTTTCTCTATATACAACCTAACTGTGTCATCCCTTGGATGTCATCTTTAATATATGTGATTCACAATTGCACTAGTAAGTCAATCAGGCTATTGGCTCTAAAAAGAGCATATCTAAGAGGATAAGAAAAAGAAGTAATATGTACTTTGTTATGATGAAATGAAAGATGAGATTGGAATCCTATATCTTATGTTGAAGATGATAGGACAGATTGGAAGTGACACACCTCCCTTCACAGTTAATCATACCACCTCTTCCAAAAGTTAATCCTAGTTGCCGGTTTGGATTTTGGTTTTGGTTCAAATTTTTTTTGGGTTCATACCTACAAGAATATATATATATATATATATAGCAATAAATAAGTTCATAAAACACTATGCTAATATTAAAGAAACATAGCAAAATACACCACCATATCAATGTTTTGGTTCAAAAACAATAATGTCAACATTAATAATCAGCCATCATCAATTAAGATTAAATATCATCAAGCAAATCATCATCATTCATCTGTTGCAAATCAAAAGCACAAAATGTAACATTATAGGCCCCTTTAAAGCCAATGTTGTGATTGTTTCCATATTGTAAGCTTCAGAAATTAATTATCATATTGGATGATTCAAAGAATGCAGCTTTGGATTGGGCTAGATGAAGTCGAGAAAGTAGGCTTTGGATTATAGCTTATCAAATTGGTTATCAATTTATGTTCCAAGTTTATGACATTACAACATTGGCATCAAAGACTGTTATGAGAACATTTCCTATTATTTGAATACAGTGTCAATAACATAATCTTTAAGAGGTGCAATCTTTTTCTATAATTAAAGACTTTATTGGAAAATAGCAATCATTACAAAAAATCCTCATCTAAGATTTAGAATACTACTTTGATGATAAGCCCAAGGCTTTTGTGACCTAGACCAACACACAAGCTGATGGAATAAGATGGTCACATGATAAGGAGAAGAAAGAGGATCAAAAGTTCAGAGTTACTATCTCAAAAAACTTTAAAATGATCCCATTGAGGTCTTGTATGAGGGACTCTCATGCACATTAAAAACTACACATGCACCCATATAGGTAAAACTTCAAAAGATGAAAATAAAAAGCCTGCATGCAGTTTGGCAGGCACTCCCTGTGGGAACTATTAGTTAAATGACACAATTCCCATCAAAAGATGAAAAATTACCTACTAATTATTAAGAAGCAACACTTTGAAAATAAAGCTCAAGGGGCATATGGGAAAGTGATGAGAGGATTTCCATTACTAAGGGTAGCCGACTCTTTTTTCTCATCCATATTGGATCTAGCGGATGAGATCCAACTTTAGGATATGTCCTAAGGATTTCTACTTCTCATCCATTGAAGAAAATTATGTCTAATAGTAACAACGTATGTCATTTGGTAAGCCAATAGAATTGCTAGAAGTCTTCACAATCTACTCCTTCCATGCTACAAGGCTTTTGAATGATCTCTTTCAATGCCTTATTAATGGCTTCTCTTACCTATTTACCCTTGGATAGTTAAAAGCCTGATGGTGAGTGGAAGATACAAAACTCTACTATTGCTACTCTAATAACAAGGTTAAGAAATGACACCCACAACCATTTGTTGTCTATTTCATAATCCTAAATATAATTAAAATTGGTTCATACAAACTTCCATTATATTTACCTATTTTCAATGGTCCAATTTTGAAAAAGCTGCTCTTGGTTCGATTGAGAAGTTCAAGAGGGCATAAAGTGTTTTAAGCACCTTCTAACTCTCCAACACACATCACAACCTATCAGGCACTATTTGACACCCTACTATACTGATGGCCACCAAGATCTTGCTTGTAGTACTTTATGTTGCATCATGTCTATATTTATTCCATCTGCACATATTCAAATATAAAAACAAAAACAATGACAATGAAAATAATTGGATGACACAACAAAAAAAGGCCTGATTTGGGGAAGACTCTCTGATAGTAGACAACTAAATATAGTAGGGCTTTATTAGCTCCTACCTGGCCAAGGAAGGATGCCTTATAAATAGTCTATACAAAAGCATGAGCAGAGAGTTAAAGAATACTTTCTAGGAAAACAAAACAACATCCTTTCATTTTAAGATGATATATAAAGGCATTCTTCCAGAGAGGGGCCAACTTGGTTTATTTTGAGTTTGTTGGGTTTAACCCATAGGCATTAGTAGACCAAACTGGATCTCAAATAACCTTTATATCTTGTTGGTCTGACTTTTCGTTTGATAGAAATCCTTTGTCCAGTAGTAGAAAAGTTAGATTTTTCATTTTAGTGGTGAATAGGGTTTAGGTAAGTCATCTATTTGCTCCCCTTTTTGAAAATTTTATGAAAACGCTATGTTTCTTTCCATTTGTAAACTGTCGGGTGTGAAGTGTTTAAATTTTAAATTGGGCAAATATTCTCTTCCTTTTATATCTTTTGCACGCCGAGCTATTTTCCCTCTCAATTTTTCTTGGCCATCTGATCTAACTAAATCCACTGTTGTCGTTTCCTCACTATGAAAACATGGGCACTCTTTATGTATAGCGAGGTAGCGAGTGTCAGAAAATGTTGAGATGGGATCGTAAAATGATGAGATGGGACAACGTATTCTAATAAGGCTGAGGATCATTGCAAACATTTGGAAAAAATCTTTATCAAAGCTCTAGAATATGGAGTATCTTTAAACCCAAAGAAATGCACATTCAGGGTCATAGAAGGCAAATTACTAGGACATATAGTGTCTAAGGATGGGGTGAAAATAGACCCTGAAAGAGTAGCAGCTATTGATAAAGTCCCCAAGACAAAAAATGTAAAAGGAATTCAATCCTTCTTTGGCCAAGTCAATTTTCTTAGGAGGTTTGTTACCAATTTTGCTAAAATCAGTAGACCTATCTCAAAGATGCTCAAGAAGGGAGCCACTATAGATTGGAATGGTGAGCCTTCACAAGCATTCCAGGATATTAAAATTGCAATAACAAATGCTCCAGGACTGAGAACTCTAGATTATTCAAAAGCCATGCATATTTTTTCTTTTGCATCCTTCCACACTGTAGCTGCAATCTTATTGCAGAAAAATCAAGAAGGATATGAGCAACCTATTGCCTTTTTCAGTTAGTCACTGCAGCCTACTGAACTAAAGTATGAAATAAATGAAAAGCAAGCATATGCTTTAGTAGAGGCTGTAAAAGCTTTCAGATGTTACCTGGTAGGTGCTACTGTTATTGTTTTTGTACCTAGTGCTGCAGTCAAGGATATATTTTCTCAACAGAAAGTATTAGGTAGAAGGTGTAGATGGATCAATAGAATCCAGGAATTCAGCATTGATATACAGATAACTAAGTTAGTAAGGGGTCAAGGTTTGGCCAAACTCATGGTTGAAGCTAATCTAGAGGCTAATCAGATAAATCTGGTAAATGATGATCTCAAAGCTGACTTATGTGACATGGACCAGTGTGATTGGTACACCAATGTCATATATTACTTGCGACACATGGAAGCTCCTCCCCATTTGTCTGAAAATGAAAAGAGGAATACTAAACTGTAAGCCATCAGGTATGTAATTGTCCAAAGCAACCTATGGTGGAGAAATTTTGAGGGAGTATTGTTGAAATGTGTTGATAAAGAAAATGCAAAAGAGGTCTTGAAAGAAATGCATGCTGGAGTGTGTGGGGGATACTATATGGCAAGAACTACTACACATAAGATAATGAGGGCTGGATTTTGGTGGCCTTCCCTTTTCAAGGATGCCCAAGTTATGGTTAGGAAGTGTGACCCTTGTCAGAGGTTTGCTAGAAGACTAAAGTTCTCAAGAAATACTCCATTGAAGCCAATGGAGATTCAAGCACCTTTTCAACAATGGGGTTTGGATTTCATAGGAGAGATTTTCCCCACGTCTAGCACTAGCTATTTTTCGATTCTGGTGGCTACTAACTACTTTAAAAAGTGGGTAGAGGCTATCCCCACAAGAAATGCAACAACTAAAGTTGTCAATAATTTCCTACTAAATAATATTATTTCTAGATTTGGCTATCCACAGAAATTTGTAACAGACAATGCTATGTGCTTTAGGTCTGAGGAATTCATTAAATTTTGTGATAAATATGGAATAACAAGGTCATCATCTTCTCCATATCATCCACAAGGGAACGGACAAGCTGAGCCCACAAATAAGAGCCTGTTGAAGGTCACTAAGAGAACCTTGGATGATAATAAAAAGGCATGGGATTCCAAGTTACAGTTGGTAATATGGGCTGACAGAGTAACTGTAAAGAAAGCCATTGGTGTAGCTCCATTTGATATAGTGTATGGAATTCAAGCTAGAATGCCTCAAAATAACTTGGTAGAACTTTACAATTACATTCAGTTGCATGGTGAAGACACTATAGATGAAATGCAAGAGAGGATGGATGAGCTGGTAGGACTGACAGAAACCAAAAGAGAAGCATCTCTTAAGAACCAAAAGTTGTAAATACAAGTTAAGACACTCTATGATAGAAGAAATGTAAGCAGAAAGTTTGAAGATGGAGATCTAGTCTTAATGTGGAATGCTAGAATTGAAGATAAACGGAAACATGGTAAATTTAATCCTATCTGGTTAGGCCCATATTTGATTGAAACTACTTGGGGTGAGGATTCTTATATACTCAAAGATCTATTAGACAATATTATTGAACTGCCAGTTCATGGACAGTTCTTGAAGAGGTATTTTTCTTAGAAAATACTTGTTGTTTCCTTGAATAGTAGCTTAGGGTCATCTTGTACATATTTGTAAATCCTTTTGTCTGTGTTTGGCTTCCTATGCATAGTTTTCCTTGTGTGTGTGGTGCTCTTAGTAAGTGGTTGATCTGTTGAGAGTTTGTGTTTGGTCTACTTCTAGAAATTCTAAGCCCTCACTTGAATCTAGAGAATTCAATGTCCCCAGACAGAGCCACTATTGCTCTGACTTTTCGTTTGATAGAAATCCTTTGTCCAATTGTAGAAAAGTCAGATTTTTCATTTTAGTGGTGAATACGATTTAGGTAAGTCATCTGTTTGCTCCCCTTTTTGAAAATTTTATGAAAACCCTTTGTTTCTTTCCATTTGTAAACTGTCAGGCGCGAAGAGTTTAAATTTTAAATCGAGCGAATATTCTCTTCCTTTTATATCTTCTGCACCCTAAGCTATTTTCCCTCTCAGTTTTTCCCAACTGCCCGATCTAAGTAAATCCACTGTTGTCATTTCCTTGCTATGAAAACATGGGCACTCTTTATGTATAGCAAGGTAGCGAGTGTCAGAAAATGTTGAGATGGGACCACAAAATGAAGACATGGCAATCAAATTTTTTAAACTGATCATTCAGTCACGGACACCTGGCCAATGCTATCAGAGCTAGAAGAAGGACCTAATTAGAAAAAGTCAGAGGTCAACGTCGGACTGAGTTATATTTTTGACCCTTTGCTACCTCACTATTGAAAATCTTGAGCATCTCACCATTAATGAAGTAGCAAGGCACCGTAAAATTGAAGAGTCGGTGACCTTGAAATTTATCGATACCATGATTAGTCTAGGTGGCATGACCAGTAACAACTGCTGTTGTCAGAAGTAGTTGATAGCAACAATAGTGATCTGATGGATCCTTGTATGTTACGATGCCAAGATTTATTAAAGTTGTCGGAGCTCACTACCTCGCTATCGATAAATTCTAGCATCTCGCCGTTAGTGAAGTAGCGAGGCGCCGTAAAATCAATAGCCAGTGGGACCTCTAGTAATGTGGGATGATGACTAGGACTAAAGTAAAGTCTTATGGGGTGCCAACTATGCAAAATTTCATACTTCATCAATGCTCTAGACCCATGCCCCATTGATCAAATGTGTGAGAGATTATGAGCATCAGATTAAAATGGAATCAACACTCCACATTATCTCGCGTTGGATAGTTGCATGTTGTTTAAGCTATGCAACGTAGCAAGTATAGGGCCCACCATTTTTCAAGAAACTTCGTGCAGCTTCCCCACCTTTGATTCGATGTCAGATCAATGGCCATCATATTCTCACTATGAAGAGTTGCCAGAGAGATACGTATAGCGACATAGTGAATAAGGGCCCACCGCCATCTTTTTGAGCAAGTATAGTAACATATCATCTGCTAGATTAAGATCAGATCGATGATTGTCACTGCTTCACTATGGCAAGGTGCTCGTTCTTTATGCATAACGAAGTAGCGACCTGCTGACACGTGTCCTTAGTTGCCAGTGGGTCCAGACAGAAGCACCATCAAGGAAACAGTTATGTATGTGGTAAATTTTCATTGGATCAATTGACCAAGTTGTCAAGTGCAATGCCTAGTTTTTTTTCTCTGTATCCCATGATCGTAAGATTTTTGAAGATCAATGGTGTAGCTTTAAATGCAGAATATGGTGCCACTCTGTGTATTAATTAGACATGAAAGCATCATGCGCGAGAAAAATAGAGTATAACATAGAAGATTTCATCAGTTTCACCTTACGCGAGAAAAGATTCTGAGCTATCCCTAAGCAGAAGCAATTACTGAAGGAAATCATGCTGAAGTTTGGCAGAATTTGTGAAATAGTCTGTTCGTTGAAAGTTTGCAGAAATACAAAGGAAAACAAAGAAAAAATTCAAGTAGTACTACCATAATCTCTGTAGGTTTTTCAGTTCTGTAAAATATAATCCAAGATGCCTCTGAAGAAGGGATTTTCAAGTCAAATAAACTATTTGGTAGAAATGTGCATGATGACTTTCTTGAGTTGCTCCCAAAGTCTACTGTAGCTCACTAGTTTGCAATAACTAAGGAAGGGTGGGTCTTTCTCTACAAAATTTTTGGATCAGTATAAGATGGCAGTATCTCACTCTCATTTTTGTGATGTAGAAGATTTCTTTAATTCTACTCTTAGGCATAGAATCAAGCATCGTCCAATTCAGCATGAATTTTATTTCCCTAAAGATGTAATATGGAATGAGTACTCTCTGTAGGAGCAAGAAACAAAGAAGGAAAAATGGAGAGTCTATTCAAAAGTTTTGGAGTTTATTAATTGTTTTGACAAGGATTACAGTCCTCTTAGTAATGTTTTAACTAATGCATATAGAATAAATAAGCTTATGAGTACATTCCCCGAAATAATGGAGGTAATGAATGAGAAGAAGCAAAATTTTATTGATTCTTCTCCAGATAAAGCCAGGGAAGTAATGAGGAAATTGGGTTTCACCCCCAGCATAGGGGTAGGCCCATTGGTTGTGCGAAAGAGAACAGGACATACTATCATTCTGGATCAGAGGCCCACTATAAATAAATGAAAGTAGATAATTGAATCTACTAGTGCTGATTTTGAAGAAAGGCCCCCTAAACTCTCTCCCAAGAGAAGAAAAATAATAAGGGAAGAGGAATCACATGATGAAGGTTACTCACCTTCCCAAACTCCTATGAGAATTGAGGAGGAGTAGCTCACCAATGAGAAAATTGAACAAATGGGATCACAAGGAGGAGTTTTTGTTACCCAAGCAGAAATTGATGAAGGGAACCCCTAGGAGCCTCCTGTGCTGAATTTTGAACTAACTATAATAGATTTTAGGGGAAGGGAATTAGACCCTATTTTGGAACAAGCCAGTCAACAATTTTTGTCTGATAACTGTTTTCTAAAATCTAGGGCTTTCCATCAGTTTTCTTGGAGGGCAAACATGCACATTTTTGAGAAAAGATGTAGGAATATGAAAGTAGACCATCCAAAAATGGATGAAGCCTCTATTCAGAATCAAATAAAGGAACAAATGATACAAGAGTTCCAGAATATAACCCCTGAAGAGGGGAGACAGATGGTAAAAGATGCAAATATTTTATTATTGCCCAATTGGGACATTGCTGAGGCCTTAATTTTTAATTCTATGTCAAATAATTTGGGATTATAAGATCTAGATAAAAAGGAATTCTTGGGAATAGCATTCGGTAATGACCAAGCTACTCTTGTTATGTGGTCATTAAGAAGAGGATCCAAGACTACTCCATCATAGCTTGATGATTCAGGACTAACAGGGAGTATCATTGTGAGGAGAGTTGTTGATATTTCACATGTACAGGCAGCCCACATGAATGTGGACTATTCTCAATTTGCCTTGGCCACTGTAGAAAAGGAAGAAAAGGAAATGATTGAGCTGGAGAGCAAGTATGAAATAGTGGTGGATGCCTATAATAAAGAAGTAAAAAAGAGAATTGAGCTTGAGAACAAGCTATTGGGAAGGACCACTAGGCCAAGAATAACATACCCTCGCTCCCCAGTTGAACCTTTTAAATCCACCCCCCTCATAGAAATACCAGATACACCCCAAAAGCCACAATACTACACTGCTGAGGATTTTGAAAAAGGAAAAGGCAAACTATGGGCCTTACATGTAGAATTGGAATCCAAATATGAAGATAAATTAAGAAAAGCTCTCACATATTTGGGGGACAAAGTTGAATGGCCACTAATTTATGATTAGTTGGCTAGGGCGATCAGTATCTGGGAGGATTTGAAAGCTAATGATGATGCTCTAATGCCTATTGTGAATAAATGGGTAAGAAGGGAGAAAGAAATAACATTTTTGTGTTTCTCTGTTATAGACGATTCTTTTGATCAAATTGAAAAAACATTTGATATTGTTTCTGATCTTACTGACTTTAATAATAAAAGGATTCATTTACAAAAAGTAGTAGCAGGCTACTTTAAAAAGTACAAGAGCCAAAAATTCAATTTGTCTCCTCATGCCCTAGATAAAAAGAATAATTTGAAAAGAAAAGATGAATGGGCAAAGGAACTTGATGATTTATTCTGTTTAAGAATGAATCAAGTCATTAGTGAATAAGGGCATGCATGGTGGGCCACCACAACAAAAGAATTGGTGAAGGCCCAAATATTCTTTGATTCTTTAAAACAAGAATTCATTACCATTAATAAGGATGCTGAATATGTGTTGAAAAGACAGAGGCATATTTTACAGTTCAATTGGCCAGATGACACATTATTTGACAAGTGGATAGCAGATATGGCTCCCGGTGAATAGTTTGATGAAGATGAAAATGATAGTGATGAAATGCAAGGCGAGGAGATCCAAATCATTGACCCTATCACTACTCAGACCCAACCAGAAGAAGAAGACAAGGATAATCTGTTACCTTCAGTTGCAGACCTGAGACCACAGGATGCCGATACAACTAAAGAAAGGGAAAAGGTAGAAGTTACTCCCCCCATATAGGATAAAGATGGTGAAAGCCCATAGGTGGAGGTTGACGTGCCATCATCAGAACAAACTTCATTGTTGGTTAATTTGGCTATTGTATACGAGGGAGGATTAGAATAGCAACCAACTTAGCAACACAAGAGCGTGTGACAAAAGGGCCAACAAAAGGAATGTCTGATGTAAAACTTTTTGCTATTACTCACATTTTTGTCATCTTGTGACAAGTATATGTAAGTATCTTTTAAAGGACACCTGTCACTTTCTTTTAGCCTGAAGCTTGTTGCATCTCACACTATTTAAGTGAGATTCCAAGGCTAAAGAATGGTCCGAATTCTAAATTTCTAAGTGATATACTTAGTCTGTCTTTGGTCCAAATTTTTGAAAGCAAGTTTATGATGTATTTTCTCTATCAATTCTCTGAGAATACATGAATATAGAATGAGCTATGTTTCTTTCTGAAGGTCATTCTGAGTCTATTGTAAATGATATACCATTTTTAAAGAAAATGAATACAAATTGTGAACTGTCCCCATATCAGTTCTTTCTGAATCTTGTCTCCTTTTAATTACTTGGTTTTCTTGATATCGTATAAGTAAAGGCTTGTGCAATTGAATGCAATCTAGTTAGGTTGTATATCTATTTATCACTGTTGTTAATTCAATGGATTAAATAAAAGATTTGATGAATGTGATAAGGTTTCTTTAGTAATGGAAAGGGTTTTGAATGATAAATTCTGATGAGAATTGCTGATAGAATTTCTTGTAAGGCAACAAGTTAGATCTAAGAATTTGCTATAGACTCTGAACCCCAATGGATTAGGCACTGATCAAATTGATTCAGTTGAAGGAGAAGTATGTCACAAATGGTTGTCAAAAATGCAGAATTAAATCAATTTTACTTTTGTTTCCTGTAGATCTTCAAAGCTAGCCAGCACTTGTCTGCATGGAATTTTTTAGCTTCAGTTAGCCAATATTGTTAAGAACATCTACAGATCTATCGAAGAAATTTTGTCCATATCTGTTATATGGGATGTGTTTATCAAGTTATTAAGAATTATGTATATGTTTGAGGAATTTGAAATGAGAATTAGAATGAAACTAAAAATAATCCTCATATAGTTTTCTCAGTCTTGAATCATCCCTGGGTAAACCCACCCTAGTTTTGTAGAGCCAGAAGAGTAGAAAACCATCTGTGGTTTTGCTGAAGTTGGGTCCAAAAACTTTGCATATGCAATTGTTAATAAGAATTGGCTAGTCTTTAGATTGTGTGTGTACTGTCATCCTGGTATTAAGAATTTTGTCGCTTAGTAGTTTTAGTTCATTTTAAAACACCAACATGTCAGACCCAAATCCAAGGACTATGAGTGTCAAACTGATAACTTAGCTTTTTGTAAAATCAAATCAACATATTAAAGACATAAAGCCATTTGTACAAGGGTAATTTTCCTCAAGTTTTCTTTGTTGCCAGATTCCTTTAGATAAAGATAGCTACTGTAAAGAAGTGGATAGATTCACCCAAGAATCTCTCCTATAAATGGAATTCCTTCTCAATTTTGGAAGGATAATTCCACAAATATTGTAATGTAAACTTCTAAAATTAGTTCATCCAGACACAAAACCAACAAATGTCTGCCAAATCTTATGAGAGAGAATTTAAAAAAATATGATAAGAAATTGAAGTGGGTTATAGGATCAGATATTTCACATACATTTCCATGTAATTAATTGTCTAAAAGGTTGAGCCCTATCTTCCTTATGAGAATAGTTTTGGTTTGGATAATAGTTTATAAAGCAAAAAAGCTATGTTGTGGACTGAATCCTTTGGCAGATACCTCAGTTGCCAGTATGAATTTGGGTACACACTAGTATGGCAATATTTTTGGCTTGGGTATTGGGGGTGTGCTTGGATCAGAGACAATGATGATGGAGGTGTTATTGATACTTGGTTTCTCACTTCAGCCATCATAATGAAAATGGTATTTTAGATCAATGTAGCAATCACAAGGTGGAAAAGGCAAATATGTGTGTAAAAGCTGAGGCCATTTCTAAACAACATTATATTGTACAAGGATCACGTGGCATGAGAATAAATAGAAACAAGGTTTCATATGGTGCATATCTTAAAGATTACTATTCAGGTATTATAAAATGTAATGAAGACTATGTTGGTGCCACGTATTGAAAGTCATATCTATTTTTAGCTTGTAAAGAGAGCAACAAAAGCTATGTGAATGCATTTGAGACTATCAATTTGACTAGTTCAAGAAGAAATAGAAGCAATATGTGCAAAAGTGGATGGGAGATGCTACATAGAAAACAATCAAAAAAATATGCTTCAAATCTTATATTGATCTTGTTTGAAATAAAGGAAAGATCTTTTACCATCAGCTTTGTGCAATATACAGATAACTTATCATAGGAATATCCATAAAGATGGCAATTATCAACTGATAGATATTAATAATACAAAGTTACATGCTGAGTTGCAGTGCACCAATTTTCATCTTGGTCGGTAAGACTGCAAATAGGAAAATTAATGGGTGTTTCTCATAATTCATAGTCAAAGTGGAAATTATATGGGCCTGCTCACACTCCTAAGAGGAATATATTATAGGTGGTCTTCCCTCCTTGCACAAGAAACATTTGATACTCAGAACCTCAAAACCCTAAGTGTGATCAAGAGTCAACATAATGTGTACTTACGAATAACAAACAAATAGGAGACAACACATTCAATGATATGAAATATTTAGTCTGATTAAGGACACCCTTAATTGTACTCATTTAAGATCATAAGTAGTTAATAAAACCATAATTTTCCAAAAAAGTTCAATTGCACATGGTGTAAATATGTACAATGAACTGGAAATTTAAAAAACAATTAGCATTCCTATATAGGAAGATGAAAAACTGAATGAACGGTTCAGTGCATGTTTTTTAGCTGATCCAAAATTATGATATCACTTGAAAACTAAAATGGTTGATATCATCAAGTGAAAAGTATACTTGAACCAGATTTATAAAATAAAATCTAATCTGCTAATAGAAGTGGCTATATTATTCTAACAAAATAAATGAGCAGATATTAAGTTTACACAGTCCATGTTTAATTTATTTGTGTTGTTTCTGGACTAAAAGCTACAATTATAAAACTAAGTTATCTATCTTTTAAAATTGTAAGCTCAAATACTAGAGAAAATAAAATCAAAGAGATATAACAAGGCTCAAGTCAATTATACCAACTATCTTGGAAATGGATTTAACATATCTTATTTAATACAATCATGCTTTAACTTGTAGTCAAGGATTCAAGATGGCCAAAAACATGGAAAGGGACTTCAACTCCTCCCACTGGTATCAAAAGAACCTAAGATCCTCATTAGATAATGTTGTTCAAGTTGCATCTATCACAAGTGTGGTTGTCATGTACCAAAAGGTTGACCTATCAATGTCGATAGAACCACTAAACTTCTAAATCTGTAGGAGGTGGCTAGTCCTTTGTCACAAATCTTTAGGGGAACACTGACCATTATGCCAACAATCTCCCCCACAATGTTACCCAAGAGGATCTGAACCCATGAAAAAACTTTAATACCACTTGTTATAAGTGGAAAGTGGGGTTTTTTTTGCATCAAAAGATCAACCTATGTGAAGTATATGGGAAGGGTAACAGATTGAAAAAATGGAATTATCTTCTCCTACCAAAATGTTCCTATATATGAGCAATGTTAGTATGCTAATAGAAACCAAATTTAAATAAAGCTTCTACAAACTAAACAAAATTCATAAACTTCAAGATAGACTAAGATGAGCTCTCAATTGAGAATATGAGCCATTAATGGACTCTCTCAATAAGAAGCTCTCTTGTTGAGTAGCTTTATCTAAATGGATAGGATGTATGCTCAATATGCTTCCAAAGGCTTCAATGGATGATTGTGGATTTTTGGTGTGGATAGATGGCTTTAGTATGGATTTGGCTCTCAAAATAGCATTATAACTTTACTTCATGGATTGTGTTATTTTGCAAAGGGGAAGGATCCAATTTATAGGCAAGAGGCTTGAGGGATTGAGGGCTAAGATGCAAGGATGGGAAAAAGCTCATTGAGGGCTTAGATTGCATGAGAGGAGAGCACATGGATTGTGCTTCCTTACAACCAATCAAGGAGTGACACATGTCACATGGTGAGAGGATGGAGGAAAGGGGAAGGATGAGTCAACAAAGGAGGCTCAAGGGATAAAATCTTCATAAAGACCCTTCATAAGTGCTTTGTAAGAACATTTATGACTTTGTGGGCTTTATAAAGTTTTGTGGTTGAAGATATTTGTGAGAGATACCATGAAATTTGAATTTAAGGGTTTAGGGGGGTTTTAAGCTTGCTTAGGGTTGTAAAAATGATTAGTGGAAGGGTTAGAGATGGCTTAGGACTAGGCAAGTGGATGGCAAGTGGATTGCAATTAATGAGGGTGGGTGAAGGAGGAGATATTTGTTAACTTTGGCTTGAGTTAGCAAGTCTTAACCCATGTTTAGGGAATGTGACAAGGTTAGGAGGGGATTAGGATTAGGGTTAAAGACATCTTCTAGAAGAGTCTAGGCTTTGGATGAGGATGAAGACTTTCTAGAAGAGTCTAGAACTTCCTAGGATAAGATTTTATGAAATAAATAAAGTTTTATTTATTTCAAGGGTTTGGGTTGAGGAGATATTTATTAAAATATTTTTAATAAACATGAGAATTAATATTTAATCTTGATTAAATATTTTGAGTTGGGATTAGGGGTAGGAAATGATGAGATTAGCCTTTAATCGAAATTAAAGAAGGATTAGAAGATTTTGGAAGAGGTTATTGGTCTTAAGGAAATTGGCCAACTTTTGGGGAAAAAAATAATAAATCATTTATTTTGGGATTTTTGGTCAATTTATTAATTAAATAATTAATAAATAAGGAAATAATGTTTAAATAAGATTTAAACATTTTTGGGAGGGATTCCTTCATTAAATATTTTTAATTAAGATAAAGGGATTTAATGGCATAAAAATTAATTAATTAATTAATTAATTAATAAATGATGATGTCATTAGGACTTTTTCAGAAAATAAAAATACTTTATTTTCTAAAGGATTTTTGGTCAATTTATTAATTAAATAATTAATAAATAAGGAAATAATGTTTAAATAATATTTAAACATTTTTGGGAGGGATTCCTTAATTAAATATTTTTAATTAAGATAAAGGGATTTAATGGCATAAAAATTAATTAATTAATTAATTAATAATTAATTAATAAATGATGATGTCATCAAGACTTTTTCAAAAAATAAAAATACTTTATTTTCTAAAGGATTTTTAGGTGTCTACATTTTGCCCCTCTTTGATGTGATCCCGCAAGTGGCATGACATCAAAGATAAGAAAATAAGATGCCCAAGGCTAGAGCAGAAGAGGAGAGAATGGACTGTGAGATGCCCCCTCAAGAAGGCGGTGGGGAGAGAAAGCGAGGCTCGATGACTTCTTGAAAAGTACAAGAATCTGAGATGAGCAAGAAGACTCAGATTTGCTTAAGAGAAGAGGTTTGGTTAGCTCAAACTCTCACTACGGGAGAATGATAAAGGGAGAATCAGAGGCACAAGAGGAAGCAAGCTTAAGATCTCAGGGATTGCAGAGGATGAAGGAGCAGAGCGCTATAAAAGGAATCTAGGATGGGGAGATGGATGAGGGGATTAAAAAAGTTGATGCAACAGGATTTCAAAGAGTTAGATTGGCGGAAGATGGGTTTCGGAGATCCCTAGGACTAGGATTGTGGATCTCGAAAGATGAGGCTTGGTGGATTGATTTGGATTGGTGGATCCCTAAGACTAGGATTTTGGATCCCTAAAGCTAAGAGTGATGAGTGATTCAAAGAGATACTAATGCATAAGCTGGGGTAGGAGAGATGGATGTTGTATATGGATGGGGGATAATGGAGATGAAGGAAAACCATTGAAGCATTTTGAGCGGGGGGATACTTCAAAGAGAAGTACCACCATGTAGTTGAGCACTAGATTTGCTATAGGACTGTTGGTTAATTGCCAAGGTTACCAAGAACATCAAGGCCTTTTCACCAACTGTCTAGAGGACTGACGTACTAACTCAAAACAAACACACAAGGATTGCCCCAGTATCACACATGAATCCCAGAGGAAGCAGTGTGGAAATGACACTGGGTAACCCACAAGCAAAAAAAAGAAAACAAGCAAAAGACATGATCAAGACCTTATGCTCTGATTGCCCCATTCGCAGCATACCATGATATGGAAGATCGTGGCAACCTTGAGGAGGAAACAAAAAGATTGCTTGGAAAAGATATTTCAAGACCCAACAGGGAAGAGTCCAAATCAAAAGAAAGCGAAAATCCAAAAGAGAACCGTTTTCCAACGAGATGGGTAGGATGAGGTACTAACGGACCAAGATCAGACATGAGGAAAGCTATATCCTACAAGGACCTATCGGAGAGAACCTAAGCTGGTGGATTTGGATGAGTGATGTGTCTGGCAAGCTGAACTAAGAAAGATAACACTTTTGTGATAGGAAATCTAGCTAAAGGATGCATTGGGATAGCTAACCAAGGGTTGTGCGATGTGTGCAAGATGTTAAGCAAGGATGAACTGACACAAAATCTGGATAGATACAATGGTACTAAGCTAAAGAGGATGTACAAGCTGACGGACCAAGATATTTACAAGCTGAAGCTGACCAAGATAGTTACAAGCAGGCAAAAGCTCAGGATGATAGGATAGCAGGATGGTTCGATGTTGTGCAAGATGCAAAAGCTAAGGGTGGGATGATAGCGAAAGATATGGATTTGGCAAGATGCATCCAATGATGATGAGAGATTTTGTGACCAAGGATAGCTAGAGGACCAGGATGAGATGGCTGGATAGGATGGTAGATAGCTAGGATTATGATGGATATAAAGAGATGACATTGGGTTTGCATGAGGATAGCCTAGAGCTAAATACCTATGACAAGGGAGGATGGACAAGACAAGATCTCCAAGGAATATAGTTCCCCCAATCATAAGATAACATGCGGAAGGAGGTCTTATGATGGATGTGATAGGATTGAAGCTAGGATGGAAAAAGCTGAAGGGGCTAGGGAGATGCATGATAGCTGAGATGATTGGCTGAACCTGCATAAGATTAGTGGATGGTGTGAGATGGAAGCTGGAGGATGGAGGATAGGTGGATAGATTGGAAGATGGAGTTGGATGTCAAGAGATGACCAAAAGCATGAGGGTGATAGGCTAAGCTGGGGATGGCGGGATTACGCATGACGCTTTTTTGCCAAGTTTTCATCATGGTACTTGTCCAAGGCACTTGAATTGCCAAGTTTTCACCAGTGGATGCTTTATTTTGGCTTTCTTCATCTATTTTGGCTTTTTTGGGATTTTTCACTGGCTGTTGGAATGTTCAATTTTGTTGCTAATTGTTGGTACACTGAATGTGTGATTTATGCAATAGATCGGATTAGATGAGATTGATGGTAGGAGATGGAGGGATGAAAATGCTGGAAAGGAGCATGAGATGGGGATGCTTGCAAGAGCAACATTGGCACATGTTGGAACGGGTGTGAAAAGAGCATATGGGGGATAGATGGTAGATGTGGGCATGATGGAGGATTTGTGGAAGCGTGCTTGGGGATATAGGCACCCAGGATGGAGTTAGGAGATGGGGGACATGAGTCACTAGATGGGGGATTAGCAATGGTGGATGCCATTATGCATTGGGTTTCAACTTTTTTCTTGGGGATCCACATGGTTTTGGATTTTCTTTTCATAGGCTTTTGCATTGTTTTGCATTCTTTGATTGGATTTTGCCTTTTTGGAGTATGTCTTTTAGAATAGACATATGATTGCCTAGGATGTGGATTTTTAGCTTTATGCATTTTGAAGTTGGCATTCACATTGCTGTAGTAAGCTTTAGGAAGATGGTTAGGAGAAGCTTTGTGAGATGGAGAGGATATGAAAGAGTGTGTAGGGGGATGATGATGGATGATGTGCCTTGATATGTGCCTTTTTTGATCTTGCATAGAAATGGATGGAATAGGATTTTTATGATGGCTGATAGGAGGATGGAGGATGGTAGATTTTGGGACATAGGGACCCAAAATGGATTTAGCGGATGAAGGGGGGATATGGTAGGTTGTTTTGGGTTGCAAAGATGGTGGAGGGGGGATGATATAAGATTTCTTGAAGGAGTGATGGGAGGCTAGCATGGTGGGCTTGGAGATAGGCTTGGTTTGGGGGTGTGGTGTACCAACACCTTTAGATGGTGAGCCTTTGGATACATATCCAAGACCATGAAATCCTAGATTTTTTTGTGCAATAATTAGCTCTCTGATTCCTTGCTCTTGTGGTCCTAAACCTTGACCTTGATAATGCCATCGATTGAGCATTTGAACAAGCTGAGGAAACTTTTTGCTTGCATAAAATGGTAGAAGTGATTTATTAGGTGTATTGCAATGGGGAGATACTATTCTTAATTCTTCTGCTGAGAGAGGGCCACCGTGGATGAATGTAAGTGAACCAAGAGGGTAGATTATAGATGGTGGAATAGCTTGGATAGGTGGTAAGATGGAAGCATGGAGTGGGGGAGATGGAAGGATAAGATCTTGATATAGCTGGTGGGATAACAAGATATCTTGTAGTGGAGGAGATATGGCTCGAGGCTTTGGAGATGGAGGAGATGGTGACTGCACTATGGATGGAAGACATGGTACGATGATATCTTCATTTATGCTTTCGGGGATGTCAACATGCTTTTGGGCAGGATCTTGATAGGATTGTTTTGGAGTGGATGGTACGATAGGAGGTGAAGGGATGGATTCTTCAAAGGCAGCGGATGGATAGATGGGAGATTCAATAGTGGAGATGGGTGAGTAGAAGATGGATGCATAAGGGTCATTATGAGAGATTTGGGAAATGCTTGGAGGCGATGTGGATAGGATTTGGAGGGATTTGATAGGTGGTGGGATTTTGATGCTTGCGAAAAGTGGAAGGATTTTAAGCAATTTGATGGATGGTATGGAGATGATAGCTATGGGAGATGGAGGTGATATTATAGATGGGGAAGCTTCATCATTGACTACTTCACATGGTTGGATTAGATGACATGGCTTATCGACTATTGGAGGCAAATTTTCTTGTATTTCCTCTAGGAGATTCCTTGGAGACTCGTGTGTCGAAGGTGGAGGTGGATTGACAGGAATAGCTAGTGTGATGGGGGTGGAAGATTGGAAGCTTGGCTGATGGGGTGATGGAGGGGAAGCTGGAATATCAGATGGCATGACTAGATAGTTTGGAATAACTCTTGGATTTTGGGGGATTCTTGGGGGAATGTTTCTAAGGCTTTCAATATACCCGTCATAGTCAACAAGATTTTCATCATCATTGGAATAGGAGGTGGTGGGAGCAAGGACAATGCGACCAAACACATCATGATAGGATTGGTACTTCATGCTTTGATGATGAGTTTGATGGGGATGGGGTCTTGCATATGGATGAATACGGAAGCTCATGGTTGGATTTGGGTTAAGCACAGATTTTGGATTGGCTGATGAAAGATTTCCTAGGGAGCGTCAAAGTTGCATGAAAAACCTAAGGAGGATTGGCTGGAGATTTTTGGCTTTCTTGTGGGTGGAAGACTTCAAGGGTATGCTGTCAAAAAGTGAGAGTTTTGCTTTCCTATGTGCTGGATTTGGTGGTGGCTATGTCAACTTGAGGATAGACTAATGATCCTATGGGCATGACACAAGATTGACCACTTGTGGATCCCAACCTTTAGCTCAAGGTGATGAGGGATACAAGTGACAAAGCTGGATTACCCTAGACAATGCTCTGTCAGAGGGATAACCTTTGTGAGATTGGTTGATTGGTAGGATTGATTGGATAGTAAACTCTGGCAGAGTAACAACAACTCTTTAAAGGCTTGGGTGATTTTGGATTGGGTTGCTAGTTGGCTAGGGGGATGATTTGGATGGACTTTGGATTTGGGATTGTTCTAAGGCAAAGAACTAGATAGATTCAGTTGTAGCGGGGGAGCTTGGATGATTTTTTGATAAGGCAGTGACTACGCTAAGTATGCCTTGAGCTGGGAGATTTCTGCTTTTCTGGGATTTCAACCAAAATTGGCAAATATTCATTCAAAAGCTATGAACAAACAAGCAAAAAAAAGTTTTGATCAAGCACGTCAAATACACCAACATTCTAGGAAGCTTTCTACAAGGATGAAATTTGGTTTAGCTAGGGAGTCCTCGATATACGCAAGGTACATGAGGCCCAAATCCATAGATGAAACCAAAAAGATGTCACATAGCTGAGAGGAGTGGTAACCCACTTCTCCTCTTTCACTTCTCAAGGGTATAAAGTTCCTTGAGGCTTAGCTCGAGTGACAAAATTTTGATCCCAAGAGGTGTCTTTGGATTCACCTCCCAATCTTTATACTTCGCCGGAACGCTGGAGTTGAGGTCATCCCAAGGGGTGATGAAATCCCCAAGCAGGCCTCCTAAAAATCTAAGACAAGATTTTGGATCCTAATCTTATGCACCCAAGATGGCCTCGAAAGATGACAAGGGGAGAGAAGACTTGGATGATCTTGGGCTAAAAAACACGCTTGTTCTTTTACCAACTGACGCTTGAGTTTTCTGATCTAGACTTTGCAAGCACTCATGTTTAAGATACAATGTTTATTCCAACTTTGAAGCGTCGACAAAAATAAAATTGATCGAAGAATGCGAACAAGAAGAAGAGTTAGGGTCAACAAGAAGGTAAATCTGTGCGCCCGGAGGCCCTCCATGTCAAGTATCGATTGATTTTTCTTTAAGGCATTCAAGTTTGAGTGTGAGTTTATTTTAAGCCCAAAACAAAGGTGTGTGAGATTCAATTTCAAGCACGTGCCCAGAGGCCCTCCACGTCAAGATTTGTCCAATTTTTATGCCCAAATGAAGTGTGAGCAAGATTAATGCGCATTCAAGAAATTTTCTAACTTAGAAAAACCACTAAAAACCCAAGTGAGTGGAGTTTGATTTGCGTGGAGCACTTAACACCCTCTTAGGTGGACCCATCCCCATAGATGCCACTGAGATTGCAACCAATGGTTAAATTGATGGGTGATTAAAGAGGGTGAGTCCAACGACAAACTCACTCAAAGAATTTTTATTTGTTTTTATAACTTAAAAGATTACAAAAATGTAAATTCTTTTTATGCTCCAAAAGATGATTATTTGATCTATGGCATTCAAGATTGGATTTTTTGTTTTAATCATGCATTCATAAAAAAAAAAAAACTTTGATTTTAATCCATGGCACTCAAGAGTGATTTTAGCAACATGCATTCAAAGACAAGTGATTAAACATTCAAGTTTTTTCCTTTAAGCATTCAAGATTGAGATTTTGTGTGTTGTTTTAAGAACTTTGAAGTGCTTTGTTTTAACCTTAGATCATTCAAGATTGTTTTTGGACTCAAAAGTGAAAATGACTCTTTGGACTTTGTTTTTCATTCAAGATTTTGTGTTCTAGTTTGCATGTTTTAAGCCCAAAAATGATATTCCTAGATTGTTTTGATGCATAAAAAACCTAATAAACATTCAAGATTTTGCAACAAGACATTTGTTTGGAACAAATAACAAAGCTTTTTAGGACAATTTTGGCAACCATTTAGGACTCTTAGTTTTCATGAGATTGTTAAAAGAACTTTAACATATTTGCAAATGAGGTTCATTTTATCCTTGATTGATGCTTTGAGTTTGATTTAGATTTTAGTGTGCACTTAGTGTTGATTTTGAACCTTTTGAAATGGAAACTTGAAGTTCTTTTTAAATTCTCAAAAATGAAGTGTTCCTAACTTTGCATGAATGTATCTAAAACCTTGATGTTGCAAGGATGCAAATGATTAGATTGGTTTAGTTTCACTTGTTAAAAGATTTTTTCTTTTTTGCAAATTTTCAATTTTTTAATGGATTTAAGTATGATTTGGGGGTTCATTTTAAGCACTAAAAAGAAGTGTGTATGATTTTGCTTCCTTAAAAAAAAAATGGCCAAGATCTCCCACAAGAAGAAGAAGAAGAAGAAGAAGTAGATGGAATAAGAAGAATATAGACAAGAAGAGGAAGAAGAATTCCAAGTTCTTTGTCCACCTATAAGCTTGAAAAATCTGCAAATACTATGAGATAGACTATGAGTTCCTTTGTCTTCTTCATGCTCATGTGGACCTACAAAACCAATTTATACAATCCTACCAATCACAAAAACAAGCAAAATTAGCCAAAATCAGTAAATGACATACAAAACTTGACTAAAAAAGCTAATGAAGATGACCCATGCGGGGTCCCACCAGGCGTGCCAAAATCTATATGAGCAATTTTTGTATGCTAATAGAAACCAAATTTAAATAAAGCTTCTACAAACCAAAAAAAATTCATAAACTTCAAGATAGACTAAGATGAGCTCTCAATTGAGAATATGAGCCATTAATGGACTCTCTCAATAAGAAGCTCTCTTGTTGGGTAGCTTTATCTAAATGGATAGGATGTATGCTCAATATGCTTCCAAAGGCTTCAATGGATGATTGTGGATTTTTGGTGTGGATATATGGCTTTAGTATGAATTTGGCTCTCAAAATAGCATTATAACTTTACTTCATAGATTGTGTTATTTTGAAAAGGGGAAGGATCCAATTTATAGGCAAGAGGCTTGAGGGATTGAGGGCTAAGATGCAAGGATGGGAAAAAGCTCATGGAGGGCTTAGATTGCATGAGAGGAGAGCACATGGATTGTGCTTCCTTACAACCAATCAAGGAGTGACATATGTCACATGGTGAGAGGATGGAGGAAAGGGGAAGGATGAGTCAACAAAGGAGGCTCAAGGGATAAAATCTTCATAAAGACCCTTCATAAGTGCTTTGTAAGAACATTTATGACTTTGTGGGCTTTATAAAGTTTTGTGGTTGAAGATATTTGTGAGAGATACCATGAAATTCGAATTTAAGGGTTTAGGGGGGTTTTAAGCTTGCTTAGGGTTGTAAAAATGATTAGAGGAAGGGTTAGAGATGGCTTAGGACTAGGCAAGTGGATGGCAAGTGGATTGCAATTAATGAGGGTGGGTGAAGGAGGAGATATTTGTTAACTTTGGCTTGAGTTAGCAAGTCTTAACCCATGTTTAGGGAATGTGACAAGGTTAGGAGGGGATTAGGATTAGGGTTAAAGACATCTTCTAGAAGAGTCTAGGCTTTGGATGAGGATGAAGACTTTCTAGAAGAGTCTCGAACTTCCTAGGATAAGATTTTATGAAATAAATAAAGTTTTATTTATTTCAAGGGTTTGGGTTGAGGAGATATTTATTAAAATATTTTTAATAAACATGAGGATTAATATTTAATCTTGATTAAATATTTTGAGTTGGGATTAGGGGTAGGAAATGATGAGATTAGCCTTTAATCGAAATTAAAGAAGGATTAGAAGATTTTGGAAGAGGTTATTGGTCTTAAGGAAATTGGCCAACTTTTGGGAAAAAAAAAAAAAATTTATTTATTTTGGGATTTTTGGTCAATTTATTAATTAAATAATTAATAAATAAGGAAATAATGTTTAAATAAGATTTAAACATTTTTGGGAGGGATTCCTTAATTAAATATTTTTAATTAAGATAAAGGGATTTAATGGCATAAAAATTAATTAATTAATTAATTAATTAATTAATTAATAAATGATGATGTCATCAGGACTTTTTCAGAAAATAAAAATACTTTATTTTCTAAAAGATTTTTGGTCAATTTATTAATTAAATAATTAATAAATAAGGAAATAATGTTTAAATAATATTTAAACATTTTTGGGAGGGATTCCTTAATTAAATATTTTTAATTAAGATAAAGGGATTTAATGGCATAAAAATTAATTAATTAATTAATTAATAATTAATTAATAAATGATGATGTCATCAAGAGCTTTTTAGAAAATAAAAATACTTTATTTTCTAAAGGATTTTTAGGTGTCTACAGTTCCCTTATACTAGTCTTTCTTCAAATTCACAAATGGGATATGCCAATATATGGCAATCTTGTCTTCACTCCCAACCCCAAATGGTAACACATCACCTGAAACCAAAACAAAAGCTTTAAATTTAGATAAGGAAAAGTTGAAACAAGATTTTGAACCCAAAATCATAAGAAAGAAAGTGATTCAACTATAGAGATAAGTTTTAGTATAAAACATTAACACACTATATCACAACCATGTCATTGTAGTGACCAATACACTGGTTATCATCCATATGACCAAAATACATTGCAGGGCCAACCAACTCATGGTCAAAGGCCAAATTCATCCCACATATATGGGGGATAATGAGCCATTTGGAATAGTTAGAATTGCATCCACATATCTACAGGGCACAACAAATGCTTAAGCCCTTCACAATGATCAGTCACACTTTCTAATAAAAATTTGAAAGATACAAATGGATTCAAGATAATTATAATTAAGATGCAAGTATAGATCATTAACAAGAAATGCATATCTAAACTTCAAAACTGAAATACACATGAATGTGGAATAGCTAAGATATTATGGTTGATTATTGATGTATCTACTCATTTTCTCTTCACTATTATGTTCAATCTAATGCTCTAGTCAATTACAATGCATAATATGAATCATTAACCCAAAATGTAGGTCTATTATTGGAAACTAAAATAATTATGAATGTGGACTAGCTAAGACACTAGACTGATTATTGATATTTTCGCTCATTTCCTTCCTCACTATTATGTTTAATCTCCTTGATGTGTTCAATCTAACACCACATTCAAGTCAAAACCATTGTGAATACCACTTGAATACTATGATGTTAAGGAGTTGAAATCATAGAGTATGATTAAAACTAAGAGAATTAATAAATGATCATAAAATAGATCTCTCATTACCAAAGCCATGTGCATTGGGAAACAAGGTATATTTCAACTCTTAAAAGAGAATGAAATTGATCCCTCTACAATAAGGGTTATGTTTAATGGAACATTCCCCAAAGAAGTAAATCAACACTCCTACTAAAAATAATTAGATTTGGTATTGCACTCCATGGGCTTCAAAAGCTGAGTGGAAGTGTTTTAGTTGGAATATTGACACAAAGGCAATGAGAAACACCTATACTGATAATTTTTGCAAGGTAGAAATGATAGATGAAGCTAAAGTATTAGTAGGTAAAATGCTGGAAGATGGCCATGTTCTTGAAATCTACACATCACTGGCATAATAGATGACTTTTGTAACTCTAGAAAAGCGAAAAAACCCTACAACTTGCTTGTAAAAATGATAAGTTTGGTCTTTTTCTGTCACTTAAAGTTGTGTGACCGATGCTCATTTTGAAATTGATGGAATAGTCAAGGACACAAAACACACACACACACACACACACAATGGTCTGTGAAAGACAGGGGATCTTTTAAGAGTAGATTCACTCATGAATAAGATGTTAGATGGAGGCTTGGCTCCTAATGCCATCACTTAAAGCTGTCAGATTTTTCCTCATTGCAAAATTGTTGGAAGAGTCAAGAACACAAAGTGTATTTAGTTTGTTGTTTAGAAATATCATATATATAGAGCAATGCATTACAATCTAGTTACATAAAGATGATTGATTCAAAAGTGGATTGAACATCAATTGTGAATCAAAGCTTAGATTCAAGGTGGACTATTCCATTACCCATTAGCCTAATGAACAAGACCTATGATTATGTTTCATGTGGAACTCACTTGGGTTCGAAACCTTCTGTGATCCACCTATCAATTACTTGTGTAATCTCAAAAGATTTGAATACAATAGAATCAAACTAAAAAAAAACAAGTTCTTGTGCAAGCTAAAACAAAACCTCCAAATAGAGCTCAACAAAAGAGTGTGAAAATAGCATTACCATCAAAAACCTGACTCAAATGTTACCAAAGCCTCCATTGTTTAATGATATTCTCCTTGACTAATTGATATGTAGATGCTCATTTTCTTAAGGATTACTTGATTTCATAGCATATACTTTGCTCAAACTTGATGGATTCTTGGAATGGATGAGGGAGTGGCTCAATTTATAGAATTTTGGAATGCAGAATGGATAGTAAAGATCTAATGATGAGATCATTGTCAAGGATGGTTGGCAGGATCCCCATAGGATGAAGGAGAATATGAAAGGTGGAGATTGAAGGTTTTAAATTGTGAATAGCTTGGATGAGCTTACTAATCATATTAAGTGGTTGAAACCATGAGGGAAATAAGGGATGTGTGCATCTAGATTGCCTATATTCTTGGGCTTGGTGGAGAGAATAATGGAACTATAATAACAAGTGCCTTTAGATATTTTGATTCTTGGAACATTTTAAGGGGCTTTAGGCATATTTAAATACTAATATTATTAACTATTTTAGCCATGTGTGAGATGAAAAAAGAAATTTTTATTTATTTATTGTGACAGAGTCGAAAGAGGGATTACTTAAATAATAGGATTATATACTTTAATTTATATTACCAGTATTATCTCAATATCTAAAGGATCCCCATAGGATGAAGTGCAAGGGTTTAAGAAAAGTTCAGAGAAATGAAGATCACGGCTTAGATGTGAAACAAAGATCAATAGAAGAGAACCGGTCTTGCACCATCTAAAGTATGAAACCCCTGTGAGGCAAACAGGTTACTGATAAAGTATAGTAAGCCAATTGTCATAATGGCTTGACATGAAAAAATGCATAAAACAAATAAGAGAATTAAAGATGATATCATGCTTTCACAACAGCCCAAAAGAGATAGGGCAAAGGACTCACTTAGTATTCATTGAATGCATGTATTTCTCAATAGATTCATAGTAAATGACTCTTAGTTTCTTTCTAGCAAAATCACTATAATTTATTTATTTCCATCATAACAGTTCCAGGTACACCCAATTTCATAAAACCGGATGCAATAGTTGAAGTGTTTTAATTTCAAGATGTTCTAAACTCAGTGTCTTCCTTTGGTCATTGTCTTAAAATGAAATTGTAATCTAGTTATAGATGGAGAAAAATGGAAATGAAGGGAGAAGATCAATATATGATTAGAACACAGGAATTAGAGCAAGGATTTCACAGTTCAAAAACATATTGTTTAAAAAAAAAAACATTAAATAATAATGCAAACCAATCGCCATTTTGCATAACGATGCATCTGATCAGCATTGAGTAACGTAACATGTATCGAGCACTTTAAAAACATAGAGAATGAAGGCATAAAATCTCTAAGTAAACAAGAGGACAACACTCGAGGTTTAATATTTCCAAAAGCTTACCTATTATATTGAAAATCTGTGATAGACCAATAGAAAGGTCTCTTCAAAAAGACCCACACAGAACTTCGTGAAAACACTCATTCATCATGGCAACATAGTCCTAGCAGAGGCAATGAAAAAGCCAAATGAATAGCCCTAGTTCTTCAACTCCCGCACGCGTGTTGAAGCTGAATAGAATACTATGAAATGGGTGGCATTTGCCCTTTTTACAAACCAATAGAAAGGTCTCTTCAATAAGACCACACAAAACTTCCTTGAAACACTCATTCATCATGGCAACATAGTCCCAACAGAGGCAAAATGTGAAATGAAAAAGCCGAATGAATAGCCCTGGTTCTTCAACTCTCACGTGTGCATTGAAGCTGAATAGAATACTATGAAATGGGTGGCATTTGCCCTTTTTACATATTAAGCTCGTGTTGGTCAAAATTTTGACCAACACGGGCATAGATTAAAAAAAAGCCATATTTTCCCTTTCCATACCAACCAATTTAATAAATGGTCAAAAATTTTGGTTGAAAAATGACCTCAAATGTACTAGCGAATGCACAAATAGATCATGTAATGGAGAATAGGGAGAAAAAAGATCCTATGGTCTTTCTACTTGAGAAGTGTGTGCTTAAATCTTGAGATAGATAAGAGACAAATACTAACCTTGCAGTAAAAAAATTCTAGAAAATGCTGATTTCTGGTGTCTATGTATAGTTTTAGGGACATCTGCAACTTGTTCTAGACTAGAAATGTCAAGACGAAGAAAACCTAGAAAAGTTTTATCCTTTTCAAGGGAGGTTGACCTTGACCCTAATCATGGGGCACAATCTTACCTAGGGCACAATTGTACACTAAAAAGTTGACCTTGACCTGCACTACTTTGATGAAATTTTTTATCATGGATCTTGCAAGTTCGACAAAAAGGGTATCCAAATCTACTCTCTGATTCATTTTTCCACACCTATATCTGCAAGAAAAATGGTTTTTTTATTTGGATGAGGGGTTTTCCTTGGTCAAACTCCATTTTAGAATCAACCTTAATAGTGGAATTGAAATAAGGAATGATAGCAATTAGTAGAAGTAAATCTAACAACAAAGCTATGATACTCAATAGATATCCAATTGTATTTGAAATGTAAATAAATATATTGATATGATAGCTTGAACATAACATTAACCAATGTAAATCAAAACCTCCATGATTGTATGCTTGGAATCCACCTTGATACAAGAATGAATAGACCTTGAAGACGAACAAAGGATCTTGAAGGAAGATCACACCATCATGATGGCTAGATCTAGGGTTTGAATGATGAGTTTCGAATACTTGAACCAAATCCCATCAAAGGCTTGAATGCTTCAATCCTTGATCTTCAATGGAAAACTTGAAAACTTGAATGATAAAATGCTTGATAATATCTCCTTATGCAAAGTAGGTAGTTGCTCATAAATTTTCTCATAGTCCATAGATGGTTCATAGAAAGTGCATAGATTGTAGATGTCAAAACGAGGGAAGAAGGCTTCCTTATATAGAGATCTAGGGCACTAACTCCTAGTGAAGGCCAACATGGGAGCATTAAATCCCAACTAACCTTGACCCCTAGAAATGGACCTATATTAAATTTAATTTAAGAATTTACCATTCTAAAACCCAAAATAGTCAACTCAAAAGCAGGAAAATGAAACTTTTCAAAGCCTGCTAACCCAAAACCTCTAGAAATTGAAAATTGGACCTGGGGTTAGGGACGAGGTTGAACCTACCCTAGGTCAAGTTTGAGGTTATCCTTGACCTAGGTTAGGGTTGAGGTTGACCTTAACCTCGACCATAACCCAAAAGGTCATCCTTGACCTAGAAAGTCAAAGTCCTCAATCTCACAGAGAAAGTTGTCAGAAATAGGTTGGAAACACGTGCATGCATGCGCGCGTGTGCACACACACACACACAGAAGTAGAACAATGGGAAAACTACCATATCCATGCCAAAACCCATTCAAGTCACTTGACATGACCCCAAACCACTTAGTCAGATGGCATTTCAATTCCTAGAGACACCTAAAGAAGGTCAAACTTCCATTTTTAGAGTTCCCAAAGACTCCTAGATCATCTCATGGCTTATATCTTCTTATCTTCTCATTCTTTCATTGTTTTAGTTCATGTAAAAGCTCATTCACCCATTAATTGATATTAAAAAGGGTGGAGACCTACTTAGCACCATTTAGAGAGTCAGTTTGTATATAATTATATTTATTTTATTAGTTTTTTAGCATGAGTTTGCATTAGAAGAGCACTCACTCCTAACACAAAAGTAGGAGAGGATTTCTTTTAAATACATGTATGTAATATGTACTCCAAGCCATTATTTTCATGCAATAATATATGTTATTTGTGCTTTCATTCTGAGTGCAATTATTCTTCCCACAATGTGTTATTTTTGTGAATGAATGTTCATGAATAATAATGGAGAAAATGGTTTTATTGTGATATTATGATTTGGTGACCTTTTAGTTCTGGTGTTTGCCTCGTGTTAACAAAAAAGAGAAAAGAGCACCAATTGTTCTTGCAGAACGTCTTGTCTCGCATGAGTGCCCTTTTTGTCGCCTTGTGATTTGATGAAATGTGAAACATCTTTTAATTATTATTGAGTTCCCATTGATGATTGCATCAGTGATGCTCCTAATTTCATTGGTTTTGTACCTAATCTTTTTGACGATTTAATTTGTAGATGTGTTGTTATCGTGGTTTATGTTCATTAAAAATTTCTCTTTCAAGTTATTTTCTTTAATCTCTCATTACCTTGTCTTTGTTATTTGCTTTTCTAACACTTGGTTAAAATGGTAATTCTTATAGTTTCATCAATAAATCGCATTCATCATAAAATAGAAAATACCAAAAATATATCTCTTTTGTGGTTACTTTTTCAAATAGCAATAGATCAAATAGATTATCTAGAATTGTTCAAAACCATCAAAGGCTTCCTTGTGAACATACACATTTATCTTCAATTAAGCAGATTTCATTAGGTCACAAGATCACCTAGAACCTTGGAGTTGATCATCAATTAGCCTTTCAAGAGAGGAGTTTGAAAGGATTCCTATCGTTCAGCATCATGCAAAATAAGAGCTCAACAGGAATAAAGGAAAGATGTTTTCCTTGTTTGTAATACATGGTGCGATTATTGTATTGAGTGTGAAGTGTGAAAAGGAGCAAAGAGTTTGGTGAATGAGAGCAAGCAATCCAAGGGATTATTGGATGTGAGATTTTTGACCTGGTTACAAGATCAAAATGTACATAAATCTGGTTGATAGGATAGAGAAAGAGGAAGGAGCGATACTATTCATTTCTATTATTTTGAAAGGAATAATACAAAGATCACTTGGATAGTGGGTTCATTAGTCTTTCCATAACACTATTTGGACAATGGGTCCATTTTTCTTCTACAACTCCTAATAGGGTTGGAATCTCCTAACAAGGATTCAAAGTCTCCTAATAGGGACTGGTATGTACTGAATATTGTTATAGATTCCTCATAGGATCCATCCCCTAATAAGGAATATTTATATTAGTATATCATCTTGTGGGTACCATCCCCACTGGTGTTTTCCCTCTGATCAAGGGTTTCCCTAGTTATTATATCTGATGTTATTGTGCATGAGTATCTTGTTATGATTTGTTATTATATTTCTCATGTGGTTAAAGTTTAATAAGATTGATAATTGTGATATTAGTTGGATAACTTATTCACCCTCCCACCTCTCAGTTATATTGGTGAACTTTATATTATAACAATTGGTATCGAAGCTTTAGGTCCTTGAAGTAAAAGCTTAATAGCTTTGGAAGATCATGGCAAGAAGAGATAGTCCAAAGTCAAATAAAGGAAATTTTATCTCATTGAAGATAGAAATTCTTGGTGAGCTGTCAGATATGTGTAATGCTCTAAAATTTGAGTTTCCTAATCTAGAATCTTTTTTTACATACAAAAGAATAGAAGCACAAATAAATCCTTATCTAAAGAATACATGAAGATCAAAGAAGGAATTGATCTACTTATGAAAAGAGAGCCAGAAGGTATGAAAATTCTCATTTGTTGGACGTGTAAAGAGCTTGGTCATTTTTCATCAAGATGTCCTATGAGAGCAAGAAAATATAGAAATATTTTACTTTTTGATGAAGATAATAAGCCTAAAATGGTTAAGGAATAGAAAGTAAAAGAAGAGCTAGTTCTAGTAACTATTATTGATGATTATAATACTGGAATTATTAGATAGAATGTAGAAGTTTTCTTTGAGACTAACAATGAGGAGAACATAGATTTGAACCAAGAGATGAGATAAGAGTTGAGTTGGCAACTCCTAACTCTAACAAAAACATGACAAAGAATCACCCTCCAGAGATGACAAGAAATAGAGTTAATGAGGAATTATGTCTAATGTCTCAAGTTGAACCTAAGAGTGCAAATGAAGCATGTAAAGATGATCATTGGATTAAAGCAATGAAGGAATAACTAGATTAGATTGTGAAGAATGAAACATGGGAATTAGTTCCTAGACCTAAAGACAAGAATGTTATAGGAACCAAATGGGTATTCAGAAACAAGATGAATGAGCAAGGAAAAGTTGTAAGAAACAAGGCTAGACTTGTGTGCAAAGGATATTCACAACAAGAAGGAATAGACTATGAGAAGACATATGCCCTTGTAGCTAGAATGGAAGCAATAAGAATGTTATTGTCTTATGTAGCGAATAAGAACTTCAAAGTATATAAGATGGATGTTAAATCAGCTTTCTTGAATAGATAACTTGAAGAAGAGGTATAAATTGAGCATCCTAAAATTTTTCCTCCAATAGAAGAAAAATTAGATATGATATGTAGACTAAAGAAAGCTCTATATATTCTAAAGAAAGCACATAGAACCTAGTATGCAAGGTTGGATAGTTATTTGGAAAAACATGGAGTTGCTAAAGATACAAAAATGGTAACTTGTATTTGAAAGAAATTGAGAATGGCTTATTAATAATAGTAATATTTGTTGATGACATAATATTTGGAGGTAATGATGAAGAAAGTGATAAGGTTGAAGAAATGAAGAATGAGATTGAAATAAGCATAATAGGAGAAATGAAGTTTTTCCTTGGGTTGCAGATTGTGCAGGATAGTGATGGTATATTTATTTCACAAGCTAAGTAATTGAAAAATTTGTTGAAAAGGTTTAGAGTAGAAAGTTGTAAGCCTATGAGTACACCTATGATAACCGGTCACAAGTTATCTAGCAAGGATGAGACACCTACAGCTAAGCAGAAGAAGTAAAGATCCATGATTGGAGGTTTGTAGTATCTAACTCACACCAGACTAGATATAGCAAATGCAATCAGGATTGTAGCTAGATTTCAAGGTGATCCTAAGGAGTATCATTATGCAACAATAAAGAGGATATTAAGATATTTTAAAGGAACATCTTATTATGGAATATCATATGACAAATTGAGTGATTTCACTCTATGTGCATATACTAATGCGGATTAGACAAGTAGTATGGATGACAGAAAAAGCACTAGTGGTGGAGCATTTTTTCTTGGAGGAAGATTGGTTTTTTGGCTAAGCAAGAAACAAGATTGCGTTGGAATTATAGATGAAGTAACTAAGAGTGGGGGTGAATCATTTACTACAAAAATAAATCCTGATCCCTTAGATGTCTTAAATAACTAGTTACTGTTGTCAGTCAATAAATACATCACAAAAATATTATAACTCAATAGATTAAATTATTACAAAATTTTAAGCATTCATAATTGTTAGCATGCATGCAAAAGTAAATATCATGAACACAAGAGACATCAGATTTAACGTGGAAACCCAATATGGGAAAAACTACCAAGTAGCTAGCTACCAATTTTCACTCTTTTGAGGTGAGCCCTGTTAGGAGCCAGCCCTATTAAAGGTTACAATACACACTATTAGGTGTGACCCTGTTAGAGGATTTAATCACCCTATTAGGAGTGGCCTTGCTAGAGGTCTTTAGAACAATTCAACTAAACTGTCACCTTGTTAGAGGATTTACAAAATAGTTGTTAAACCAACTCTGTTAAGAGATTTTGAAATCACTACTACAATGGTTAGAAAGTAACAATGAATTGACCTAAATATGATGCATTTGAATTTGTTGATTACAGATCTCTATTCTACACCATTAGATCCTCTTCAATTAAATATAGCTTTTTTGCTCCTCAATGATCTCTTATCATCCTTCAAAATTTTCTCTCACAATAATCAGTTCTCCTTCACATTCATATCACATCAAATCCATCACACACTAAGAATTTGCAACTTGACCTCTTATATATACCATTAAGATTATCAAGTCGACTCATTCACATGTTACATTTACTAATAAGCCATACATCAGTCGGCTATAGATATTACATTAAACAAATAAACATTATTTCACAAAATAGTGAAATCCTTCATTGCCCAACCCTGCTCGGTTAACACTACTTCCAGAAACAATTTCTTGAGTTAACCATCTTAGATTGGTTCATGCTGTAAAATCTGCAAAATCCTTTGGCTTTCGAGTGAACTCAATAAGAACTAAATTTTATTTTCTAACCTTAACAACTCGATAACAACTATCTGCACAAGGTAATGAGAATGCTCGGTAGACACTATAAACCTTCTTTGCTAACCTTCTAAGCTCAATGGACTGTCTTTTGCTTTGCTGACCAACTGAGCTCAATAGACTCTATCTGATGACTGATATGACATTTTTGTAACATTAAAGACAACACACAATTGAACAATTATATCCAATAGATTATATTTCATAGAGTACATCTAAGGAAGAGTATGTAGTAGCAGAAAATAATTGTAATCAAGTTATGTGGATGAAATAGATGTTGAAGGATATTGGGATTGAGTTTACAAAACCTATTATAATATATAATGATAACACAAGAAAAATATGTTTAAGAATCCTATGTTGCATTCTAAGACTAAGAATATATCTATTAAGTATCATGTCTTGAGAAAGAAGGTAGGAGAAAAAGAGATTAGATTGGAATATGTGAGTACTAAAGATCATATCGTAAATATCTTTATGAAGCCCTTACCTAAAGATACTTTTGAGTACTTAAGAGGTATGCTTGGAGTTATTCCCCTACCTACTTCTAAGTAGATGATGTAGAGATTGCATCAATCTAGTAATATAGAGTACTACTATTAGACTGGACTTAATGTTGATGCTTCATTTATGGGGAGTATCTGTTATGAGTTGAGCCATTGAGGACTCTTGGTATTTGGTCTTGAACAATGTCTTTGAAAACTTGAGCTAGTTGAAGACTTGGAGTAGTAAATTAACATAATGAGGCCTTTATCATTGATGTCAATAGGGGAGAAGAGTGCATGAAAAATATAAGATCTCCTAAGTATGTATGGGGAGAAGGGTACATAAAAATCTCTACTTTATTGGCGAGATTTAAAAAGATTCATGTAAGAAAAGAGGAATATCTACATAGGGGAGATATGCAACCTGAGGAATTCTAATGTATGGTGAGTTGTTTAATCTAAACAATTATTTCCAATCCTAAAGAAGATGCAGAATAGTATATCTAAGAATCTTGTGTTGCATTCTAGGACTAAGCATATATCTATTAAGTATCATGTCTTGAGAGAGAAGGAAGCAAAAAAAAATATTATATTGGAATATGTGAGTACTAAAGATCATATTGCAAAGATCTTTACGAAGCCCTAACCTAAAGATACCTTTGACTACTTCAAAGGTATGCTTGGGGTTATTCCCCTACCTACTTCTGAGTAGATGACGTAGAGATTGCATTAGTCCAGTGGTACAGAGCACTATTGTTAGACTGGACTTAATGTTGATGCTTCCTGTATGCAGAGTATTTGTTATGAGCAAAGTCATTGAGGACTCTTGATATTTGGTCTCGAATAGTGTCTTTGAACACTTGAGCTAGTTGAAGACGTGGAGTAGTAAAATGACATAATGAGGCCTTTATCATTGATGTCAATGGGGGAGAAGAGTGAAAAATATAACATCTCATATGTATTAGGAGAAGAGTGCATGAAAATCTTTACTTTATTAGGGAGATTTAGAAAGATTCATGTAAGAAAGGAGGAATATCTATATAGGGGAGATATGTAGCATGAGGAATTCTGATGTATGGTGAGTTATTTAATCTGAACAATTATTTTTGATCATAAAGAAGATGTAGAATAGAGCAGTGTTCTAGAGGATTTTAGATTTGATTGATGAAGAGGATTTGAAAATATGAATTCAACAGCAGTAGCAGCAGTAGAGTATTGTTTGGTATTCTAGGAACCTAGATTTTTTCATCTATGTTGCCATCAATGCCAAAAGGGGAGATTTTTAGAATGAATGTTGATGGTATTCCTTTGATGGAGTATCCTAAGAATTGGAGAGTATTGATATGTTGCATTCATGACTGTGTTTTGCATTGATGACAACATAACAATAAGTCTATGAAGTATGATAGGGAAGCAAATAGAGATTTTAGTTTTAAGGACAATGTTTTGATTTTCTGGTGATGCACATTCATGGACATGTTCTATACGGTGTCTTGATGTTAAGGTTCAATGCACAAGACCTGAGTTAAAGATATGCTTAATTTACAGAGAATGATACAGAGAAAAAGTGCCTAAGAAGCAGTTTCTAATGTTTGTATTATATCTTCTAACAAAGATATAATTTGGAGATGCATGCTCAACCAATGACATAGGACAGTCTGATGATGACATCAACAAATGTGAAATCCCTAGTGTCACACATTTGAGAAGTTGCATAGATTGTAAGTCAATAGTGCTATTGTAATTATGAATTAATTGATTATCTTATTATAATTAATTGGGAAAGCCTCAAGGTTGACTCAAGGAATTATTTTGAAGATAGAATATAAAAGAAAGATGTTTTTCTTGTTTGTAAGATGTGATGTGATCATTGTATTGAGTGCAAAGTATGAAAAGGAGCAGAGTGTTTGGTGAATGCAAGTAAGAAATCCAAGGGATTATTGGATGTGATATTTGTGATCTAGTTACAAGATTAGAAAGAGCATAAGTTTGGTTTACAAGGCAGAGAAAGATGAAGGAGCAATACTATTCATTTCTATTATTTTGCAAGGAATAATATAGAGATCATTTCGACAGTGGGTTCATTGGTCTTTCCCTGAAGCTATTTGGACAGTGGGTCCATTTGTCTTCTACAACTCCTAATAGGGCTAGCACAACTCATAAGATGGTCAAAATCTCCTAATAGGAATTCAAAGTCTCCTAACAAGGACTGATATGTACTATATGTTGTTATAGACTCCTAACAGTGCTCATCCTCTAATAAGGAATATTCATATTAGTACATCATCTTGTGGGTACCATCCCTACCAGGGTTTTCCCACTTATCAAGGTTTACCCTAGTCAACATATATGGTGTTATTGTGAATAAGTATCTTGTTATGGTTTCTGATTATATTTCTCATATAATTAAATTTTAATAAGGTTGATAATTATGATATTAGTTGTTAATTGATTCACCCTCTCCCACCTCTCTGAGTTATATTGGTGGACTATATATTATAACAAATCCCTTGTCAAATATGAGTCAACATAGCCTTGCAAATCATTAGTAGAGCCCCCAAAATTTAAAGACTTACTAGATGTTCCTCTCAAATATCTAGGAATCCATCTGACTACATTCCAATGCGCAATCCTAAGATGACTCATGTACCTACTAACAACTCCTACTATATGTGCAATATTTGGCCTAGTACATAGTATGGCATACATTAAGCTTCCTATACATGAATCATATGGTACCTTACACATCTTATCCTCCTCTTATTGTGTCTATTAACACATCTCCTTAGTCAATTTCAAATGACCAAGCAAAGGTGTGCTGACAGCTTTAGCATTCTCCATAGAGAAATGTTGTAACACCTTCTTAATATAATTAGTCTAAGATAATATCAATTGTTTGTTCTTCTTATCTGTATAGATTTTCATACCAAGGATTTGTTTTTCTAACTCAAGTCTTTTGTAGAAAATTAATGTTCTAACTACTGTTTTAACCCTTTAAGGTGGTGCATGTTAGACCCAGCTAAAAGCATATGATCAACATATAAACATAAAATAAAGTAGTTTTCATCATCCAACTCTTTAAATAAACACAATGTTCTAAATGGCATCGACTATAACCATGCTCATTCACAAAATTGTCAAATTTGAGATTTTTGGAAATACTTAAGACTAGCTAGGTTACTGAGAGGGGAGGGGTGAATCAGTAACCTCAAAATTTTTAAATAAATTCAGCACTTAACTAAATAAATCATTCATCATTCATTCATCTAATCTATTACATGTATGAGAAATGATAGACATTCATAACACATGAACATAGTATTTTGGTGACCCAAAAACCTTCCAAATAGAATGTAAAACTAGGGTGGGGATGATACCCACAAAACTTTACTGCTGCAATATAAAGTTGGCCTGGTAGGGCTTACATTGACCACTTCTGATGATCTACCCTATTAAGAGTAATTTAGACTGGTAGGTCCACCTTGTTATAGCTTTTACAAATGTACAATGAAGTATGCACTCTGTTAGGAGATTTATACAAAGACTATTAAGTCTACCCTATTAAAGGATTTGGAAAATTGATTCACCTTTTAGGATGAAATAGTAGATCTAACTTACAACTTGATTGCTAAATAGATCTTGAAGTATAGATTACCTCTTGTGACTAATATATCTTTGCTGCTCCTTAATGACCTTGCTAAATACTTTGTTCTACTATTGATTCACATTTTCTCTTCTCAAACATTACATATCCATTCCTTAACATTCTATGATAATAATATATTCCAAATGATACAATACATTACATATATACCATTCCAATAATTACAATTGCAAGGTCAACTAAAGCACAAGTAAGCAAATATTACTTAGTCAACAAAACAGTAAAAAAACTTAGGCTCTTCAAGCTGACATGGTGACCTTCTAATACTTGACATCCACTACATTACTCGGCATCATCATGCACTTGGTAGAAGTAGAATCTCAATCCATACTAATCACACAACATAGCTTGGAACTTGGTAACCATTGGAGACTCGATAGATATAGTGTCACTCGGTGAATACTAAAACCTTTGTTTACCTTGTTGTCACTTAGTAAACACTACACACCCATTACTCAGTGGAAACTAGCTGCATATCATGCAAACTTATAACTCGATAAACATTGTGAAGCTCAGTGACCAATATCTATTCAGAGAACACTGTAAGCTCGGTATACACTATTGAACTGCCCATTCACTTGGTAGCTTCATAAATAATCGCTGTGAACTGCTTAACTACTGAACTTACAAGGTAACCACTGAATGCTCGATATAACTGTGGACTGAGTGATGAGATCGATAAGCATTCATAATCAAATAAGTATTGTCACTAATGAAAAAATACAACATAATGCCAACAATCTCCCCCTTTGGCATTAGGGACAAAAATACTTATGTGCCAAAAGCTATGTACACTGACATACTAATTTTTTATTTTTCAAAATTGATCTTTGTAAAGTTGTTGTATATACATATCTTACATATATCCCCCATACATATAGCATAATATATACATAGCTTTTATCTGTACATATATCAATTCATTTTCTCTTTTGATTTCTCAACTAGTCTCTTTACTCCCCCTATTCTCTCCCTTGTTCATCTCATACTCCCCGTTTTGGACAATAATCCCAAAGGGTATATAAAAAAATTCAAATAGAGACATCAAAATGTGAAAGAAATTTAGAGTGTACCTTGAGAATAAGAGCCAAAGTCTTATCCCAATTATCTTTCAAAATTTTGCAGGTGGAGAGGGCCACTTGAACTTCTATAGAAAGTTTGATCATATGATTTGCTACTGAAAATTTGTTATCTTGGACCAATGTTTTTCAATATGCAATATGTTTTTGTTGGATACAATTGTTAATTGTATATTGTCTTTGATGTTACACAAATGTCATATTAGTCATCAAACAAATTCTACCGAGCTCGGATGATCAACAAAGAAATTTACAGTGTCTACCAAACGTTCTTAAAACATTACTTAGTAAACTCAGTTCTTACCGAGCTCACTCGGGCATCAAAGGATTTTGTAACAGAAAGTTAGTATTAACCGAGCTCCCAAGGTTAACAAAGAAAATTTAATATTCACCGAGCTCACTCGGGCATCAAAGGATTTTGTAACAGAAAGTTAGTATTAATCGAGCTCCCAAGGTTAACAAAGAAAAATTAATATTTACTGAGCTCACTCGGGCATCAAAGGATTTTGTAACAAAAAGTTAGTTTTAACCAAGCTCCCAAGGTTAACAAAGAAAAGTTAACGTCTACCAAGCTCACTTGGTTATCAAAGGAAATGTGGTAGAGAGTTAGCTTCTACCGAGCTCACAAGGCCAGCAAAGGAAGGTCTGTGCTAACCGAGTTCACTCGGTCTCCAAAGAATTTTTACAAGGTTTGCAGTGTTTACTGAGCCTCACTTGGTTAACACTAGAAAACCATTTTGGAGCAGTGGTCATCGAGCTGGGTTGGCCAGTGAAAATTTTTATTGTTTTGATATTAAGTTTAATTGTTTCATGCAGCCGACTAATGTAATGATTTTTTTTTAGTTGTTATAACTTATATTTGAGCCGACTTGATAATCTAGAAGGTATATATTTAGATGTTCAAGTTGTGAATTAAAGTGAGAGTGAAATATATGGATGAGGATGGAATAAGAAAATATTGAGCGAATTCTGATGAAGGATTAGATAACCTCGAGGAGCTACAAAGTTGTATTCAATCAGTAAGGATCTAGTGAAGCTGAACAGAGATCTGTAATCAGCTAAAGATAAGTTTCATATCATTTAGGTCACCTCATTGTTTCTTTCTAATCATTGTAACAGTGAATCTAGAATCTCTTAACAGAGTTGGTTTAAAAACCATTTTGTAAATCCTCTAATAAGGTGACAATTTAGTTGAATTGTTCTAAAGACCTCTAACCAAGCCACTCCTAATAGGGTGATTAAATCCTCTAACAAGGTCACACCTAACAGTGTGCATTGCAACCTTTAATAGGGTTGGCTCCTAATAGGGCTCACTTCAAAAGAGTGAAAATTAGTGACTAGTTACTTGGTGGTTTTTCCCATATTGGGTTTCCATGTTAAATCTGGTGTGTCTTGTGTTCATTTATTTAACCTTTGCATGCACATTAATAACAATGAATGATAGATGATCAGTAATTAGTTAACCTACCGAGTTACAGTATTCCTGCACTATTTACTGAGTATCATTAGTAAGTAAATATTATAGACATCTAAGGGGTTTTTGGAACTATTTTTGTGGTAACTGATTCACCCCTCCCCTCTCAGTTACTTCATCTATATTTCCAACAGCTTTTGCACTGGATCCATAAGTGGAAGGACCATATTTTGGATATGAATCAGTGTAGACCTAATCCTGGCCTCCTCTCTAAGTAGTTCTACCTACATTTTTGACACAAATTTCACCTTCATGTGATGTGTTGAGCTTGAACTAGGGTCAAGCTATAACCTTTGAGCACTAGCCTTCATGTCCACATCAATGTTATCCAATTTCTCTTTAATATCCTTGGTATACTCGGTAGCATCATAAAGCTTGCCAAAAAGTGATGTTACATTAGTGAAGGATTGTTCAAGGTTGCTCAAAATTGAGGATAACTCTACCTAATTTATTGCAATGTGCTCAAGCACCTTATTGTCAAATTTCTTCTCTGCCTTCTCAATGAGCTTCTCTTGACCAGAAGTGTCCTCATTAACCTTATTTATAGCCTCTTCTAATTGTAACAAAATGTGTTGAGATGGATCAACATCAACACCTATAGCCCCAATAATTGTGCTTTTGGCATTCTCAATTATTGTAAAATCTTTGTCTCTCTCTTCTCTAAGTTGCTTCTACCTTGAGTTTTTCTCTAAAAGCTTACTGACCAATCTCATTTTATTGGCTGTATCAGTGTCCAAATTTATCTTAGGGATAACAATTTATTTATCCAAGTCTATATCTTCATCAATTGCCTTGTCAGTAAGTAGAAGTTTTAGAGGAATCTTTGGTTTTACTTATGTGCTTACTTCCTTGGATTTAAAATGGAAACAATAGTTGATGTAGTTGGACTAGCAGTAAAAACTTGGATTGGTCCAACTAGAGAAGAACTGAGAGAACTACCAACTGTATCCAAAATTGATGTGCCTCCCAAAAATGATGTACCAATAGGTAATGTACAAGTTGGAATATTTACAATTGAAGAACTAACTGGAACAAAAATTGGTGCAGTTAAAGCTATAGTAGACAAAATTGTAGAACAAACTAGCAAACTTACTGAACAAGTTGTAGTAGAAGTTGATACAATTGTAGAACTGGAAGTTGTGCACATTGCTGAGGTAGATTGTTTGGGTCCTGATGAAGAGGGTTGCAGCTCAATAGATGAAGTAACTAATACTTCCATTGAAGATACCTGGAGTTGTGAGGTGGTAGGAGCAAATGATATTTCTCATGTAGTTGCAATCAATCCTGTTGAAGCTAACTCCAACCCTGATGATGTTGTTGGGTTAGGTGGAGAGTGAGGAAGGGAAGTAATGACTTATGCTACAATTTTCATTAGGTCATCTTCTTCATTTTCTTCCTCCTTGTCTTCCTCTTTAGCTCCTTCCTCTTTCTCTTGATCATCAACCCTTAGTGCTTGATAGTCTTCAACATCAATAGTAGCACATGGAGTGTTATCATCTTCTTCATCATCACTATTACCATCGTCATCCTTGATCTCAACTAGATCATCACTACACTTATGCAAATGATAGATATTCTTCCACATGTTTGTTGCATCTCTTACAACATGCTCAATATCTTTGATTAAAATCAAACATGTGTGGAATCTAATCATCATTTTACCTTCATTGTTCTTCATGGTTGCCTTTACTTCTACATCAGTAAGATTTGGTAATAGTTTCCTTAAAGATTGTTCATAGATATCTTTGGCTATCTTTGTAGCTGATTCCCACCTTGGCTACAATCTAACCAATAATTCCTTTGAGATTTGAGGAGCAATCTAGTATGGGGAATACTTCCATTTTCCCATTTTGGTGAGTACTAGCTCCTCAATCTGGATCTTCTCAACATCAATTCTATTTTCAAACTTTAAAGCCTTGAAGTTTGTGATGCCATCTCCTGCCATCTATTTCAGCCTTTCCTGTAAGATAAGTGGAGGCTTGTTGAACATAACTTCACCTTTACCTATTCCTTTGCCTCTCCTGGTTAAAACAATTGTGGAGGCCTTTGGTAGCTTGGTAATAATTACCCTACCCTTCTTCTTTGCTAGCTCTGCCTCCTTTTTAGCTTCTTGCTCTTCTCCTTCTTCTTCTTCATCTTCTTCATCCTCTCCTTTTCCCTTGGTAAGCATTAAGGGACCAGTGGCTTTTTGCATCTTAGTTATTTTTCTCTTACCTTTGTTGATTTCTTGAGGTAGCTTAATTTCCAGTTCAATTCTAGCTTTTGTCTCATCATATGTGCCAAAAACTAGTTGCTTCAGATCTACAAGCTCATTTACCAGTGCTTCAATGATGTCCCTAGTCTCATCAATATTGACCTCATAAGGGAGAGGTTTCACCCATGCAACTCGGGGTCTGACTACCTGAATGTATACTCTATCATAGTCTACCATGAAACACACATCATCTTTATAATCCTTTAAAAGTTTAGAAGGAATCCTGAACCTATTGTTCATCCTTTCTTTGAAATCTTCAAAATAATTGTCCATTATGTTGTCAAAATTTACACCCATTTCTACAATAAACTCATTTATCTAATACAAAATGGGAACATCATTTCTCCACACGACAATACCTTTGGATCAAAAGAATTTTTGTACATAAAAGAAAAGGCACATCAATAAAAAACTAAATTTATAAGGATTGTTCTTTGATGTTTGGATGTTATCCATATTCTTGTTTAATTGTCTGAGTAGTAACTCTGATAGATCAAATTCCATGTTTTTCTTCCCAACTTTAAATGCTAAGTCCACTGCCTCACATGGCACATTGTTTAAATGACTAGAATTGTAGATCTTGTGGGCAATTAGATGGATACTAAACCTTAAATCCACATCAAAAATCGTGCTAATTTTCAAACCTCTACCATCCCACTCGGCTAGGGTTTTCTTCTGGAGTTCATCCAGACCTAAGGCTTTGGTAGATTTTGTGTTGCTTAGTATGGGAAGTCTAGTAATCTTGTGAATCATCTTTTTGGTTATCAATACAGGCTGCTCTAACCATAATTGACCATTGTGTACGCAGCTAAGAATATACCTAATCCATTTTATCTGAAAACTTCTTGGTAGGTGTGTGATATGTGTCAACCCTTTTGTTTCAAGATGATTGTGCTCAGGATTCAATGAGCTATCAACACACATTTCCTCTAAAGCACTATCCATCTCTAGGGTTCCTATCTCCTGAATTGAATACTTAAAATGAGTGTGGATATTATTAATTAATAGTACCTTTGGTGGAATTTGGGATTGTGCACCATTAGGGTTGAGTGCCTCTACCACTGCTAGAACAAGTTTGAAATTTGGTGCTTTCCACTCTACAGCCTTGAACAACATCTCTGAACCCCTCTTTGCCTTGTTTTTTTTTGTGCTTTCAGATGCCATTGTTGCTTGGTAAGTGATGGAAATTTTTGAACAAATTCCTTAGCTACAAATTTTCTCGAAATCACTTAGAACTACTTGAGTGCACCTGGAAATCTCTTTGCTCTATGAATACTAAAGATGCGATGAAAAATTGAGTCAAATTCTGCCCCTTTTGATGAAAATTTTCCATTAATGCAAGGTTCCATACTAATGTAGTGTGTGACAGACTGCCATTCACTCATTAGCTCGATAGAAACTTGTGACTTGGAGATCAAACAAACTTACATTGCTCCCAACCTAGCTCAGTTGAGTCTGTGACTAACCTTGCTTGGTATGAACTAAACTCAAATGATCCTTTTGTATCTAAAATATTGATTTGGATCTTCTTCTCTCTTCCATTTTAAACTGCTCAAGATATAGCTTGAAGATACAATTTCAGTCCCTCCTTAGAAGAATCTAATTGGAAATGGTGGAGTCACCCACTCCTTGAGTGACATTGCCATCATTTGAACTATTCTACTCAATAGATTGAGGAATCCACTGCTATCTCATATCCTTCCTGATGTTATCAGCTTTAGCTTTCTTCTCATCTTCCACTCTTCCAATGTTCATGCAATTTTTAGCTATATGACCAATTTCAGTGCATGTGTAACATCTTACTATTGAATCTCTTTTTCTTAAGTGATGCCTTGTGCAGTCTATGCCAATGTGTCCATATTCTCCACAATAGTGACATCTACACCAAGTATTGTAATCCCAACCAATTATTGCTTTGACAATTTGTTTAGCTAGATTGAATGGTTTGGATCTGGATTTAGATTCCTTCTGACCTTGTTTCTTGCATTTGTGACATTTACCTTCAAATTTTGGTTTTTCCTTGCATTCATTAGCTTTATGACCATGTTTACTACAATTGTAGCATTTTCCATTGAGTTTTGCCTTTCCATTGAATTTTCTTTTCCATTGCTCTAACATTTGTTTAATGTATGACCTAACTTACCATAGTGATTGCAAGTAGGTCTTTGATTCCTCTGGGCAACTTGTTTGGAAGATTCACCTTCTTCTTTGTAACCAAGTCTTGCTTTACCTTTTTGCCTATAGAGATTCTGCTCACTTTGTTGATTCAATTGATCCATATCTACTTGTGATTTCATCATCCTTTCATTGAGTTGCTTTTCAAAAATTAGATCAGCTTTCAATCTTTCATTGATCTGTCTTTCAGTGATTATATCATTCCTTAAGCTTTCACTTTCAAATCTCTGATTCATGATTTCCTCATTTGCATTGGAGATCTGATTGATAAGACTTTCTTGCTAAAGGTATTGATTTTGATTTGCATTTTTCCTTGCCTCCAAGTCTTCACTTGCCTTGTTCTTTTGTTCCAAGATTTCAGACATTCTTATTGACTGAACTTCTTCTTCTCTTTTCAATTTTCTTACCTCTTCTTACAGAGAGTCATTCTTTGCTAGGAGTTCTTTGATTGCCTCATTTTCTTCATCTAAGCTACTTGATGGAAGCAATCTTCAATCTTTTCTTCAACATACTAATGGTCATTCATTTGTCTTGCAAGTTCCTTCCTTCTTTTAAGAGATTGGGAAAGATGCTCTTTTGCTTCCTTGAGTTGAGCTATGGCCATTTCCAGATCTAGCTTTTCATTTTCAATAGCTTTGTCAAGTCTAAATATCTCCATTGTCCTTGATCTTTACTCAAGCTATCAAAGTTTATCCTAAGAACCACAGAGCTCTGATACCAATTGTTGTAAATACTCAAGACTAGCTAGGTTACTAAGAGGGGACAGTTGAATTAGTAACCTCAAAAACTTTAAATCAATTCAGCACTTAACCAAATAAATCATTCATCATGCATTCATCTAATCTACTGCATGTATGAGAAATGATAGACATTCATAACACATGAACACAGTATTTTTGTGACCCATAAACCTTCCAAATAGAAAGTAAAACTGGGGTGGGGATGATACCCACAAAACTTTACTACTATAGTATAAAGTTGGCCTGTTAGGGCTTACATTAACCACTTCTAATGATCTTCCCTGTTAAGAACAATTTGGACTGCTAGGTCCGCCTTGTCAAAGATTTTACAAATATACAATGAAGTATGCACTCTATTAGGAGATTTATACAAAGACTATTAAGTCTACCCTATTAAAGGAATTGGAAAATTAATTCACTTGCCAGGATGAAATAGTAGATCTGACTTACAACTTGATTTTTGAATAGATCTTGAAGTATAGATCACCTCTTGTGACTGATATATCTTTGTTGCTCCTTAATGACCTTGTTGAATACTCTCTTCTGCAGCCGATTCACATTTTCTCTTCTCAAACATTACATATCCATTCCTTAACATTCCATGATAATAATATATTCCAAATGATATAATACATTACATATATACCATTCCAATAATTACAATTGCAAGGTCAGCTAAAACACAAGTAAACAAATATTATTGAGTTAGCCAAACAGTAAAGAAACATAGGCTCTTCAAGCTGACTTGGTGACTTTGTAATACTTGACATCCACTGCATTACTCGACATCATCATGAACTTAGTAGAAGTAGAAGCTTGACCCATACTAATCATACAATGTAGCTTGGAACTCGGTAACCATTCGAGACTCAGTAGATATAGTGTCACTCAGCGAATACTAAAACCTTCATTTACTTTGTTGTCACTCAATAAACGCTATAGATCCATTACTCTGTAGAAACTGGTTGCATATCAAACTGATAACAAAGTATATACTATGAAGCTCGGTGACCACTATCTATTTGGAGAACATTGTAAGCTCAATATACACTACTGAACTGCCCATTCACTCGGCAGCTTCAGAAATACTCGGTGTGAACTGCTTAAATATTGAACTTACAAGGTAACCACTGAATGCTTGGTATAAACTGTGGACTGGATGATGAGCTCAATAAGCATTCAAAATTGAATAATTTTTGTCACTAATGAAAAAATAAAACATAATACTAATAGAGATACCATTGCTAAGGTGCTTGCTTCAAGCCATTTAAACTTTTCTTCAATCTGCATACAAATTTTCCTTACCTTTGACCTCAAATCCCTGTGGTTGTGCTAGATATATTTCTTTATCTAAATTGCCATGAAGAAAATTTTTTTTAACATCAAGATACTCCAAATGAAAATCTTTGGTGGCCACAATACATAAAATAGTGTGAATAGAAGTTATTTAAATTATAGGAAAAAATATCTCATCAAAACCAATGCCCTTTTTTAGTGTAAATCCTTTTATAGCTAACCTAGCTTTAAATATTTTCTTACCTCCATCCTCTTATTTCAACTTGTAAACCCATTTATTATGTAAAGCCCTTTTAGTTGCAAGTAATTGTTGGCCATTTTTGCCCTCCATTCAGTCCGGCATTGATATCCAATCTGAGAGATTTTTAATGGACTAGATTCTTTGTTTCAGGAAATAACATCATGCCAGGTCAATGACTAACATTTCATGCTAGCTTGATTTGTTCTTGGTTGGCTTGACCAGCTTGCAGATCTGATGGCTCTCATGTTTTTGTGAGCTATCTACCCATCTCCTCGAAAGCAAAAGATGTTTCCATGCATCTCCATTCTGAATTTTCCTCATGCAATAATACCTCCATGAGGTTTCGAGGTCTAACATTGTGCCACATGGTTGAGGGTCCCATCTTTGACTTAAGTCTACCCAATGTACACAAGAAAATCTACGATGGAGTTTCAAATGAAATATAAAAAGATCACCATCCATTCTGTCAAACAAAAAGGCATGGGATACTACCAAGTGTCACTATTTTGGAAATTCTTCATACTGTGGAGTTTCAGTGAGGCTTCAAAGCCTAGAATTGCATGGCATTCATTGGATCTGGTGCGTCTTGGGGTTCCCTTGCCCATCTCAACCATCTACTAGAAATGAAGGGGACCTGCATCGGTGACTATGACTTAATATCCCACTAGGGAGATTCCTGCCACATCTAGGTCATCCATTTCAAAGGGGAGGATCTTCATCGATGGCCATCTTTCAATTTTGGGAAAATCAAATTCCTCCCTATGGTCAATTTTGTATGTTATCCTTCCTAGCAACTTTATTTGTCCATTTCATGCCATCAGGACTAGTTCTTCAATGCCTAGTTACTTCGTGGGCCTTGATTGGTATGATGAAAATGCACTCCATGCCTCTTTAATGCATACAAATGATCCTATTTCAGTTATTTATTCTCTTACAGTATAGTGCACTTATTTTGGTCTCATCTTTTCACTTCCAGCATCGAATTGTACTCCATGATCAGATTTCTTTCAAATTCTCAGTTATTGCTTTCCTTTGTAATACTCAATTCCATTATGGTTGGAGTTTGAACTCAATGTTAAATCAAAGTTATGCATGAACTCTTTAAAAAGACAATTTGTTTTTATTTTGCACTGACATTATGCCCTACAGTTTTTGCCTTTCCATTTTTCTATCTAGTGCATGTATATGCCATATAGTAAATGTTTTCTTTCTATTTTCTTAGTTTTACATTTTGTGTTTAATTTGTTGGAAATTATCACATAAGTTAAAATTATCTTTCCTTTCAATATTTCACTAGTTTCAAACCTACATATCACTTTGGGAGATAGATTGAAGTCAAGTTTAGTGTATTTTGGGTTTTCATTGATGTTTTGTGCAGTTCTGGGCAAAGTTGTAACCATATATCTATCTTGGTGCATCACCCCCCTTTCCCTTTCTGCATTTTAATTTATGTTCTCCTTCTCCCTTTTCCTCTCAAGTGGTAGTGTAGGTGTATCCTGATAGTGAGGATGTCAGCCTTCTCCAGAGATTCAGCCTCAGACTGCAAGTCCCACACTTGGAGGTTGTTTCCATGTTATACAAGGTCTCTTGAGGGTCATACCTCAAGAAAGGGTGCATATTTTTGTGTCAAAAATTTTTGGCACACCCAGTGGGACTCAATTCAAATTCATAAATCTGCTAGTTAGTCGGTTTGAAGATCCATTCACTGAGAAATTGTGTAATGCCTTGCCTAAAGATCCCTAGAACAAGGATGAAATACAAGCCAAGATTTTAAAAAAAATTGAACAAATATGAGTGAAAATGACAACATCAGACACAGATCACAAAAATCACAATGGAAGACTTAACCACCATCTCAACAGCCAACGAATCTCCAAACACCACTACTCGAACTAATGAACACACAAATAGGAAATGGAAACCCAAAATGAAAACAACACAAAGAATCTAAGATTTTTCAAAGCATGGAAAATTAAGTAAACCCAAAGGGTACTAGAAACACCAAAAATTCATCCACAAAAACTAGAGGAGATGCCCCTCTTTTTCATGCGAGGAACAACTGTAGGAAAAAATCTCACACAAGGATGTGTAGCATGCTACACAAGAACATACCTTCCACACAAGAATGTGCACCAAATGGCATGAGAATGTACTTGGACAAATAGCCAAGATACCTAAACCTAGTGTTTGGTTTCATGTGAGAAAGTACCAGAAGCCGTGCGAGAAGATCCAACACACCATATGAGAACTTGCATTTCTGCATGAAAAACTACAATTTCACATGAGAATACAAAATAGAAAACTAGCAAACTTTAAGGGAAGAAAGCTAGAAAATTTAGTCCTCACATTGGGGAGTACCGAATCCCCAAATCAAGGAAAAGGCACTTGAATGAATAACTAAAAGGAAGAAGCCAAATCTAACCATCTCTCATAACACTAAAGGGAAAGTACAAAAGGTAGCATTGCAGTGTACTAAAACAACATTGCAATAAGCTAAAACAACATCACAATGTATAGAACAATCAAACTAAGTATGTGATTCCTCCCAACAACAATAGGATCATAATACTATTATGGTCGTAGCCATCCCCCAAATGTAACATCCCAAACTACTGACTAGATTGTCGATGCTATCTTATGAGGACATCACTACCAAAACATGCTACTACATAAGAATAAGGAAATCTAACATGCTAGCAATAAAGCATAAGATAATCTTACACATCAAACTCATCATCTAACATATGCTAAACATCATAATAAGGAAATGCATCAAATACGACCATCATCTAAATATGATATATAAGTATTCCAATGAAAGCATAATCACAAGAAAGCATATTTTGAAACCCAAAGTACCAAGTGAAAATATCCAGCAATGGTCTCACTGGAATAAAAGACCATCTTTGTACACCAGTTCCTAGTAGTGGTAAAGGTAGCTATGCCTCCTAACCATGTGGAACCCGTAGGTCCACTCTCACTGTGCTGATGGAGATATTGATCCAACCAAAAATACACATATAAAGAGAACGTCCATGGCTAACACTCATGCTAGACAATATGATGACTAAAACCAAGATCATAAATAATGCATAAACTACATGTCCTAGTCAAACACTCAATGGGATACTAATTAGGGGCTGACATCATGGAGGTTGCTTGGCATCAAAAATCCCAAGCTAGTATTGGTAGCTACTCTTCTCGATAGAAGGCACACAACCCAAACATTTTATTATCTTATAATTAGTATCACCCAATATTTTAATTTAGATATCACTTATATAAAACATCCTCTACCAACCAACGAGAAATAGTCACCAGGTTGCAAGATAGGAGCCCCTCCATGTGCTACCCTATCCTACCCATGCTCATCCAACGATGAGTGCCTGTAGGCATGAATATTCCCAATCCAAACCCAATGATCATAACTCTCAGAAGTACCTTAGAAGATTAGGTCTTGTAATTCATCTGACAAGTGTACATGCATGTACTATTGTATGGCACACCACCATCACAAAGATCATAACACAAGGACTAGATGAGAACACAATGTAGAAATACACTCAACCAAAAAAAAAAAACTCAAGAGGAAAGATGTGACATGCATCCCAATGCAACATAAAAGTGCAAGAATGGTCTGATTGACATCCAAATGGATGATCTAGGACCATGGTCAAACTCATGCAAAGAAAACCTAAGAAAGCAGGATGGCACACAAAACAAGCTAAAAACTCCAAAAACTAGAGAACTTTGAAATTTAAATCCATTTGGTCTTTGGGCACAGAAACCCCAAAAATCTAATAAAATTTGGGTTCAAACACCATATGTAAAAATGGCCAATATTATAGTGCGAAACCCCAAACCCCCATCCAAAAAAATAGTGAAAATGTTCATACCCGACCTATCGAGCAAAACCAACAAACAAAAATAGAGGGGAACACTAGTTCTTAGCCTCCTAACAAACTGTGACCATAAAAATAAGCTAAAACATAGCAAAAACATGAAAATGGGAAAGCCCTACCTAACAGCAAAAGAGACTGAAACTAAAAATAACACAATAAAATAAATCACCCGCTGAAACTGCCAAAAATCACGTCAAAGCAAGGTCTACCTAGGCTGGATCCAACAAGACTGATCTCATGAAGGTTTCATTCTCATAGCTCTCACAACAAACAGAAACATGATCATCTAGAAGAGGATTCTCAAAAAAACTCTCAAATTTGTATTTTGCAAAAGTGAGAAGTGAGAAAACAATTACCTTTTTTAATACAAGTATTCACTTTTCGAGTGAATAATCAATTAGGGAAAATAGCCATTTAGACTAGCTAAACTCCAAATTGACCCAAACTAAAAATATTTATCCCTCGTAATAGGAATTCGTCTAAGGAAAAGCTACCAAAAAATAAATTCAATAAAATTTAAAGCCCAAAAACCCAAAATCATAGAAAATCCCTTAACAACTTTCATCACAATGTGAACTTTTAAATGCATAGACACACTCACTGGTCTAATCACATAATGCAAATGGATTTGGATTTAATAATCACCAAAAGGTTTATTTTTAAAAATTAAATAAGGATACATTGACCATACAGGGACGACATTGGTAAAATATGAATAACTGAATCACTAACTCCATGTACCATTGCTAGGGATATAAATCTTGCACATTAAAACACACGATCAAGTGCAATTACATATAATAACATAGTCAAAGAAATAAATGCATTAAATAAATAATTTAACCATTTATTCATTTATACCTAAATAATCCATTTACATCACTCATGTTCACATAAAGCATAAAGAGACTAGAATGAAGTAATTAACCATAGCATAAAATCCATCTAATAACATAAAAATATATATATCCAAATGCCAAATAATTAGGTATCATCATAGACCTATTGTCATCTCAAAATGGCATCAACATGCAAATATGATAAACTAAACAATATAGCAGTAAAGCATCTATGGTACTAAAATCAAAGTATAACATCCGACACTCGGGTCATCTCAAAGTACAAAATAGTAAGAGTATCAAATATCTCTCGAATCAAAATATCACAAGGTATAGACTGCAAACATGAGAGGAACTACAAATTGGGTGTTTTTCTCAGTGCCATTAGCCTTTGGAGGCATTCATCTAACACCATGGTGACTCTATGCATATACCAGTTTCAATAGACCAAGTACTAGAATGATTTTTAGTTTTTATGTTTCTTAAGGATTTCTATGGAGTTGCTTTTTTAAATGCTTTATTATGGATCCCCTTCATATAAATGCCTCCCACTTTCCTCCATATCATGAAGAGGCTATTCCTCAACCCTATTTTCTCTATATCAGCCACAACCTAGTTATGACTAGCATAATTACCCAAATCACTAGGAGACTAATTTTACTCCAACCCATCATGTCATCTATGGCCATGAACTTGTAAAAATTTCCCCCACCATGTTCATCATAGTCTAAGAGTTCTAGGAGCAGCAAGAGAGGAAGAAAAAATCAAGCTCATACATTGATTCTTCCTTAGGTCAGACCTGCAATATCAACTGATTGGTTTGCTCAGTTTCCCATCAAACCTTATAATGATCCCAAGGCCAAGTTAGAAGATCTTTGCAACTGTGTAAATAGTTTGCTCTTTGGCTTTTCTAACTTGGGAATGACTTTTGAAGAAATTCATAATCCTTATGATTTTTTAGAGAGTAGGAGTTTTAATTTAGTGATGCTCCTCATGAGTTCTTATATTGATGTGATGCGTAGTGATAGGGAGATGTGGATATCGGATCCTTATGCATGTCAAGTGGTATCTAAGACTGTAGTTGTTTTCAGAGAGGCCCATGAAGCTCTCTTCCAGTTGCAGCAGGAGGAAGAACTAAAATAGAATAAATATGAGGAGGCAAGACTCAAGCTTTCCCAAATGCAAAGAAATGAAGTGCAAGAGTCTCCAAGGAGGAGGTTTGTTAGCTTTAGACAAAGAAGCCCTCCTCAAATTTCCACTTCAATCTGTCCTAAACCTCAACCTACACTTTAGATATCTACACATTATGATGATGGTGAGCCCACAAATGACTACTATCCCTTCTTTTTCCACAATGAAGAAGTGGATATATCTTTGCCCATGTCAAAGACACTAGAAGAGAAACTGCCAATCAAAGAATATGTCATGTAGTAGCTGGTCAAGGAGGAAAAGAAAAATGAGGTTTTTCCTATTCTTGAGGAATAAACTTTGGCTTTTGAGCCTAGGGTGGATCGTAAGAGCCTTCTACAAGAAGAAGAAAATCTAGAGCATGTGTTATAGTAGGAGGTCTTCCATGATATGGTGGAGAAAGAAACATTGTCTAGGCCACCCCAAGTACAAGAGGTACAAATTGTTGCTCACAAGCCAACACATATTCTAAATGGAGAAATATTATTATAGTAGCTAGAAGCACAATGAAGGTAGTTTGAGGAAAATATTGCAAAGTAGTTAGAGGCCTAACAAAAAGAATATGAGGCAATTCTTGCAAGGGAGTTGGTTCTACAAAAAGAAAGGTGTGAGAAAGAACTACAAGCGAAGCTATTGAGCATGGTTTCTGTTACAATAGAGACACCAAAGGAGGCACGTCCATGTCTTTCTTCCACATCACAAGAGCCTACACAAGTGCAAGAGGTGTAGTCCTTTCTTTGCAAGGATTCACATGAGCTAGTGGAGGAACATATGTTGCAACCACAACCTGAAAAAGAACACAAGCCACTAGTCACACCATCAAAGTCAACCCTTGTTGGCCATAAGGATTTGGAGGTTACAGAGCACAACATGGTCAAGGTTGATTTTTTAGACCCAACACCATCGAGAGGATGCCCCATAAGGCATCTAGCTCTACAAAAAATCAACAAGTTGCCCCCAGTCATGCTTACTCTTGAGCATGAGAGAGAATTCTACTAAGAGGAGAAGTATGTTTTGCACCACAAGTTAATGCCCCAGTACAAGAAAGCTTCATTTTTTTTTAGTATTGGGAGAAGGCATTCTATGTAGCAGCATGTTTGTTATGATTGCTGCTATTTTTAGCTACCTATGTGCATGGAAAAACAAACCAACTTGTGAGGAAGGGAAGCCACTTCAACAAGCCAGTCAATGGGCCTTGTTGATCTTTTTTCACTATAAGAACTTGTAAATATTAGAGTAGGTGTTTTCTTCTCTCCAAGAAGTCCACGAGAACATTTGCTCCCTTTTCTGGAGCTTTCTGGAGCTCCCTAAATTTTTTTCTTTTTGTTGGTTACAAAGGAAAATTTTATGAAGTTGCATGTGGAATGGCATCTTGTTCATTGGTGACTCCATGCCCAATGGATTGCTTAATGCCATTGATCTATTCTTAGTAGGAAAGCATCCCCTCTAAGTTGCCAAAAATGTTGGCCATTTTTCCCCCATTCATCCTAGCATTGATAATTGATTTAAGAGATTTTTAGTAGGTTGGGTTCTTTGTTTTGAGTTAACATCGTACCAAGTTGAAGGCTAACATTTCATGTTAGCTCAATTTGTTCTTGGTCAGGCTATCCAGTATGCAGATTTGATAGCTCTCATGTTTTTGTGATCTATCTACCCATCTGTTGAAAGCACAATATGCTACCATGTGTCTCAATTCTGAAGTTTCCTCATACAACAATACCTCCATGAGGTTCTGAGGTCCAAAATTACACCACATGGTGGAGGAACCCATCTCTAACTTAAGTCTGCCCAATGTACACATGTAGATCAATGGTGGAGTTTCAATGAAAAATTAAAATATCAATGTTTGTTTCGTGAAACAGCAGGGCACAAGATATTGCCAAGTGTCACTATTATGGTAATTCTTCATACTACAAAGTCTCCATAAGGCTCCAAAGCCCAAAATTGTGTGAGAGCCATTGGATTTGGTGCATCTTGGGGTTCCCTCATTGCATCTCAGTGGTCCAATGGAAATGAAGGGGATCTACAAAGATGGCTATGACTTAGTCTCTCGTTAGGGAGATTCTTGCCACATCTAGATCATCTATTTCAAAGAGGAGGATCTTTATTGATGGCCATCTTTCAATTTTGGGAAAATAATATTCCCTCGCGATCAATTCTACATGGTATCCTTCCTAACAGCTTTGTTTGTCCATTTCACACCTCAGGGCTAGTTCTTTAATGCCTAGCTACTTCTTGGGCCCTGATTGGCATGACTCCAATGCACTTCATGCATCTTTAATGCATATAATGATCAGATTTCAATGGTTTGATCTCTTGTAGTTGGGTGCACTTATTTAGTCTCATCAAGTCACTTGCAGCATCAGATTGCACTCCATTATCATATTTCTTTCTGATTCTCAGTTATTGCTCTCATCTATAACACTCAACTCCATTATGGTTGGAGTTTGAACTTAATGTTAAATTAGAGTTATGCCTAAACTCTTTAAAAAGGTAGTTGTAAATATTTGTTAAGGGGTTCTTCTCTATTTGTATTTTGTAGTGACATTATGCCCTGTAATTGTTGCCTTTCCATTAACAAAATCTATGTTACTTACCTTATCTTGCCATTTTTTTGTTTAGTGCATGTATATGCCTTGTAGTAAATGTTTTATTTCTATTTTCTTAAGTTTACATGTTGTGTTTAATCTGTTGGAAATTGTTGCATAAGTAAAAATTATCTTTCCTTTCAGCATTTCACTGGTTTTAGATCTACATGTCACATTAGGAGATAGATTGAAGTTAGGCTCAGTGTATTTTGGGTTTTCATTGATGTTTTGTGTAGTTCTAGATAGAGTTGTAACCATATATCTATCTTGGTGCATCATCCCCCTTTCCCTTTCTACATTTTAATTTATTTTCTCCTTCTCCCTTTTCCTCTCAAGTGGTAGTGTAGGTGTATCTTGATGGTGAGGAAGTTGGCCTTCTCCAGATATTCAGCCTCAAAGTGCAAGTCCCACACTTGGAGGTTGTTTATATGTTACACAAGGTCTCTTAAGGGTCATGTCTCAAGCAAGGGAACAGACTTTTGTGTCAACAGTAACCTGTACAAATCTCAAGTCTAGTTTTTCAGCAAGGATTCCATTTCTTCTATCATTGGAGACTCTCACTAAAACTTTGTATTCACCTATATAACTTCATCATAACATTCAGGTTCACCAACATCTATCAACAAAATAGAATACAAAGAGGGAGAACATATTTCTAAAGGTCTACTTCACCTTGTTGACTATCTAACATTCACTAGAGTTTGTGGTACTTCTTTTTGCAATTTTTACAAAGCGTGAGGGATTTCTAGAACATCATCCTTTTGTGTATCATTCAATACTACATAATCATTTTCTTTCTTCTCATGTTGCTACGATGGATCTTTGTACAACACTTTCTCATTAAATATGGCATCCCTATTTCTTACAATTTTCTGATTTTCAAAATCCCAAAGCCTATAACCAAATCATCAATGTCATATCCAGCAAAAATACATCTATTTGATTTAGCTTCCATCTTGGTTCTATTTGTAGAATCTATATGTGCAAATGCTTCACACTGAAGGTTTTGATAAAAGAATAACTCACCTTCTTATTGGTCCATGCTTCCTCTGGAATACCATAGACCAACAGAGTAGAGGGGCCTCTATTAATCAATTATACATTAGTATTGAGAGCCTATGCCCTCATGTTTAAGGGTAGTCTGTCATACAACCTCATACTCCTTGCAGACTTCATTATTTTCATGTTCATGCGTTTAGTCACTCCATTTTCTTGTGGATTCCTTGGAAAAAAATTCTACTTATGAATACCATTAGTGGAACAATAATTTTTAAATTCATTTCTGCAACACTCACCACCATTATCAACTTTGAGACATTTTCATCTTTTATGAATCTCATTTTCAACCAAGCATTTCCATTTCTTAAAAGTTATAAATACATCTAATTTCTATCTAAGGAAAAAACACATAATTTTCTAGTTGCATCATCAATAAATATAACATAATAATGAGAGCCACCAAGGGAAGATACCTAATCTAGTCCCCATACATCTATGTGCACAAGCTCTAATTTCTATTTTTTTCTTTTCCATTCCATGCTTCACAAAACTAACTCTCTTTTATTTTCCATACACACAAATTTCATAGAAATCCATATTCACACATCTTAAGTATGGTAAAAATTTCTTTAAATGAAGTATTTTCATACCTTTCTCACTCATGTGTCCAATTCTATTGTTCCATGGTGCTATATCAAAATCTACAACATCTAGATATGTTCTCCTTACTCAATTGCAACAACTATTCCTAAATATTCATTTTTCTCTAAAATAATTAAAGTGGAAGGAACAATATAACATGTAAAAATATATAAGGTGCCTACTTTTACACATTTTTCTACTACAAGGAAACTTTTTGAAATTTTCCAATTTTTATCATTAAAAGTAACTACAAAACTCTCATCACCTAGTTGCCCTACAAAAATTGAATTCCTACTCAACTTTGAAACATGTGTTACCTCTTGTAGTATCCAATTATTCTCATTCTTCAACTTAATTAGAAAATTTCCCTTTCCAACAATCTGACAAGGTACATTATCATCCAAATAAACAAGGTCAAACTCCCCTTGGACATAATCAAGCAAATAAATTCTATGGAGGATAATATGAAATGAAGCCCCTGAATCTAAAACCCATGAATAATTAACACTTTCTAAATAAAGAAGAAAAACATCCTTTTCAAATTTATTACTCATTACATTTTCCTCTGTGTTCCCTTCTTGATTGTCTCCTTCATTGTTCTTTTGAGTCCAACAATATTTCTTTGTATGCCATGATTTCCCACAATACAACAAAATCTCTTGGTCCTCTTCATTGAGACCTCTTCCTCTTTGATTTTTCTCTTGATTTCCCATGATTTCTAGAATTTTTTCCTCTCTCATTTGTTGTCTTTGATTTGTGTATTCAAAACATGTAATGCCCCGCTTGGAGATCCTTGGAACAAGGATCCAATACAAGCCAAGATTTTTTTTCAAAAGTATGAGTGCACATAACCACATCATACATGAATCACATAGATCAAAATGGAAGACTTAACCACCAACCTAGTGACCAATGAATCTTCGAATTCCATTACCCAAACTAATACACACACAACAAAAATTAGAAACCTAAAAAGAAAACAATACAAAGAATCTAAGATCTATCAAAACATGAATAATTTAATAAACCCAAGGGGTACTAGAACCACCAAAAATCGATCCCCAAAAACCAATAGAGATGCCCCCTAATTTTTGCATGAGGACCATAGACTAACAGATTCTCGCACAAGATGTGTAGCATTCCACGTGAGGAAGTACCTTTCATGCGAGGATGTATACCATACGACATGAGAAAATACTTCACCAAATAGCCAAGAAACCCAAACTAGTGTTTCATTTCACACAAGAAAGTGCCAAAGGCCACGCGAGGAAACCCAACACACCATGTGAGATCTTGCATTCTCACATGAGAAAGTGCAATTTCGTGCAAGGATACAAAACAACAAGCCAAAAAAATAAAGGTACAAAGCTAAGAAATAAAGTTCCCCCACATGGGGAGTACCAGATCTGCATCTTGAGGCAAGGACACTCAAACATTAAATGAAGGACAAAAAGATGGAATCAAAATCTAACAAGTTAACATAGCAGTAAAGGGGAAAGTATAGAAGGTAACATCACAGTGTGCTGAAATAACATCACAATAAATAGAAATAGCATTGCAATGAATGGTACAACCAAACTAAGTACGCAGTTCCTCCTAACCATAATAGCATCACAAGACCATCATGGTCCCTAGCTATCCCCGACGTGTAACATCCCAAGCTATCGATCAAATCATTGTTACTGTCATAAAAAGGGACATCACTACTAAAACGTGCTACAACATAAGCATAAGGAAATATAACATGCTAGAAGTAAAGCATAAGATAATCTTACAAATACAGATAACATCATCTGTCATATGCTAATCATCATAATAAGGAAATGCATCAATAACTAGCATCATCTAAATGTGATATAAAAGCATTCCAATGAAAGCATAAATCACAAGAAAACATATTCTAGAACCTAAAGTATCAAGTGAAAACATCCAGCAATAGTGACACTAGGACAAGAGACCATCTTTGTACACTAGTCCCTAGTAGTGGTATAGGTAGCTATGCCTCCCAACCATGTGGAACCTACAAGCCCACTCCCACTATGCTGATGGAGATAATGATCCAACCACAAACACTCACAAAGAAAACATACATGGCTAACACACACACCAAACAGTATGATGACTGAAACCAAGACATAGACAATGCATAAACTATAGATCCTGGTGAAACACTCAATGGACTACTAAGTAGGGGCTGACATAATGTAGAGTCACTTAGCATTGACAAGCCCAAGCCAATTTGGCAACTATACTCGCCAACGAAAGATGCACAATCTAGTGGTAACTCTTCCCAACGAAAGGTACACTTCCCAAAATTTTAATTATCTCATATTTCATTCCCACTCACACATTTTAATTTAGTTATTACTTGTATTAAACTTCCTTTGCCAACCAATGGTAAATAGTCACTAGGTTGCAAGATAGAAGGTCCTCCATGTGCTACCCTGCCCTACCCATACTCATCCAACGATAAGTGCCCGTAGGCATGCAAATTCGCAACCCATCACCAAATAATCATAACTTCTGGCAAATTCAGAGTAGTCACTTGACAAATGTACATGCACATACTCGTGTGTGGCACAAAACCATCACGATGATCATAACACAAGGATTGGATGAGAACTCAACTAAAAACAACTTGGGAGGACAAATTCTACATGAATCCCAATGATTAATAAAATCATGCATCATGAAATCTCTCAATTGGCCTCAATTCGAGAATATGGATTCTACATAAATCCTAGTGTCCACGAAACAATAACAAAGGTCCAAAAGAAACCATAACACCAGGTATAAAATCACTCAACCAAACACAAAGTTGAGAGTACAAATGAGGCACACATCCCAATGCAAACATAAAAGTGCAACAATGGTCTAACTAACATCCTATGGACAATCCAATTCCATGACCAACATCATGCCAAGAAAACCCAAGAGAATTAGGTGACACACAAAATGAGGTACAAACCCCAAAAATTGGAAAAATTCAAAATCAAAACCCATGTGGTCTTTGGGCACAAAAACTTCAAAAATCCAATAAAATTCAAGTTTAGACACTGTATGCAGAAACAGCCAACATAATAGCTAGAAACCCTAAACCCCAATCCCAAAAATAGGGAAAATGTTCATACTCGACCAACCGAATAGAACCAGAAAATAGAAACAAAGGGGAACACTAGTTCTCAGCCTCCTAACAAATGACTACCAAAAATAGAAGCTGAAATGAAGCTGAAACAATAAAATGGGAGAGCCCTACCTCACAACCAAAAGGGCAAAATGAAAATATAAACCATAAAATAAAAGTCTTGCAGAAGTAGCCAAAAAATACAGCAATCCAAGGTCTCCCTGAGTTGGATCCAATAAGACCAACCTCATGAAAATCCCACGCCCATAGCTCCCACAATGAACAAAATAATAAATCCTCATGAAGAGGATTTTGGGTTTTACTCTCAAACTTTCTAATTCAAAAGTGAGAAGTAAGGAATTAAATTCCTTTTTCAATACTTATTCACTTTTTGAGTGAATAATCGATTAGGGAAAATAACCAACCAACCTAGTTAAACCTTGAATCGATCCAAACAAAAATAAACTATTCTTAGAAATAAGAATTCATCTATGGAAAAGTCGCTAGAAATTAGATTCAATAAAAATAAAAGACCAAAAACCCAAAAACACAGAAATATCCTTAACAACTTTCACAACGATGCGAATCTCTAAATGCACAGACACGCTCACTAGTCTAATCACATAATTGAAAATGAGTTTGGATTTAATAATCACTGAAAGGTTTAATTAATCAAATAAAAATAAGGATACATTGACCATATAGGGATAACATTGGTAAAATATGAATGGCTGAATCACTAACTCCATGTGCCACTACCAGGGATATAAATCTTGCATAATAAAATACACGATCAAGTGCAATTACATATAATAACATAGCCAAAGAAATAAATGTATTAAATGAATAATTTAACCATTTATTCAATTATATTGAAATAATCCATTTACATCACTCATGTTTGCATATAGCATAAGGAAACAAGAATAACATAAATAACCATAGCATTAAATCTGTCACATAGCATTGGAGATATGTCCAAATACCAGATAATTTAAATATCATCATAGACCTACTATCATCTCAAAATGGCATCAACATGAAAATACAATAAACTAAACAACATAGCAGTAAAGCATCTATGGTACTGAAGTCAAAGTATAACATCTGACCCTTAGGTCATCACAAACATAAAATATAACATGAGTAACAAATGTCTCTCAGATCAAAATACAACAAGGTAAATATCCATAGCACATAACCAAAGAATCCAACATGGACAATCCATTTCTAATTATTTAAGCATTTAATAATGGTTGTAAAAACAACAAGAAAAGGCACTTAAAACACATAAGAAAACACAGTCATAAACATTATCAACCACTTCTATAGGAACCTAGTCCAATGTAGCAAGTAAATAGTACATAGTGTAATCTCTACACACATCTCAGGGTAATCATGGAACAATATCATGATACCACCTTGATTTTGGTAACCATTGGCATAAACCTCAGTGAACCATCTAATACTTCATAATATCATAAATCAGCCATAAGCATAATCAAAGCAACTGATACAGTAACATAAATCCAATCACCTCAAGCGTGTAGACCACTCATGGCCCTAATCATGATCACTCACAAGCAAGATCAGCAAGATTGCATCCATTAGGATGACTTACAAAAATCAAATGGGAGAGGCACTACAAAATACTTCTTGGTGTAGATCCATGCGAGATTTTCCTCTGAGTTTTCTCACTCGGAATAACTCCAACCACAACATCAAATTTAGAGTATTAGATCTAGAAGCATAATTACTCACTATCATTACCAAGCCATTCTAGCTTTGAAAAAAGAAACACAAAATCAAGAGAGCCCTAATTTCTTCATCAAAATTAACATTTATAGATCGTAATTCTCTGTTAACTACATTAATTTCATTTAAATGATTTTCAATAGATCCACCTTTTGTCATCTTCATATTAAATAAACTCTTCATGAGAAATACCTTGTTTGAAGCAGAGGACTTTTCATACAATCTTGCTATGATTTGCATTAACTCTTCTATCACCTTCACCTTTGTAATATTAAAATTTAATCTTGTAACTGTTGGACTCTGGGTCTTTCTAGTTGTGGCTCCATTAAAAATCCTTTTGCATTTAACTCTTGTGAATTCCTTTCCAACATATTTTAGGCTTGAGGTTTCTTTCACAATCTTTTTGTCTTTTTTTTTTTTTGTATGGGTTCAGGTCATTTCCCTCTTTATCTAATCATAACAAAAGTATAAACAACTCATATAAATGTAAATGATTCTTAAATAGTCTAAAATAAAATTAAAAAAATAGTTCTTCTAAATATATAGAAAATAGTTCTTACAATAAAATTATATACTTAAATAATTCTAAAATAACTTAGATTAGCTCTTATGTAAATACAATAATTCAATCCTAATCATTTGCTCCTCTTCCAAAAAAAACATAGTAGTATTTTATTTGGGTTATTTTTATATAGACGTATTTGTGATATCTAGGGGAAGGGCACCTATAGAAATGTTGTAGTTTTTGTGCATCCTAGTTTCCTAAACAATGTGTTAGAATGATTATAATAACTAAGAGGGGGTGAATCAGTTATCCTTAGGCCCAAATGGACCAATTCAACTTTTAACAACTTATTTAAACTCGTAAATCTACTTAGCTAATTTAGCTAATCATCAATAACCTAACTTATTAATCTCATCACTTAGCTCTTTGTTTAGTATATGTTGAATAACAAAAACATATACTAGTAAATAGAATGAAACACAAAAGAAACATCCAGATAAAATATGACATTGAGATTTAACATGGAAACCCTATTGGAGAAAAACCACCAAGTAGCATGCTACCACTTTTCACTCTTCTGAAGTGAGCTCAATTAAGAGCCAACTCTATTAAAGGTTATAAAACACAATATTAGATTTGATCTCATTAAAGGATTTAATCACCCTATTAGGAGTTGCCTTGTTAGAGGTCTTTAAATTATCCCATTAAAATGTCACCTTGATTAAAGGATTTACAATATGACTGTTATGTAAACCTCGAACAAAGGATTTCACTGCCACAATGGTTAGAAGGTAATAGCTAGGTTGATCTAATAAAATACAGCTCAATTTGAAAATTTATATCTCCATTTGGCTCATTCTCGGTTCATTGATTGTACTTCATCACATTCTCCATCCCTAAACTTCTTATGAATACTTAAAGAACTCTCGCTTCACCAACTTCTCACTTTTCCTCTGCAACTTTGTTCTTCTTCTTGCTCCTCATAAATTTGTTAGTCAACAACCAAAAATCATCTCTTATGCCTCCTTAAACAAATGGGCTTAATCTTTTACCACTTAAACATAATTATAGATATTAGGGTTTCATCAAATTCATTGAATTTGTCCATCAATTTTTCCTTCTACTTCTTTCATGAAACTTCTCATTTAATCATTGCCTTAGATTGCTTAATGAACTTAACTCATGCATTAGATACACTAGCTCATAAATCCTTATCATTTACATGCTTTGGCCAATTCATAAATTCAATTGTGTCAATCTCAAATCTTGATTCTTTCACAAACAATTAATTTTCTAACACTTGGTGATCACTATGTTCTTCAACTTGATCATCACTAGGTAGCTCGATTACTGCTAATTTGTCTCACTCATCTTACACTTTCTCACTTGGCCATGACTATGTTTGGTCATTACTATTAGTTTAAATTCATATTTCTCAATCTCTACCATCACTTAGCTAATATTGTTTGCTTAGTTATTACTTAAGTTCCTTAATCTTCAGCTTCAGCTTCTTCATTGACCTAGTAACCTATCACTCAATCATGTTCATGTTTTAATCAACTTTTTGACTTCTATCAAGCATCTCTTATATACTTCAACTCATCTTTCTTCCTCACTTCATACAATGATCAAACAAAATATTATCTTATCAAATACTAACTAATCAAGTGTCCATTGTAATTCCATCATACTTACTCATCTTTACTCAACAACTTTACTAGTTCATCTTGTTATCTCTCTTTTCAAATCCCCTTCATCAATCAACTAATATGGTTTTCTACACTGTTAGAAAATGTCTTACTAGTAAGGTTTGACATTAATAAAAACATAACAATTGTTCCAATTGTTATTTCCAACAATCTCCCTATTTGGCATTGATGGAAATATCGTTAGTTACCATGCAATGGCAAACATATTCTCTAGAATTTCATTATCAACTTCCTTTATGATCTATGTCATATCTTCATTAATATCCTTAGTTTTATTTTGATTCTCATCCATGTAATCTTAGATATTCCCTTTCTTTGCACTTCCTTTACACTTTTCCCTCTATGATAACAATTATGATTCTTCATTGTACTACCAATTGTATAAACTCCATCTTTGGCATATCTCTCATGATAGTAATATGACAATCATCTTCTCCCTCACACATCTTTAGATATTGAATGGTAAATTAGCACATATCTCCCTCTTTGACATCATGCATCAATTTGTAAGATATTTTGATCACAACAATTTTTGCAATGTTGCATCTCTTATTAGTTTTCTTTAGATAGGGGAATGACCCCTAACTTATCTCTTAGATACATAAATGAATCATTGGGTAGTTCCTTAGATACTTAATTGAAATATGCTTGATCTTTGTATACATCACAAGATTCTTGGATATATTTATAGCACTTGTGTTATCACAATATATCACTATAGGTTTAGTAATATTTCCCTTCATACCTTCCAAAAATTGATTAATCCATTCTATGTTTGATCAATTAAATGTTGCTGCAACATATTCATCTTCTATTGTGGATTTAGAGATACAATTTTGCTTCTTAGTTGTCCATGAAAACAATTTCCTACCTAGAAAGAAACTAATTCCACTTGTACTCTTTCTATCATCAGTGTTTCCAGCCCAATCAGCATATGTGTAAAATTTCAGCTCAAACTTGTCATTCTTCTTATACCATAAACCATAGTCTTCTATTCCTTTGAGATATCTCAATATCATTTTCATAGATCCATTAGGTGATTCTCCTTAGGATTAGCAAAAAATCTTGCAACAATACCAACAACTAATGTAATGTAAGGTCTTCTATGAACAACATATTGCATTTTTTAAATTATTGATCTATACATTATTTGATTTATTTCAACAAAATCATATTTCTTTGAAATTTTATGTTCCGGAGCCATAGACATTCCACTAGTCTTGAATCTTCCATTCCAAAGGTTTTCAGTATCTCCTTGACATACTTTGATTGGGTAATGTATATACCTCCTTTCACTTGATAGACTTGCAATTCAAGAAAGAATTGCATCTCTCCAAACATTGACATCTCAAATTATTTCTTCATTTCATAAGCAAATTACTTTCACAATAAATATTTTCCTCCAAATATGATATCTTCAACAAATACTTTAGCTAGCAATATTTTATTCTCAAATTCACTTTTCAAATATGAATTGTTGTTATCATTAGTACTTCAAAAAAAATGTTTTACCAAATATGTATGTAAACTTTCATAATTATGTTCTAGGGGCTTGTTTCAAACCATAGAATGCTTCGTGCAACTTACATACCATGTTCTTCTTGTCAAGTTCAATAAATCCTTTAGGTTGTTAAATGTAGACTTCTTCTTCCAAATTCTATTATAAAATACATATTTGACATCCATTTGATATACTTTGAATCATTTGTAAGAATCATATGTAAGTAATGTCTTACTCCTTACTACCTTGCAACTGGGGCAAATGTATCTCCATAGTCAATTCCTTACCATGTGAATATCCCTTACAAACCAATATTTCCATGTTCCCTGTGACTTCGCCATTCACATTCAACTTGTTTCTAAATATCCATTTTGTTCCAATCACATTCTTATCCTTTGGCCTTGGTAGCAATTTCCATATTTTGTTCTTCTCTATTTGATGAATCTCTTCATTCATTGTTCTAAACCAATCTTCTTTCTCCTTGTGGTAATTTACTTTGTCTAGATTGCTCATCTTTTGCATATATCTCATGTTGTAACTTAGGTTCCTTTTTCTAGTGTTCATTCTCCTATCTTCATGACTTGGCTCCTATAGTATGATGCTTGACAACATTTTGGTGCTTAACAAAGTGTATCTTCTATTGGTCACTAGTGCCTATCCGTTGATGCTCAGTAGTCTCCTTCTCTATTTTAGATAAGGTTCTTGGTTCTCCTTTATAGATGTATACAAATCATATTCAATATTCAAATTCCTTCTTGCATTCTTTTCTACAAATTCATCAACTCTAACATTTGCACATTCCACAATCTTGTTAGTGTTAGAATTCAAACACTTGTATGCCTTACTTTTAGTGGAATATCCTAAGAATATACCTTCATCACTATTTGCATCAAGATTTCCATTCCTTGAATCTTTCAATATATAACGCTTTCTTCCAAAAACTTTAAAATATTGGACATTAGGTACATATCCATACCACAATTCAAAAGGAGTTCTATTTGTACCTTTTTTTGACTTGAACTTAGTTTAGTGTATAAATAGCAATACTTACAGCTTCTCTCCAATAATTTTGTGAAACATTCCTTTACATCAACAATGTTCTTGCACAATCCATGATTGATATGTTTCTTCTTTCATCTATCTCATTTTGTGGTGGAGTCCTTGATGCTAACATTTGTCTTTTGATTCCCTTGTCATTTTAGAATGTATTGAACTCCTCTAAGATGAATTGACCTCCTCTATCTAATATCAAGCATTTCAGGCTTTTAACCATTTCCTTTTCAGATCTAGCCAAATGCCACTTAAACATTTGAAAAGCATTATATTTTTCTTTTAGAAACATCACAATCATCATTCTAGAAATCATCAAAAAATAGGATGAAGTACTTGTCACCATAATAAATTTGCACTCCAATAGGACCACGTAAATCAATACTAACCAACTCCAAAATATCATCAGAAGAATAGGTCTTACTCTTGAAACTAGACATCATTTTCTCATTTGACATTGTTTCTACATCACTTTATCAACTTTCTCAATCTTGTTATTCCTCTTACTCTTTCCATCTTACCAATGCTTACCAAATTATCAAATTTCACATGACATAACCTCTTATTTCATAACCAAACATCTTTAAAATGTGCAAATAAACATCTTTTTTTAGATAGGTCTAGGTAGAGCAAGTTACTTCTTTTTTTTTCTCCACCTTTAATCAGTTCAACAAAAGCATCATAGATTTTTTCCTTCTTGTTTGAAATTCTACTTAGCAACCTGAACTATTTAGTTGTGTCACACTTGACAAATTATATTTCAGTCCATCAACTCAATATGTATTCTCACATCTTATCTTGTCATTCAATATAATAGATTCTTTACATTTCACATAAAATGGTGCATGCCATTTCCAAACTTAACACAACTTCCATCATAGTGTTCTAGTTTTTCAAACTTACTTGTATCACATGTCATATAATGTGATAAATAACTAATTATCCATTTATCATTCTTACTAATATGTGAAATAAGAGCAGTTTTCTCAAACTTTTCATCTTTATTAGATTCATCTTTCATTGCAACATAAATAACTTCATCATGTTCATCAAAATCACTTTTAGAACCATCTTCTTTAGCAATGCAAAAAGATTTCTTATATTTTCTCTTGTAGTTTTTGTTACCTAGGTTGTCTATGTTGTCTCTTCTTCCATGGTATTTTTTGTCTTTCCTTTCCTCATTTTCATCTCTATTAGCACATCTTGTAGCAATATGACCAACTTTGTTACCTGTAAAATAGATTATGGTAAGTTTACCTTTGTATTTTCCTTTTCCTCTTTATAGCCTTCTTACTAGCAATGCTTCTAGATCATCAAGGTCATCATCTAATTCACTATTAATATCCACAGGCTTAGTTTTTGAACTTTTTCTTCTTTTAGATCCTTCAAGGGTTAGTTGATACTTGAAAGAACATTCAACACTAGAAGATGTATAATTATCAAAATTTGACAATTCAAATGTAGTGAGTCTACTAATTAGACTATCACAAGTCAGATCATTACTTGGTGTACATCTTAGTTTTTATATTATAAATACTCTAAATGGCATAAATAGGAAGTAAAGTTCTTAATACATTGTTGATCACAGTATCTTTAAATATGTCTATTCTAGCACCTCTAATTGCATTCACCACCTCTTTGATTCAGCCACAATACTGAGCAACAATTTCTCCTTCTTTCATTCTCATGTCATCAAACTTGCCTCTCAAACTTTCAGCTTTAGTCCTCAACACATTTTTTTCTCCTCCATGAAATTGTGTCAACTTATCCCACATTTTATTTCTAGAAGTGCAATCCTTCACATCATCAAACTTAGCATAACCTAGGAAAGATGCCAGATCTTTCATCATTTGATTGTGCTCCTTCTCTTTGATTTGCTCAATTATCATGGGTCTACACACTTCTATGTATTCATTGTCCAAGTAGTATATAAGTGCAGAATTACAACTCTAGATAGATGCAATCTCATCAAACATTTCCATGCTAGGAAGTTATCTTTGTTCAGCTTGGATACCTCTTTCTTGTACATCTTGATCTTTAGCTTAAGTCCCTTCAAACTTTCCTTACAAGCACCAAAGCTCTAATACCAATTGTTAGAATGATTCGAATAACTAAAAGTTGGGGGGGGTGGGGGTGGGGGGGTGAATCAGTTATCCTCAAGTCCAAATGTACCAATTCAACTTTTGACAACATCAGACAACTTATTCAAACTCATAAGTCCACTTGGCCAATATAGTCAATCATCAGAAATCCAACTTATTCATCTCATCACTTAGCTCTATGTTTAGTATATGTTGAATAACAGAAACATATAATAGTAAATAGCATTAAACATGAAAGAAGCATTCACACAAATATGACACCAGAATTTAACATGGAAACCTAATTTTGGAAAAACCACCAAGTAACATGCTACCACTTTTCACTCTTCTGAAGCGAGCTCAGTTAAGAGCTAACCACGTTAAAGATTACAAAACACACTGTTAGGTGTAACCCTATTAAAGGATTTAATCACCCTATTAGGAGTGGCCTTGTTAGAGGTCTTTAAAACATCTCATTAGAATTAACATTATCAAATTTCCACAATCCAGTTAGAATGAGAGCAATGTTTCTGGATTAGATTGTGTAAGTTTTTAAAGCATCAACATTTCGGATAACACTACATGATCCATCATAATTCCTATTCTGGCATTCTCTTGTCTTGATGATGGATCATGTAGTGTGATCTGAAATGTTGATGCTCATAAAACTTACACAATCTAATCCAGAAACATTGATCTCATTAGAATGTCAGCTTGATTAAAAGAGTTACAATATGACTATTAAGTCGACCTTGACTAAAGGATTTTACTACCACGATGGTTAGAAAATAAGAGCTAGGTTGATTTGATAAAATACAACTCATTTTGCAAATTCAAATCTCCATTCGTCTCATTCAAGGATCATTGATTGAACTTCATCATATTCTCCATCTCTAGTCTGCTTGACAATACTTTAAGCAATCTTGCTTCACCAACTTCTCACTTATCCTCTAAAACTTTGTTGTTCCTCTTGTTCCTCACAAATTTGTCAGCCAACAACCACAAATCATCTGTTACACCTCCTTAAATAGAGAGGTTTAATTTTTTTTCTCAAACATAACTGTAGATCTTAGGGCGTAATTAGATTCATTGAATATGTCCATCATTTTGTCCTTCTACTTCTTTCGTAAACTTCTGGAAACTTCTCATTGAATCCTCACCTTAGATTGCTTACCAAACTTAATTCATGCATTAAATATGCCAACTCATCAATTCTTATCATTTACACATTTTGACCAATTCATAAATTCAATTGTGTTGGCCCCAACTCTTAATTCTTTAACAAATTGTTTATTTTTTGACACTCGATCATCAATATGTTTTTCAACTCAGTCACTAATGATTTGTCTCGCTCATCTTTCACTTGCTCACGCAATCATCACTACACTCGGTCATTACTATAGGTTTACCTTCATCTTGCTCGGTCTCTACCATCACTCAACTAATACTTAAGTTCCTTAATCTTCTACTTGAACTTCATCATTGACATAGTAACCTATCACTCGGTCAAGCTCATGTTTTACTCAGCTTCTTGACTTCTATCAAGCATCTCTTCTATATGTCAACTCAACTTTCTTCTTCACTTCGCATATGATCAAACAACATATTATATTGTCAAATAGTAATTGATCAGGTGCTCATTGTAATTGCATCATACTTACTCCTCTTTACTCTTCAACATTACTAGTTCATCTTGTTTTCCCTCTTTTCAAATCCTCTTCGTCAAACAACTGATATGACACTCTACACTATTAGCAAATGTCTTACCAATAAGGTTTGACATCAATGACAACAATGTTCCAATGGTAGTTTCCAACACAATGTTTATTAAATTTTGATCATTTTATTTTTTATGTAACTTAACTACTTTTGCATACAATTTTTGCTTGTGTATAGTAAACATTAATGTTATGGAATTCGTTATGCATGCAAGGTTTAAAAAGTGGTCATTTCAAATTGTTGTGCTCTATTGTCCCACTACTTATACAACAAAAAATATTGCACGATTGATCCAATATTTATTCTCAAATGCCCCAATCATCGTGTATTATAACTACCAATAATGTTGCACCATTTTCCTAACTATTAGATAACCAATGGATAATTATTGAACCAATTACTTAAAGAAACCTAATGAAGAATTATTGAAATTGCATGGATGGTTGGACCCCTTCTCCTATTTTAGTATTATAATTTAATACATCTCATTATAATATAAAAGGGTGGGGACTTCTTGTGATATTTCTTAGCTTTTATCACCATAATTTTTAGATAACAAGGTATTGAAGAACAGTTTTTCTCCATACAAAATGGTACACCTAAAAAAATTCAAATCTACATACCAGAATGCATTTTCATTGAAATTTTAACATTTTTTACAACATTGTGAATTGTGAAGGCCAATTATGAGGATCAATACAATGAAATTTCTGTATATATTATTTTTCTTACCTGAACTTTCTTGCTATTCTATGTTTAGCATAGCTCATCCATAATAAATATATGTTGGACAACAATTTAAAATGACTATTTTTTATCTTTAGGCACATAACTAATTTCACAATATTTATCTTTACTACAAAAAATCACAATAGCTATAAATAATTAAGTCACATAAAAAGACATGAAAAAATATCAAAAGATCTAACATTAAAAAACTTAACATGAAATTAATGGAGCTGATGCAGTAGCCGCCCAAGTTAACTTCGGGCACCCAGAACTCTAATCGATACATCAAAATTCGCTGATTTTTTTAGTGAACCTCCGTAGGTGAGTGAAGAGTTTAAAGCTAACCTCTGGCTTCTCTGCATTTACAAAGCTCTTTGTAGAACTCGTCATAGAGTGCAAGGTGATCTAAATGTGCCATTATAAAAAACGTTTGCTGGGAACCTATTATATTCACCCCAATAACTGCTCACCCAAAAAAGTACTTTTGCACAAATTGACCAATTAGCAACCGAGAAAGTTAAAGAATGATCAACTATTAGTATATGTGTGATAGGCTATTACTACATATTATTTTTTAGAACTTTTTATGAATGGTAATTGGACAGATTTATAATAATAAATATAATAGTCATTGGAATTAATTATCATCTCCCCCAGTATTCTTACAAAATAAAAAATAAAACTATTTTTAATTTAATACCAATATTTTCTATCCAAAAGACTACTCAGATCCATGATCCGTCTGGTCCCTAGCCCTGGTACACCACATTAAAAGCCCTCCATTCTATTCTGTGACAGGCAAACAACTTCATCACAAATTGCCGCAACTCGCCATCATGACTCCCACCACCATTAATTCCAATCCCAAACTCGTAGTAAATCCATGAGATAAAAACCCCATGTTCGTCATCTCACCAATTCCACAATTAAAACCTCAAAAAGGTACATAAACCTCCCAATGAATAAAGCTCCGTTTCAGAAGGTACTTGATTTGTTTCAGTTATTGTATTTACCAACTTTCAGTGGCATCAAATACATTTGATTCTATCAATTAATATTCTCCAAATAAACTCAGAGATTTCTCAGAGTTTTCACGTGTCAAGCGTACCTAACTCATGCCGCCACATTAACTCTGAATGCAAAGATGCTCTGCAACTTCCATTAAAATGTAAATGAAACAAATACATCGCATCTTTCTAATCTTTATTATTCCTTTTCGCGGGCTTTACAAATTATTGTACGGCAAATCTTTCTCTCTAATTTTTAGACAAATTCTGGTTTTTTAAACCACAGAATTCTTTTACAATCTTGTTTTAGATTTGTACGATGTGGGTCAACTAATCACTCGAATTTCCAGAAGAATATGATTTGGATTCAGGAGTGGGATTTGAAAAAGGTTGGTGGCTTTTTGCATACGGAGAGAATGATATTAGCATAGGCAATGATGATGGTTTGGGCTTTTGCATATATTATCGTTTGTCAATGATAATGTCAACCACTAAGCAGATCATCAAAAGAATCAATATTCCTACGGCATCCAACTTTTTCTATGTCTTTTCATGGATTTTGTGCTGCATTAGAAGGGAATCTAATGGAAACGTCTTTTCTAATTCTGGTTCAAATCATATAATGTCGTCATGCTTAGTAATAATTTGTAAGAGTGAGATATTGAATTGTGATCAATCATTTTAAAGGTTTTTGTTCGAGGAATAATTTCTAGCAGCGATATTTTGAACTGGGATTAATCATTTAGAAAGTTTTTGTTTAGGTATTAGTTTGATGTGAATATTGATATAGAAGTATTATAGTTATGTTTATGTTGATTTGAGTTGTTCTAAAATGTGTTAGGAATAATTTCTAGCAGTGATATTTTGGACTGGGATCAATCATTTAGAAAGTTTTTGTTTACGTATTAGTTTGATGTGAATATTGATATAGAAGTATTATAGTTATGTTTATGTTGAGTTGGGTTGTTCTAAAATGTGTTAGGGAGATATATGTTGAATAATGTGTATGCATTATTGATATGATATGTGTCATTATATAATTATTTATGTTTTGATGTGACTAGCTAAATGAGTAGATTCTAGAATAATCTAATGAAAATGTCTTTAGTAATTGTAATTCAAACTATATATTGTCATCGTGCTTGGCACTAATCATATTGACCAACCATTCAAAAAACCTCTATTTAGACATCAATTTGATTTGGGTAATTATATGAATTTAAATTAGTTATGTTTATGTTGAGTTTACTTTTTCAAAAATGTCATAGGGTCAATGGGCCCTTGGTCTACTGGTGAAGTTGAATGGCTCACAAAGAGCCCACTAGGAATCAAGTTTTCCAAGGAGCCCATCAAGAATCAAGTTTTGCAAGGAGGTCGGGATCGTTTTAAAATGGATGATTTATATCTCCAAATATTATAATTTAAACAAACCATCTCACTTCCCCATTTTGTCATTATAGAATGCCTATCGACATTAATAATCTTAGAAATTGAAATTGCAAATTATGACCAATCATTTAAAAAGTCTTAGTTTAAGTATAAATTTAGTTTAGTTATTAATATGAAGTTTTGAAAATATTTTATCAAATTAAATTTTACATTGTGACTAACCGTTTAAAAGCTTTTTTTGATTTACATATTAATTTGGCTTTGTAATAATATGGAATTATATTAGTTATGTTTATAAAGTTAGTTCTTCAAAAATGATTTAAGAAAACATAGGTTGAACTTTGTGCATAAGACATATATCATTGAAATGTTGGGTGTCACCATATAATTAATTGTTACTTTGATTCAACTTGTGAAACGAATTTTTTATTTGTTAATTACAAACGTAACAACTTCAAATTTTTAAATACTTAAAGTTTCACATAAAGTTATGTTTTTGTTAATTCAAGTTTGAGAGTGTTTTAGGAAAAGGTAGGTTGAATCATGTGTACTAAAGATGTTTACTTTTACTTCAACTAATTTTTTAGTATATGAAAAATTCTTACATTACTAGGTTCCTACTAATGAATATAGAATCACAAGAAAAAAAATCAAATTATATTAAATGTATAAATTTATATTTAAAATTAAAATTACAAAAGTTAAAATACACGTTTTCATTATTTTTATTTTTTATTTTTAAAATTTTTTTTAATTTATATTTTTAACATCTAAATCAATTCTAGAGAAATGAGGAGTACCAAAATATATTTTAAATATTGAGTGGAACATTTTCTTACATTGGAGTAGATTCAAGTAGGTGGATTATTTTCCTTATTTCTTGACTTCAATCTTGTACAACTTGAGTTGTCTTAGTGGTGAATTAATTTTGACATGTTCTTGAAAGAGAGGTCACAATTTCAAATCCCACAACTGGTTAGGGGATGTATATACCTATTTTGTAGTGTAGTAAGGTGCATCACACAAGATGTAGAAGGTAGTCTCATATCAATTTCACCATATGTAGTGCCAAAAATAAATGGTTGGTATCATATACTATAAAAATATTTTTTTCCTTTTTCTTTGCCTCATCTTTTGTCCAATGGCATGAGAAATAAAGAGAGTATTGAATTATCTAATATTATTGTCTTTGGAGTAGATACTAAGTATGTAGGAAATAGGGAAGCTAACAACTCGGAGGGGAGGTGAATTAATTGTTACAAAGCTTTACAACTTCACAAACCCCCTAAGCATTTAAACCTTGATTTCTAGCCTAATAAATTAAACTTGCATGTGTAAATTAGAATTACAACCACAACACATAACATAAGGAATTTTAACATGGAAGCCATGAAAGGGGGAAAACCATGGTTGGTATATAACTCACAATGAGACTATGCCTTGTTAGAAGTATAGCATATTACAAGCCAGGAATACACATTCGTTTATGCACACCTTCTAGAGCTTAATGCTTAAATACAAACGAATACAACCCAAAAGAAATATCATTGGTGTAGAGAATTCATACAATGATCAATCAAACTATAATATAAATTTATTGAACTATTGAAGGACATAAACCCTATGCATAGGTCAAATCTAGTGAAGTAAAATAATATCTTTTTTCAAATCCTCTTTGCCATGTATTTAGACAAGAAATTCATGTTGAAATTGATGAAAGATCAACCCCACAGCTCCCAAGAATCACCTACATTAAAAACCTGTCACAAAAAGAGAGAAGCAAAAGCTACGGAGGTTGGAATTCCTAGATGCATAGATGAGACATTCTTGATGAGCAAAAGAGAAATTGCTATAATCAAAACTGAATGAATAAATTACAAAAAGATCAATCCGTATAAAGGATATCAAAACCCTAACAGGTAAAACCTAGGTTGCATGATAATAATTAATAAAAGAATTAACTATTATATGCCCAAATTTTAACTTTAGTAAACACCTTGACCCCCCACCCCCCCCCCCCCCCCTCCCCCCCTTAAGATAAACCTAGGGAGTAGCTAAAAACCTAGAAACTACAACTGAAAGTAAATTTGGGTCTTGGCAACAAGGCCTGGTGAGGTACCCAAGCACAACCAAATCTCTAGAAAGAGGAGAGATGGAAAAAATCACATGGGAAAAACCCTACTCCAAAAAGAGATGGAAATAATGGTAAAATGAACTAGTGAAGGATTGAAGAGGCCTCCAAACTAGGGAACACCCTAGTGTAGACACCTAAAAACTTTTAGAAAATAAAGTATTTTTATTTTCTATAAAATTCATTATGACATCATCATTTATTAATTAATTAATTATTTAATTTATTTATTTATTTTTATGCCATTAAATCCCTTTATCTTAATTTAAAATATTTAATTAAGGAATCCCTCCCAAAAATGTTTAAATATTATTTAAACATTATTTCTTTATTTATTAATTATTTAATTAATAAATTGACCAAAAATTTTAAAATAAAAAAAATAAAAAAAAATTTTGCCCAAAACTTGGCCAATTTCCTTAAGACCACTAACCTCTTCCAAAATCTTCTAATCCTTCTTTAATTTTAATTAAAGGCTAATCCCATCATTTCCTACCCCTAATCCCAACTCAAAATATTTAACTAAGATTAAATATTAATCCTTATGTTTATTAAAAAAGTTTTAATAACTATCTCCTCAACCCAAACCCTTGAAATAAATAAAACTTTATTTATTTTCTAAAAATCTAATTTACCCTCATCCTAAGAAGTTCTAGACCTTCTAGAAAGTCTTCATCCTCATCCTAGGAAATTCTAGACTATTCTAGAAAGTCTTTATCCTCATCCAAAGTCTAGACTCTTCTAGAAGATGTCTTTAAACCTAATCCTAATCCCCTCCTAACCTTGTCACATTCTCTAAACATGAGTTAAAACTTCCTAACCCAAGCCAAAGTTAACAAATATCTCCTCCTTCACCCACCCTCATTAAATGCCATCCACTTGCCTATCCCTAAGCTAATCCTAAACCATCCTAATCCATCCTCTAATCATTTTTACAAGCCTAAGCAAGCTTAAAACCTTCCTAATCAAGTCCAAGTCGAAATTGCTCTCATCTTCCTCAAAATATCTCAACCATAAAACTTTATGAAGCCCACTAGGCCATAAATGACTCTTCCAAGCCCTTTTATTGCTCTTACAAGTCATTATGAGGGTCTTTTTGAAGATTTTATCCCTTGAGCCTCTTTTGTTGACTCATCCTTCCCCTTTTCTCCATCCTCTCACCATGTGACATGTGTCAGTCCTTGATTGGCTGTAAGGAAGCACAATCCATGTGCTCTCCTCTCATGCAATCTGAGCCCTCCATGAGCTTTTCCCCATCCTTGCATCTTAGCCCTCAATCCCTCAAGCCTCTTGCCTATAAATTGGATCCTTCCCCTTTGCAAAATAACACAATCCATGAAGTAAAGTCATAATGCCATTTTAAGAAGCCATTTTACATCAAAACCATACACTCACACCCAAATTCCAACTCCATTTGAAGCCCTTTTTGAAGCATAACGCTTGAGCATACATCCTATCTATTAAGACAAAGCTACTCAACAAGAGAGCTTCTCATTGAGAGAGCCCATTAATGGTTCATATTCTCAATTGAGAGTTCATCTTAGTCTATCTTGAAGTTTATGAATTTTGTTTAGTTTGTAGAAGCTTTATTTAAATTTGGTTTCTATTAGCATACTAACATTGCTCATATACACCTAGAAGATAGGAACAAAAGATGATCATGAAGAACACACTAAAGCATGAAGCTGTGAACACTGCTAAATTATTGATCTGAAGAACCTCCACTATATAGAACATGACTAAGTAGAGAAGACTAATTCTGAAAAGCTGATCAATTGAAGATGGAAGGTATCTTCATGGCCTCAAAAAATAGCAATGAAAGAATGTCTATATGGTAAATGATACATCTCATTGAAATACATAGGTATCCAACAACTGCAATTGCCCAGTGCATAGGATCAAATACTGAATTTACATAGCTCACTCCATCAAACCAAGAAAGCAATAGAGCCAACATAAATCCCCTCTAATGCTAAGAGGTAAGACATGAACACTAAAACTGAATGCAATATCTCATGTAGAAAGAAGAACCAAGAACATCAAGAGTGCAAAAGAATTACAAACACATATAACGACACATGTCATCGACACATCATGAGGCTAATGTCATTGAATGAACACTCACTTGACAAAGGAAGATGGCGAATATGGCCAACATGAAACCTCCCAATGCACTTTATAATGTACTGCAAGTACAATAAAACAAAAATATGTGCAAGATTCTAAAATACAATAGAGTGACACTTTAGCTTAGTGTGTTTGCAAAAATACTACAAAAGGATGTCAATGAAGATGAAAAGAGAAATTAGGCTGATAGAAGGAATAGTATAACCCATGATAAATCATCTAAATCAACAAAGTATAATCCATGATAAATCATCTGAATTAACAAAATTGATCCCTAGACTTAAAACAACCAAGATATCCACCAAAATGTATAAAAACAAAAAACTGAATGGGATGTGCATACAACAGAATTTGGAAAATAGAATGTCTCAAGATTTCATTTTTGGCACAAACAAAATGCAAATGGTGGAAAATTTTTGGCTTTTAACTGTTCACATGAACTTTATATGTTCGCCTAAACATTTAAATAATGTTCATGCAAACAATACTTCATTAAGTGTTTGTGTGACCATAATTATTTATGTTTGCATGAACATCTAAAGAACTAGTGTTCATGTGAACATGTAAAACCTAAGAATTTTTACTTTTACTTGTGCTTTTTCAATTTCATTTTCACTTTTACAGCGTAAAGAAAAATGCTCTAGAGTGGAGAGAATGTGTTGTGGGTGTGAGCAAGTTACATCTTTTTCATCAAGTTTTTAGTCATTGCATTATTTTGGGTGTGTTTATATGTGATTATTTGAATTATTTAAATGTTATTTAATTTTTTAGTAAATATTTTAGTGTTAATTTAATACTTTTGTTGCTTATTAATATTAGTTAATTACAATAATTTTTTCTTTATAATTTTTTTATTGGTTAATTATATATTAGTGTTATTAGAGAAACATTAGAAAATAGTAAAAAAATACTAGAAAATACTTTTAAAATATTAGTCTAGAATATTAGAAAAATATTAGTATAACATTAGGGAAAAAATTAGAAAAATATTAGTATAAAATTTGAAAACACAAAATGATAATAAAAAGTCATTACAAAATATTAGGAAAATGTTGGTAAAATGTATAACAAAAATATTAGCATAACATTAGGGAAAAAATTGATCTTCTTTGAGTGCTAAAGGTCATAATTATTTTTTATTGATTAATTACATGTTAGGCTAATTAGAAAAATATTAGAAAATATTAGAAATTTTTTTTTATAAAATATTAGAAAAAAAATTATAAAAAATATTAAATAATATTAAAAAAACATTAGTCTAGAATATTAGAAAAATATTAGTATATAAAATTAGGAAAAATATTTAGAAAAATATTAGTATAACATTAGAAAATACAAAATTATATAAAAATTCATTACAAAGCATTAGGAAAATGTTGGTAAAATGTATAGCAAAAATATTATTTGACCATTAGAGGAAAAAATTTTGATTTTCTTTGAGCACTAAAGGCCATAATTATTTTTTATTGGTTAATTGCATGTTAGTGTTATTAGAAAAATATTAGAAAAAATTAGAAAAAGCAATAGAAAACATTAGAAAATATTTTTAAAAATTAAAACATTAGAAAATATTAGAAATGTGTGTGTGTGTGTGTGTGTGTGTGTGTGTGTGTGTGTGTGTGTGAGAGAGAGAGAGAGAGAGAGAGAGAGAGAGAGAGAGAGATGTTAGGGGTGAATCTAGAGATTAGAGATCGAGAGAGAGTAGTGATTAAAAGAAATCTCTAGAGAGAGTGGGAAGGGATAGGAGGAGTGAGTACATTATAAAAATATATAATAATGTGTGTCACAATAGCACTAATTATGTGCATTTTAATAGAACTAACCCACATAAAAATGAACCTAATAATTACCCTAACACTAACTTAAAGTGTAATACTATTCCTAATGCCAACTCTTATACAAGTAGTAACCCCAAAAATAACCTTAACTGTAATAATAAGAGAAACCCTAACTCTGACTCTAATCCTAACCCTAGCTCTAACTCTAATTATTTCCCTAACCCTAATTGTAACTCTAACCCTAACTCCAATTATACACCTAACCCTATATGTAACCTTAACTCTAATCTAAATTGTAACCCCAACCTTAATTCTAACCCTAACCCTAACTCTAACCCTAACTTTAGCTCTAACTCTAACTCTAACTCTAACTCTAACCCTAACTGTAACTCTAAATCTAACTCTAACTCTAACTCTAACTCTAACTCAAATTCTAACCGTAATCCTAACACTAATTATAAACCTAACTCTAATTATAAATCTATCTCTAACACTAACCCTAACCCTAATTTTCAACCTAACTCTATCTCTATCTTTAACTATAATTCTTAACTCTATCTTTAATTCTAACTCTTACCTTAACCCTAATTCTAACCCTAACTCTAAATCTAACTCTAACTCTAACTCTAATTGTAACCCTAACCCTGACCTTAACACTAACCCTAAATCTAACCCTAACTCTAGCTCTAATCTCACCCCTAACCCTAACCATATATATAACCATAACTCTAACCATAATTCTAATCTTAACCATAACTCTAAGCCAAACCCTAACTCTAACTCTAATCCTAACTCTAACTCTAACTCTAACACTAGCTCTAACTCTAACTCTAACCCTAACTATACATCTAGAACTATAACTCTAATCTTAACCCTAACCCTAACTCTAACTATAATCCTAACTCTAACTCTAACTCTAACTCTAACTCTAACACTAGCTCTAACTCTAACTCTAACCCTAACTATAACTCTAGAACTATAACTCTAATCTTAACCCTAACCCTAACTCTAACTATAACTCTAGCTCTAACTCTAACTCTAACTCTAACTCTAGCTCTAACTCTAACTCTAACTCTAATTGTAACCCTAAACCTAATGCTAACCCAAACTTTAACTATAGCCCTATTTTTAATCCTAACTCTAACCCTAACCTTTATTGTAACCCTAACTCTAATTCTAATTCTAACCCTAACTCTTTTTAACCCAAACTATAACTCTAACTCAAACTCGAAAAGTAACTCTAACCCTAACCCTAACCCTAACCCTCACCTTAACTCTAACCCTAATTCTAATCCTAACCCTAATCCTAACTCAATCTCCAATTCTAACCCTAACCCTTGCCTCAACTCTAACTCTAACCCTAATTTTGTCTTAGATCATATTCATAATTTCTCTCAAGCCCCAGTCGCTTTCCTCACAAAACTCTAGCTCTTTCTCATGTATGATACAAATATGTAGACTAGATGATGTATGATTTGAATCTTTTAAATATAAATATGGGTACTAGACTAATATAAATTTGACTATTTCTCTAGGTCAATCATTGTAGCTTTTTGCACATGTATGCATGTATATATTTATAATATATTAGCTCAATCATTGTAGATATGACTTCACACAATCAACCTTGTCATCAGCCTAAGGGTGATGAGGCTCTTATTGTGACTCCTACTAGTGTGGCTCATGCTATAGCTTGTGGTGTAGCTTGTGGTGCAACTCATGGTACGACTTGTGGTGACGCTCGTGTTGTGGTTCGTAGTGTAGGTCTTGTTGTGGTTCCTAGTGTGGGTCCTAGTGTGGCTCCTTGTGTAGGTCCTAGTGCGGCTCCTACTACAACACCTCCCTATATTGATATTGATGCACTATTTTCATTTGTAGAGTAGGAAGTTACTATATTAGAGAAGTATACACTCTCCTTGGATGATGGTGTATATAGAGACATATGTGCGACCATCTGTAGGAGCTTATAGGATCTGACTGCTAGATTTAGAGCACATCATTCTTTTACCCCTAATGTATTACCTTCCATATCTATGGAGCTTAGACATGAGATTTTGGGAGGCACATCTTTGAGGATGTCAAGAGGGTGGCCTTAAAACATGTCATCAAATGAGATTTTGTTTCCATCATATGAGGGTACCCAAGGTACGGTGAGGGCCTATCAAGTGACACATCATATAGATCATGTTGTCGCTGGTATGATATCCTCATTTCTTAGCCACAAATGGTCATTATCCTAATAATGATTAGATTCCTTTTTTTTTTGCAGAGTACTTGTACACTGAGTTCTGCATGTGGCTCAATGTCAACTACTTAGATATTCTAGATTTTGCAAACATGGGCATGGTTGGATCATAGATCATGACCAATATCACAGTGCAGAGCATCTTCCACCTCCATATGTTAGACAGTCTATTGGGCAAAGATCTCCTCTAGTGACTCCAACACTAGCTCCTTTTGTTGATAGAGTAGTAATTTATTCCCAAAGGGAATCAACTAGCAGTATTGGACATATTGCATCTTTGACTACCAGTGTCACATCTAACTTGCTTGGTTGGTATATTCACACTTGATAGAGTCATCTAGGTCAAGCATCTTTAGAGGTATCGAGTAGCACTTCAGGCACATCCCTAGATGAGGAATATAGAACTATTGGACTACAAATACTAGGTGATGTTTGTGCTCTTTCTGGACATCACACACATATGGATCTAGCGTTATATTTTTTTGAGGACCTGTTGGAGAGTATCAGGTGTATTTTTGATACATAAGGGTTACCAGTTCACTTAGTGATGGACACCATTAGACTACATCAAGGCCCCATAGTTCCTAGGCATAGACCACACCACTGATACTCACCACACAACATTCTGCACTAGGCTCGTGACACTCTATAGATGGCTGGAGCATATAAGTTGGAGATGTTAGGATCACAATAGAGGGCCTTGATAATTTTGATGAGGAGTTATGAGAGCTAGCTTAGATTGATACTAATCATAATATGGGATCATCATCATTCATGGACATGTTATTATAGGGCATTGATTCTACACCATTACCCAGCCAGTTACACATGTCACTTCACTCATCATTACTAGCTATAGATGTAGACTTTGGGGTTGGCTTGGGTACTTCAGGAGATTGTAGCACTAAAGGTGCTTCAGTAGGTGTTGGAGCTTCATGAGATGTTGTTGGTGTATTACAATAGGATGTTGACACTAGTAATAAAGGTGCATCAACAAAAGATATAATGGAGTCTGATGATTATCGTCAAGCTCTTAAGGCCCAGCTATATATATAATACTTTTAAATTTTAATATATGATTTAAAAATAGTTTAAATAGATATCAAAAAATTTTGCAGGCATAGGTCGCCAAGCACATTATTACATCTAGTGTTGAGTTAGGGCATGTACACCAGAGAAAGGATTCTACTAAGACAACCGATAGTGCTTACGTACAAGTTTTAAATAGTTTGTAAAGTTATTTATGTTTTAAACTATATGCACTCTTATTCATGGACACACACACACACACACACACACACACACACACACACACACACACACACACACACACATATATGTATGTATTTAGATAGATCTAATGCATGTAGATTTGCAGGGATTAGTTGTTGCACCTTGGCCACTCAATCAGAGTGTCGTTATGTCCATATGTGTCTTGAGGGGTCCTTCCAGTAGTACTAGATATATGTATATTTTGACGCATTTATATATTCAAGACTTTGTATACATTTTTACCTGTTCTAAAGACTTATATACGTGTATTTCAATACTTGGATTACATATTTATTTGAGACTTACATGTATTTTTTGTTCACACTTGTATACATGCATTTCAGTATATGTATTAGATCTAGATGTTCATTCTTGAGACATACATGAATATTTTGTATTTTAGTAGATTACAAAGATTTATGTGAACTTACAATTTAATCTTTATATCTATATTACTTTTTTAAATGCATGTTTAAAATAAATATGTATAACAATTAACTAAATTTACACTAGTACATTTTGACTCATGTTGGTCAAATTTTTGACAAACTATTTTGTCACTATTTTTGTAGTTGAAACTTCAACCAATTTTTTCTTTAATCAAAATTTTGACCAAATTATCGATGATCTCTATATGTTATAGTGATATCTCCTCCTTTTTTATCACCAAAAACACTCATCACCATGACTTATAGTGATATCTTCTCCTTTTTGATAGAAGAGTTCACTATATTTTATAACAATATCTCCTCATTTACGATCACTAAAAATAGTCATGTAGTGCCTCTCCCATTTGACTTTTGTAAGTCATCCTGATGGATGCAACCTTGCTAATCTTTTTTTGTGATGGGATCATGATTGTGACCCTGAGTGGTCTACACCGTTGAGGTGTTTGGGTTTATGTTTTTGTATCAGTTGCTTTGATTATGCTTTTGACTGATCTTTGAGATTATGATGTGATTTTTGGTTCACTGAGGTTTGTACCAGTGGTTACCAGGATCGATGTGGTATCATGAGGTTGTTTTATGGTTACTCTAAGATGTGTGCAGAGATTGCACTGTGTACTATTACCATGCTACAAGGGACTAGGTTCTTGTAGCAGTGGTTAGTCATGTTTATGACTATGGTTGTTTATATGTTTTAAATGCCTTTTTAATGCAGAGTAAACAATCATTATTAAATGCTTAAGTAATTAGAATTGGATTATTCATGTTGGATCATTTGGTTATCTATTGCGGACATTTACCTTGTTACATTTTGATTTGAGAGATATTTGTTCTTATGTGATGTTTTACATTTGAGATGACCCGAGGGTCAAATGTTATACCTTGATTTCAGTATCATAGATTTTAGACTATTATGCTATTTAGTTGATCTTATTGCATGACGATGCCATTTTGAGATGACAGTCTGTTTTATGATGATATCTGGTTATCTAGTATTTGGACGTACCTCTGATTATGTTATGTGATGGATTTAATGCTATGGTTATTTACTTCATTCCTGTGTTGTTATGCTTTATGTGAACATGACTAATGTAAATAGATTATTTTAATATAATTAAATAAATGGTTAAATTAGGTGATTTAATGCATTTATTGCTTCAGCTATGTTATTATATGCAATTGCACTTGATCGTGTTGTTTAGTGTGCAGGATTTATATCCCTGGCAGTGGCACATAGAGTTAGTGATTCTGTCGTTCATATTTTACCAATGTTGTCTTTGTATGGTTGACATATCCTTAATTAAATTTTTAATTTAAACCTTTCGGTGATTATTAAATCCGAACTCATTTGCATAATGTGATTAGACCAGTAAGCGTGTCTGTGCATTTAGAGGTTCGCATTGTCGCGAAAGTTGTTAAGGAGATTTCTATGTTTTTGGGTTTTTGAGCTTTTTAATTGCTTTATTTTAATTTTTGGCAGCTTTGCCATAGATGAATTCTTATTTATAGGAATAGCCTATTTTTGTTTGGGTCGATTCGAAGTTTAACTAGATTGGCTGGTTAAATGCCCTAATCGATTATTCACCTAAAAAGTGAATAAGTATCCAAAAAGGAATTTAATTCCTCACTTCTCACTTTCAAATTGGAAAGTTGGAGAGTAAAACCCAGAATCCTCTTCATGAGGATTTATTGTTTTGTTCGTTGTGGGAGCTACGGATGTGGGATCGTCGCGAGGTTGAGCTCGTTGGATCTAGCTCGGGGAAACCTTGGATTGCCGCGATTTTTAGCTACTTCTACGAGATATTTATTTTATGGTTCAGATTTTCGTTTTACCCTTTTGGCTATGAGGTAGGGCCTTCCTATTTTATTGTTTCTGCTCTGTTTCTGCTTCTGTTTTTGGTAGCTGTTTGGTTGGAGACTGAGAACTAGTGTTCCCCTCTGTTTCTATATGTTAGTTCTACCCGGTTGGGCGGGTATGAACAGTTTTTTATTTTTTGTAATGAGGGTTTGGGATTTTACGTCGTTATGCTAGCCGTTTTTGCATAAGGTGTCCAATTCCATTTATTTTTGGATTTTTGAGGTTTTTGAACCCAAAGGTCAAATGGGTTTTAATTTTGGATTTTTTTTAAAATTTGGAATTTTTACCTCATTTTGCGTGCTGCCCTATTTTCTCGGGCTTTCTTGGCACAATGTGGGTCGTGGAATTGGATGATCCATTTGGATATCAGTCAAACAACTTTTGCATTTTTATGTTGCATTGGGATGCGTGTTGCATCTGTACTCCCAACGTTGCGTTCGGTTGAGTGATTTTGTACCTGTTATGGTTTTTTTTGGACCTTTGCTTTTGTTTCGTGAATGCTAGGATTTGTGTAGAATCCATACTCTCGGATTGAGGCTGGTTGAGTGAGTTCATAATGTTTGGTCTTGTTACATCATTGGGATTCATGTAGAATCTATACTCTTGGAATGAGGCCAGTTGATCGATTTCATGATGTATGATTTTATTGGCTTTGGGATTCATGTAGAATCCGTCCTTCCCATGTTACTTTTAGTTGGGTGTTTTCTTTGCATTGTGTTCTCATTCCTGTCATTGTGTTATGATCTTCGTGATGGTGGTGCGCCCCACATGAGTACGTCCACATACATTTGTTGAGTGACTTGCAAGGCTTGATCTTTCGTGGTACTTCCAAAAGTTGTGATCATTGGAGTTGGGATGGGAGTATGCATGCCCATGGGCACTTGTCATAGGATGAGCATGGGTAGGGTAGGATAGCATATGGAGGAGGCTTCTATCCTGCAGCCTGGTGATCTTAGTCCCATAGGGTTGGCGAAGGATACGAAGTTTTAAATAAGTGATAACTAAACAAAATGTGTGACTGGTAATAAAACTTAAGATAATAAAATGGTGCTTTTGTGTATTGGCCTTCCGTTGAGGGAGTTGAGCTACACAGATCTGAGCTTGGGCTTTTCGATGCCAAGCGACTCTCCATGATGTTAGTCCCTACTTAGTAGCCTTTTGAGTGTCTGACCAGGACCTGTACTCCTTGCATTGTCTTAGGTTCTTGGTTCAGCCATCATACTGTCTAGCGTGAGTGTTAGCCATGGATGTTGTGCTTCATGTGTGTTTGTGGTTGGATCTTTATCTCCATCAGCACGGCGGGTGTGGACCTATGGGTGCCACGTGGTTGAGAGGCGTAGTTACCTTCACCACTGCTAGGGATCGGTGTACAGAGATGATCTTTTGTCCTAGTGCGACCGTTGCTGGATGTCTTCACTTGGTACTTCGAGTTTCGAAGTATGATTTCTTGTGATTTATGCTTTCATTGGGATGCTTGTATATCATGTTTAGATGATGTTAGTTTACTTGGCGCATTCTCTTAACATGATGTTTAGCATATGATTAGATGATGTTATTTGACTTAGTAGTATATCTATTGCTTATTGTTGTTTAGCATGTAATAGATGATGTTATCTACTGTAGGATTATCTTATGCTTTACTACTAGCATGTTAGATTTCCTTATGCTTATATTGTTGCATGTTTTAGTAGTGACGTCCCTATTATGACAGTACTGACGATCTGGTTGGTGGCTTGAGATGTTACGCGCGGGGGATGGCTAGGACCCACGATGGTCTTATGATGCTATTGACGGTTGGGAGGAACCGCGTACTTAGTTTGGTTGTTTTGTAATTGTGATATTATTTATGTTTATTGCAATGTTATTTCCAGTGTGTTCTTTGCTGCTATAGTTTAGATGGATAGATGTTCTTCTTTTTGTGTTATTCTTGCACTCGAGTGTTCTTTCCTCGAGCCTTTGTGGATCCAGTACTCCCTAGTGTGGAGGTTCTTTGCTCTATTCTAGTCCTTTTTGCTTCTGGGAGTGTTTTTGTTTTCTATGGGCGACATTTGTTCAGCATGGTGTGACAGTTTAAAAAGTATCGCACGCCCATGCAAACTATGTCGTACGACACTATAAAGTATCGCACGCCTTCTTGAGAAATGTCGTACGATGTTGAAAAGTGTCGCATGCCTTCTTGAGATATGTTGTACGACACTGGAAGAGTGTCGCACACCTTAAGGAGAAGTGTCGCCCTCCCTTAGTAAAAAGTGTCACACAGATTTTGTGAAAAACCTGCGCGTGCTGGCAACAGGCACTTTTCTTCGTGATCCATTCTTTTTGTGAGTTGTTTTGGATACCCTTTTGGGCGTTCTTTGACCCTATGTTGTTGCATTTTGTATTCTGGTGATTTTCGTTAAATGCAGTTTTTCATGTTCTGTTGTTGTCTCTTGGGGTTTAAAATATATTGTTTAAGTATAAGTTGACATATATTTAATTCCTTACACTTAAGATATATTTTAATATATGTGACGAATCTTTTGAGATAGATTTTAGACCTCTCGGAGATAAGTTATGGATTTTAGGAAATTTCAGGGCTTTAGAAATTCAGAATTAGCCAATTTTCAGGGCTTCAAGATTTCAGACTTAGCCAAATTTTGAGATTTTGCATTTTACCCCAGCTTGGTGTTTTGTTGATGAGTGGTTGTTTCTTGTGCCCTCATCTTGTTGTGGTGGTTGTTGGCTTTTGTTTGGGTGTGTCAGTTTGGTAGTGGCATTTGGAGATTCGTTGGTTGTCGAAATTGTGTTGAAGTCTTCCGTTGCAATCTTTGTGATCCCTGTATGATGTTGTCTATTCATTCATACTAGTAAAAAAAAAATTCTTGGCTTGTATTTCATCCTTGTTTCCAAGGATCTCCGGGCGGGGCATTACAAGTCATCTCAATGACTTATAGCGATATCTCCTCCTTTTCAATAGAAGAGTTTGTTATATTCTATAGTGATATCTCCTCCTTTTTTAATCACCAAAAACACTCATCTCCATGGCATATAGTGATACAACATCTCTATAGCTCATCACTATAATGAATATATTTGTTTTCCATTTGTTGATGATGGCTATATGTTATAGTGATAAGCCTCATTTATCGCTCATCGCTATATTTTTTTTGTAGTTTCTTAACATAGTAATAAAAGGGATCACTATATGTCATAGTGATATACTTTCCTCATCGCTCATCACTATGTCAAGATTATACCTTCTCCATATAGCAATAGAAGAGTTTGCTATATTTTATAGCAATATCTCCTCCTTTTTTATCACCAAAAACACTCATTACCATTAATTATAGTGCTACAACATCTCTATTGCTCATTGCTATAATAATTATATTTTTTTTCCATTTGTTGGTGATCTCTATATGTTATAGCGACAAGCCTTCTTTATCGCTCATCATTATATTATTTTTGGAGTTTCTTCACATAGTGATAAAAGGAATCACTAAATGTCATAGTGATAGACTTTCCTCATCAATATAATTTCCTTATTGTTATAATCTATAGTGATCCTTCTTATAGCCATATTGCTTTGTCGTCAAAATACATAGTGATATATGTCTCTTCATCACTCATTGCTATGTCATGTTTACACCAAATGCAATGCCTAATCTTTTTGACCTATCACTATAATATATAGCAACCTATACTATTTTGTCATCATAACACATAGTGATACACATGTATTCATTGCTTATCACTATGTCATACACCCAACATCTCCACTGTTACATCTATAATCATGTAATAACTTAGCCAAAAATGCTATAGAGCTCTTGAATAATCAGTTTAGAAAAGATAATAAATTATTTCTTACTTCTACGAGTATTTTCAACTAGTTTCCAAAGGGATCATCCTTGAAACTTCCATGGAACACTTAGGGGAATTGAACAAAACCACATTCTTTCTTTGATTTACATTCAAGGAAAAAACACATAGCATGTTGTATAGCTATGCAATCACTAACATTCATATCATTGTCTAGATTTAATGTGAAAGGAGCATTTGTCATCAACATTAAGACTCTTGACTAAAAACCCAACACCACATTAGACAAGTAAAAATCATGTCAAAAAACAATATATATTTTTAATAGCATCAAAACCTATCATAGTTGACAATACAATATTATATATTTCATGTTATTCTTCATAGTTGACATTACTATATAAATTTCAATAAAATTATTCAGAAACTTTTTAAATCACAATTTATACCAAAAACTTTGTAAATAAGTTCTAGAAAGATAAATAACAAAAATCTACTAATCATGATATTCATGGCACAAGCCTTATAATGATGGATGACCTTGGGGTGTTTCTCTCTACCAACATAAATTAGGTGGGGAAGAGCATCATCTTTCTTTTCATGAACCATTTTGTGTAATGGTCACCCTTGGATGTCCCAAAAAAACTAAACCAAATTTCTGAAAGGAATTATGTCAAACAGTTTGCATTCAACCTCTTAAAACCCCTTATAACTCCGGAAATCAAACGTTTTTATGGAATTGGTATCATATAACATAAACAAGAAAGAAACTATAATAATATGCAAAGTGGAAATGAATTGCTGCTAATAAAATGTTATTTTCAGAATTCATAAAACCAAATACATGGCAGATTTATCAACTCACTAATTACTTTAGCAATATTGTCATAATACTCCAGCCCATGCTTACGAACTTGCTGCTACAATACTTTGTCCTCCAATCAGTCCACTACCTTCATAATACCATTCCCTCCAAGCGGCATAAGCGACGGACAAGTAGTGAAGAAGATATGAGCAAAATATCAAATCTGCCTGTAGCCGGAAATGCAACTAAACTGCCTGATAATGAAGCCAATAAGAAAGAATTCCAAAGGCCAAACCCCAAGGGAATGACGTCTAGAATGTTACAAGAGAGGATAGACGTCCTCAAATGCCAAGAACAAAGCTGCAACTCACACACCAATTTTTTCTCATATTCAACCTTGCCTAATGAAGCCACAAATGCTTCCTTTTATTCTATTTCCAAGGGTCCGCTCAACTCATATGAGCAATGTGGGATAAAAGATGTGTACCATATAAAACATATATTAAAATACCCCTTATGTCTCCCTTAGGTACACACTACCATAAAATAAATATTAAAGTAACACTTTAATATTTTACAATTAACTAGACGTTACTTTAATGAAACTTCAGGCATTAAAATGTATTAGCAATCAGACTCCGAATAATGCGAGTGATAGCTCATCGGAAAGCTCTCACCGAGGAGTATCGAATTCCAATCACCAAAATTGACCTGCACTATGTCCTGCCGACTTACTAAAAATAGTAAGTATGCCTGAAACTGAGTAAATCAACTTCGTTTTGGCCCAAACTGGAAATGACTAGGCCAAAACACTCCAAGATCCCATTAAACCCTTCGTTAGCCCTCGGGACCATGTAGAACAAGGCTAACGCACACACACTTGGTCAACTGCTAAAAGATGGGATCATTACAAATCCGCCCTCCTTGAAATTGCTTGTCCTCAAGCAATTAAGTAACATAATGAACTCCAACCTCCACCTGGATCCCAATTGAAGTAATGTGTGATATCCATATAGACATTAAACAAATTACAAATGAACATCATTAGGACCAACCACATGTCCTGCAAGTTAGCTCCCAAAACTTGTGCTGATGAAGTATAAGTCTGGATGTCACTAGAAGGTGGCTCCATAGAAGATCTATGAAACCTCTTCCTCCCAACTGCTGCAACACAAAACTGAATCTTTGTAGATAGTGAAAACTGAGCCCAACTCCACTCAGGTGAATGATCAACATCAGCCTCAAACATCAGATTGTCATAAGACAATGTTGCATCCATGTTGAACATAATATTATCCCAAGAGTGAACATTAACACTTTGTTGATCGATAGTATAATATGACTCTGTCACTATATTGCTCACCTCATTAGCAATAACAAGTGTACTATCATCAGAGCACACATCTACAACCGAATTCTTATTACCAAACTCCTCATTGGATGGTTCAACTGACATAGAAGTGGTTGTTGATATGACAGTTCCCTTGCATTCTCCTAATTCCACTATTGCTACATCATCATCCCCTGACAAGGCTTCATATGTGGTCTCCTGACTTTGCATGCATGTCTCTATAGACTCAGTCGAAATACCCACATCACCAACATCATAACTGGCTGGCTCTATACATGTCTCGATCCCACTTGAGGAATCAACTACCTTCTGCTCTGGAGCAGCATACAAATCATCAATGTTGATGCCCATTTGTCTAGCCATAAGCTGCAACATCATATCCATTTGCCTATTCTGCTCCTGTTGCATACGTTGCCCCTTCTCTAATGTACCCAATAACTGTCTGAACAGTACCTCCCCCTAATCTGGACCAGCATTTATGCCTCCGCCTAATCCTGTATTCCTGTCATCTTGATCACCCATATTATTGTCCTGATCACATAATATCTCCTCTGTGTCTGTATGGTTGGATTCAATGTCCCCCTGCACGGATGTACTAGACTGTTTGCTTTGCAAGTCTGAAATCCTATTTTGTCTTGCTCTGGTATCGCGAAAATTATAAGACCCCTATCGCATGCTCAAACATAAATACTTAGCCTGTGTTTTTTATTTATTTCTGATTTTAGTGTTTTGACATTTCGTCAAACACTTTTTCCCTCTATCCGGCTATTCCAAATTCCCTATAAGACCTCCACAGGATGGCAGGACTTATAGCTCTGATACCACTGTAATGGTCACCCTTGGATGTCCCAAAAAAACTAAACCAAATTGCTGAAAGGAATTATGTCAAACAGTTTGCATTCAACTTCTTAAAACCCCTTATAACTCCGGAAATCAAACGTTTTTATGGAATTGGTATCATATAACATAAACAAGAAAGAAACTATAATAATATGCAAAGTGGAAATGAATTGCTGCTAATAAAATGTTATTTTCAGAATTCATAAAACCAAATACATGACAGATTTATCAACTCACTAATTACTTCAGCAATATTGTCATAATACTCCAACCCATGCTTACGAACTTGCTGCTACAATACTTTGTCCTCCAATCAGTCCACTACCTTCATAATACCATTCCCTCCAAGCGGCATAAGCGACGGACAAGTAGTGAAGAAGATATGAGCAAAATATCAAATCTGCCTGTAGCCAGAAATGCAACTAAACTGCCTGATAATGAAGCCAATAAGAAAGAATTCCAAAGGCCAAACCCCAAGGGAATGACGTCTAGAATCTTACAAGAGAGGATAGACGTCCTCAAATGCCAAGAACAAAGCTGCAACTCACACACCAATTTCTTCTCATATTCAACCTTGCCTAATGAAGCCACAAATGCTTCCTTTTATTCTATTTCCAAGGGTCCGCTCAACTCATATGGGCAATGTGGGATAAAAGATGTGTACCATATAAAACATATATTAAAATACCCCTTATGTCTCCCTTAGGTACACACTACCATAAAATAAATATTAAAGTAACACTTTAATATTTTACAATTAACTAGACGTTACTTTAATAAAACTTCAGGCATTAAAATGTATTAGCAATCGGACTCCGAATAATGCGAGTGATAGCTCATCAGAAAGCTCTCACCGAGGAGTATCGAATTCCAATCACCAAAATTGACCTGCACTATGTCCTGCCGACTTACTAAAAATAGTAAGTATGCCTGAAACTGAGTAAATCAACTTCGTTTTGGCCCAAACTGGAAATGACTAGGCCAAAACACTCCAAGATCCCATTAAACCCTTCGTTAGCCCTCGGGACCATGTAGAACAAGGCTAACGCACACACACTTGGTCAACTGCTAAAAGATGGGATCATTACATTTTGTTTCATGAATAACCTGTATATATAAAAAATTAATAGCGTGAGATATTCATTTTCTAGAGAATCTCTTACTATCTTGATTAAAGTTTATACTACAAAAAGATAATAAACAATCATTTTAACTTCATACTCTCCCTATTACCTATACCATACTTGTCTGTTTTTTAACATCTAAGCTTCTATACACAAAACTATCTACACTGTGATGAGAAGTAAAACCAAGTGGGACTTGCTTTTCTTCCAATGTTCTACTTATCATTTTCTTGAAACCTTTATACTCATCCTACAAAATATCATTTAACAATGTTAAGGAGGCATGATGGTTAAATAACACAAGAACTATTGATTTATGTATTTTTATCACATCATCATCACCTTCATATCTTGCCATTCTTAGATTAAATCAAGATTAAATTGTTGGATACAATTGATTAATTGTGTGTTGTCTTTGATATTACACAAATGTCATAATCATTATCAGTCAATATATGCCAAGCTCACTCAGATAGTGAAGGCAGTTCTCAGTGTCTACCGAGCGTTCTTGCATGTTTTCTTAGTTCAAAAGGCAGTGTCTACCGAGTTCACTCGAGTGTCGAAGGAAAAGTTGCAGAAAGCAAGTGTTAACCGAGCTCACTCAGATAACAAAGGGAAGTTGGATGGAACCAGTGCTAATCAAGCTCACTTGCCATTGTAAAAAAACGTTTGCTGGGAACCTATTATATTCACCCCAATAACTGCTCACCCAGAAAAGTACTTTTGCCCAAATGGACCAATTAGCAACCGAGAAAGTTAAAAAATGATCAACTATTAGTATATGTGTGATAGGCTATTACTACATATTATTTTTTAGAACTTTTTATGAATGGTAATTAGACAGATTTATAATAATAAATATAGTAGTCATTGGAATTAATTATCATCTCCCCCAGTATTCTTACAAAATAAAAAATAAAACTATTTAAAATTTAATACCAATATTTTCCATCCAAAAGACTACTCAGATCCATGATCCGTCTGGTCCCTAGCCCTGGTACACCACATTAAAAGCCCTCCATTCTATTCTGTGACAGGCAAACAACTTCATCACAAATTGCCATGTTCGTCATCTCACCAATTCCACAATTAAAACCTCAAAAAAGGTAAATAAACCTCCCAATGAATAAAGCTCCGTTTCAGAAGGTACTTGATTTGTTTCAGTGGCATCAAATACATTGATTCTATCAATTAATATTCTCCAAATTAACACAGAGGTTTCTCAGAGTTTTCACGTGTCAAACATACCCAACTCATGCCGCCACATTAACTCTGAATGCAAAGATGCTCTGCAACTTCCATTGAAATCTCAATGAAACAAATACATCACATCTTTCTAATCTTTATTATTCCTTTTCGCGGGCTTTACAAATTATTGTACGGCAAATCTTTCTCTCTAATTTTAGACAAATTCTGGTTTTTTAAACCACAGAATTCTTTTACAATCTTGTTTTAGATTTGTACGATGTGGGTCAACTAATCACTCGAATTTCCAGAAGAATATGATTTGGATTCAGGAGTGGGATTTGAAAAAGGATGGTGGCTTTTTGCATACGGAGAGAATGATATTAGCATAGGCAATGATGATGGTTTGGGCTTTTGCATATATTATCGTTTGTCAATGATAATGTCAACCACTAAGCAGATCATCAAAAGAATCAATATTCCTACGGCATCCAACTTTTTCTATGTCTTTTCATGGATTTTGTGCTGTATTAGAAGGGAATCTAATGGAAACGTCTTTTCTAATTCTGGTTCAAATCATATAATGTCGTCATGCTTAGTAATAATTTGTACGAGTGAGATATTGAATTGTGATCAATCATTTTAAAGGTTTTTGTTCGAGGAATAATTTCTATCAGTGATATTTTGAACTGGGTTTAATCATTTAGAAAGTTTTTGTTTAGGTATTAGTTTGACGTGAATATTGATATAGGAGTATTATAGTAATGTTTATGTTGATTTGAGTTGTTCTAAAATGTGTTAGGAATAATTTCTAGCAGTGATATTTTGGACTGGGATCAATCATTTAGAAAGTTTTTGTTTAGGCATTAGTTTGATGTGAATATTGATATAGAAGTATTATAGTTATGTTTATGTTGAGTTGGGTTGTTCTAAAATGTGTTAGGGAGATATATGTTAAATAATGTGTATGTATTATTGATATGGTATGTGTCATTATATAATTATTTATGTTTTGATGTGACTAGCTAAATGAGTAGATTCTAGAATAATCTAATGAAAATGTCTTTAGTAATTGTGATTCAAACTATATATTGTCATTGTGCTTAGCACTAATTATATTGTCCAACCATTCAAAAAACCTCTATTTAGACATCAATTTGATTTGGGTAATTATATGAATTTAAATAAGTTATGTTTATGTTGAGTTTACTTTTTCAAAAATGTCATAGGGTCAATGGGCCCTTGGTCTACTGGTGAAGTTGAATGGCTCACAAAGAGCCCACTAGGAATCAAGTTTTCCAAGGAGCCCATCAAGAATCAAGTTTTGCAAGGAGGCCGGGATCGTTTTAAAATGGATGATTTATATCTCCAAATATTATAATTTAAACAAACATTTTAAGTGGTAAGTAAAAGTTAACATTAACATGCTCACACCATCTCATCCCCCATTTTGTCATTATAGAATGCCTATTGACATTAATAATCTTAGAAATTGAAATTGCAAATTATGACCAATCATTTAAAAAGTCTTAGTTTAGGTATAAATTTAGTTTAGTTATTAACATGAAGTTTTGAAAATACTTTATCAAATTAAATTTTACATTGTGACTAACCATTTAAAAGCTTTTTTTGATTTACATATTGATTTGGCTTTGTAATAATATGGAATTATATTAGTTATGTTTATAAAGTTAGTTCTTCAAAAATGATTTAAGAAAACATAGGTTAAACTTTGTGCATAAGACATATATCATTGAAATGTTGGGTGTCACCATATAATTAATTGTTACTTTGATTCAACTTGTGAAACGAATTTTTTATTTGTTAATTACAAACGTAACAACTTCAAATTTTTAAATACTTAAAGTTTCACATAAAGTTATGTTTTTGTTAATTCAAGTTTGAGAGTGTTTTAGGAAAAGGTAGGTTGAATCATGTGTACTAAAGATGTTTACTTTTACTTCAACTAATTTTTTAGTATATGAAAAATTCTTACATTACTAGGTTCCTACTAATGAATATAGAATCACAAGAAAAAAAATCAAATTATATTAAATGTATAAATTTATATTTAAAATTAAAATTACAAAATTTAAAATACACGTTTTCATTATTTTTATTTTTTATTTTTTAAATTTTTTTTAATTTATATTTTTAACATCTAAATCAACTCTAGAGAAATGAGGAGTACCAAAATATATTTTAAATATTGAGTGGAACATTTTCTTACATTGGAGTAGATTCAAGTAGGTGGATTATTTTCCTTATTTCTTGACTTCAATCTTGTACAACTTGAGTTGTCTTAGTGGTGAATTAATTTTGACATGTTCTTGAAAGAGAGGTCACAATTTCAAATCCCACAACTGGTTAGGGGATGTATATACCTATTTTGTAGTGTAGTAAGGTGCATCACACAAGATGTAGAAGGTAGTCTCATATCAATTTCACCATATGTAGTGCCAAAAATAAATGGTTGTTATCATATACTATAAAAATATTTTTTTCCTTTTCCTTTGCCTCATCTTTTGTCCAATGGCATGAGAAATAAAGAGAGTATTGAATTATCTAATATTATTGTCTTTGGATTAGATACTAAGTATGTAGGAAATAGGGAAGCTAACAACTCGGAGGGGAGTTGAATTAATTGTTACAAAGCTTTACAACTTCACAAACCCCCTAAGCATTTAAACCTTGATTTCTAGCCTAATAAATTAAACTTGCATGTGTAAATTAGAATTACAACCACAACACATAACACAAGGAATTTTAACATGGAAGCCTTGAAAGGGGAAAACCATGGTTGGTATATAACTCACAATGAGACTATGCCTTGTTAGAAGTATAGCATATTACAAGCCAGGAATACACATTCATTTATGCACACTTTCTAGAGCTTAATGCTCAAATACAAATGAATACAACCCAAAAGAAATATCATTGGTGTAGAGAATTCATACAATGATCAATCAAACTATAATATAAATTTATTGAACTATTGAAGGACATAAACCCTATGCATAGGTCAGATCTAGTGAAGTAAAATAATATCTTTTTTCAAATCCTCTTTGCCATGTATTTAGACAAGAAATTCATGTTGAAGTTGATGAAAGATCAACCCCACAGCTCCCAAGAATCACCTACATGCAAAACCTGTCACAGAAAGAGAGAAGCAAAAGCTACGGAGGTTGGAATTCCTAGATGCATAGATGAGACATTCTTGATGAGCAAAAGAGAAATTGCTATAATCAAAACTGAATGAATAAATTACAAAAAGATCAATCCATATAAAGGATATCAAAACCCTAACAGGTAAAACCTAGGTTGCATGATAATAATTAATAAAAGAATTAACTATTATATGACCAAATTTTAGCTTTAGTAAACACCTTGACACCCCCCCCCCCCCCAAGATAAACCTAGGGAGTAGCTAAAAACCTAGAAACTACAACTGAAAGTAAATTTGGGTCTTGGCAACAAGGCCTGGGGAGTTACCCAAGCACAACCAAATCTCTAGAAAGAGGAGAGATGGAAAAAATCACATGGGAAAAACCCTACTCCAAAAAGAGATGGAAATAATGGTAAAATGAACTCGTGAAGGATTGAAGAGGCCTCCAAACTAGGGAACACCCTAGTGTAGACACCTAAAAACCTTTAGAAAATAAAGTATTTTTATTTTCTAAAAAATTTCTGATGACATCATCATTTATTAATTATTTATTTATTTAATTAATTTATTTATTTTTATGCCATTAAATCCCTTTATCTTAATTAAAAATATTTAATTAAGGAATCCCTCCCAAAAATGTTTAAATCTTATTTAAACATTATTTCCTTATTTATTAATTATTTAATTAATAAATTGACCAAAAAATCTAAAATAAATAAAAAATTTATTTTTTGCCCAAAACTTGGCCAATTTCCTTAAGACCACTAACCTCTTCCAAAATCTTCTAATCCTTCTTTAATTTTGATTAAAGGCTAATCCCATCATTTCCTACCCCTAATCCCAACTCAAAATATTTAATTAAGATTAAATATTAATCCTTATGTTTATTAAAAAAATTTTAATAAATATCTCCTCAACCCAAACCCTTGAAATAAATAAAACTTTATTTATTTCCTAAAAATCTAATTTACCCTCATCCTAAGAAGTTCTAGACCCTTCTAGAAAGTCTTCATCCTCATCTTAGGAAATTCTAGACTATTCTAGAAAGTCTTTATCCTCATCCAAAGTCTAGACTCTTCTAGAAGATGTCTTTAAACCTAATCCTAATCCCCTCCTAACCTTGTCACATTCTCTAAACATGAGTTAAAACTTCCTAACCCAAGCCAAAGTTAACAAATATCTCCTCCTTCACCCACCCTCATTAAATGCCATCCACTTGCCTATCCCTAAGCTAATCCTAAACCATCGTAATCCATCCTCTAATCATTTGTACAAGCCTAAGCAAGCTTAAAACCTTCCTAATCAAGTCCAAGTCGAAATTGCTCTCATCTCCCTCAAAATATCTCAACCATAAAACTTTATGAAGCCCACTAGGCCATAAATGACTCTTCCAAGCCCTTTTATTGCTTTTACAAGTCATTATGAGGGTCTTTATGAAAATTTTATCCCTTGAGCCTTCTTTGTTGACTCATCCTTCCCCTTTTCTCCATCCTCTCACCATGTGACATGTGTCACTCCTTGATTAGCTGTAAGGAAGCACAATCCATGTGCTGTCCTCTCATGCAATCTGAGCCCTCCATGAGCTTTTCCCCATCCTTGCATCTTAGCCATCAATCCCTCAAGCCTCTTGCCTATAAATTGGATCCTTCCCCTTTGCAAAATAACACAATCCATGAAGTAAAGTCATAATACCATTTTAAGAAGCCATTTTACATCAAAACCATACACTCACACCCACATTCCAACTCCATTTGAAGCCCCTTTTGAAGCATAAAGCTTGAGCATACATCCTATCTATTTAGACAAAGCTACTCAACAAGAGAGCTTCTCATTGAGAGAGCCCATTAATGGCTCATATTCTCAATTGAGAGTTCATCTTAGTCTATCTTGAAGTTTATGAATTTTGTTTAGTTTGTAGAAGCTTTATTTAAATTTGGTTTCTATTAGCATACTAACATTGCTCATATACACCTAGAAGATAGGAACAAAAGATGATCATGAAGAACACACTAAAGCATGAAGCTGCGAACGCTGCTAAATTATTGATCTGAAGAACCTCCACTATATAGAACATGACTAAGTAGAGAAGACTAATTCTGAAAAGCTGATCAATTGAAGATGGAAGGTATCTTCATGGCCTCAAAAAATAGCAATGAAAGAATATCTATATGGTAAATGATACATCTCATTGAAATACATAGGTATCCAACAACTGCAATTGCCCAGTGCATAGGATCAAATACTGAATTTACATAGCTCACTCCATCAAACCAAGAAAGAAATAGAGTCAACATAAATCCCCTCTAATGTTAAGAGGTAAGACATGAACATTAAAACTGAATGCAATATCTCCTGTAGAAAGAAGAACCAAGAACATCAAGAGTGCAAAAGAATTACAAACACATATAACGACACGTGTCATCGACACATCATGAGGCTAATGTCATTGAAGGAACACTCACTTGACAAAGGAAGATGGCGAATATGGCCAACATGAAACCTCCCAATGCACTTTATAATGTAGTGCAAGTACAATAAAACAAAAATATGTGCAAGATTCTAAAATACAATAAAGTGACACTTTAGCTTAGTGTGTTTGCAAAAATACTACAAAAGGATGTCAATGAAGATGAAAAGAGAAATTAGGCTGATAGAAGGAATAGTATAACCCATGATAAATCATCTAAATCAACAAAGTATAATCCATGATAAATCATCTGAATTAACAAAATTGATCCCTAGACTTAAAACAACCAAGATATCCACCAAAATGTATAAAAACAAAAAATTGAATGGGATGTGCCTACAGAATAATTTGGAAAATAGAATGTCTCAAGATTTCATTTTTGGCACAAACAAAATGCAAATGGTGGAAATTTTTTGGCTTTCAACTGTTCACATGAACTCTATATGTTCGCCTGAACATTTAAATAATGTTCATGCAAACAATACTTCATTAAGTGTTTGTGCGACCATAATTATTTATGTTTGCATGAATATCTAAATAACTAGTGTTCATGCGAACATGTAAAACCTAAGAATTTTTACTTTTACTTGTGCTTTTTCAATTTCATTTTCAGTTTTACAGCGTAAAGAAAAATGCTCTAGAGTGGAGAGAATGTGTTGTGGGTGTGAGCAAGTTACATCTTTTTCATCAAGTTTTTAGTCATTGCATTATTTTGGGTATGTTTATATGTGATTATTTGAATTATTTAAATGTTATTTAATTTTTTAGTAAATATTTTAGTGTTAATTTAATACTTTTGTTTCTTATTAATATTAGTTAATTACAATAATTTTTTTTAAATAATTTTTTTATTGGTTAATTATATATTAGTGTTATTAGAGAAACATTAGAAAATATTAAAATATATTAAAAAAATACTAGAAAATACTTTTAAAATATTAGTCTAGAATATTAGAAAAATATTAGTATAACATTAGGAAAAAAATTAGAAAAATATTAGTATAACATTTTAAAACACAAAATGATAATAAAAAGTCATTACAAAATATTAGGAAAATGTTAGTAAAATGTATAACAAAAATATTAGCATAACATTCGGGAAAAAATTGATCTTCTTTGAGTGCTAAAGGTCATAATTATTTTTTATTGATTAATTACATGTTAGGTTAATTAGAAAAATATTAGAAAATATTAGAAATTTTTTTATTATAAAATATTAGAAAAAACATTATAAAAAATATTAAATAATATTAAAAAAACATTAGTCTAGAATATTAGAAAAATATTAGTATATAAAATTAGGAAAAATATTTAGAAAAATATTAGTATAACATTAGAAAATACAAAATAATATAAAAATTCATTACAAAGCATTAGGAAAATGTTGGTAAAATGTATAACAAAAATATTATTTGACTATTAGAGGAAAAAAATTTGATTTTCTTTGAGCACTAAAGGTCATAATTATTTTTTATTGGTTAATTGCATCTTAGTGTTATTAGAAAAATATTAGAAAAAATTAGAAAAAGCAATAGAAAATATTTTTAAAAATTAAAACATTAGAAAATATTAGAAATGTGTGTATGTGTGTGCGTGTGTGTGTGTGTGTGTGTGTGTGTGTGTGTGTGTGTGTGTGTGAGAGAGAGAGAGAGAGAGAGAGAGAGAGAGAGAGAGAGAGAGAGAGAGAGAGAGAGAGAGAGATGTTAGGGGTGAATCTAGAGATTAGAGATGGAGAGAGAGCAGTGATTAAAAGAAATCTCTAGAGAGAGTGGGAAGGGATAGGAGAAGGAGTGAGTACATTATAAAAATATATAATAATGTGTGTCACAATAGCACTAATTATGTGCATTTTAATAAAACTAACCCACATAAAAATGAACCTAATAATTACCCTAACACTAACTTAAAGTGTAATACTATCCCTAATGCCAACTCTTATACGAGTAGTAACCCCAAAAATAACCTTAATTGTAATAATAAGAGAAACCCTAACTCTGACTCTAATCCTAACCCTAGCTCTAACTCTAATTATTTCCCTAACCCTAATTGTAACTCTAACCCTAACTCCAATTATACACCTAACCCTATATGTAACCTTAACTCTAATCTAAATTGTAACCCCAACCTTAATTCTAACCCTAACCCTAACTCTAACCCTAACTTTAGCTCTAACTATAACTCTAACTCTAACTCTAACCCTAACTCTAACTCTAAATCTAACTCTAACTCTAACTCTAACTCTAACTCAAATTCTAACCCTAATCCTAACACTAATTCTAAACCTAACTCTAATTATAAATCTATCTCTAACACTAACCCTAACCCTAATTTTCAACCTAACTCTATCTCTATCTTTAACTATAATTCTTAACTCTATCTTTAATTCTAACTCTTACCTTAACCCTAATTCTAACCCTAACTCTAAATCTAACTCTAACTCTAGCTCTAATTGTAACCCTAACCCTGACCTTAACACTAACCCTAAATCTAACCCTAACTCTAGCTCTAATCTCACCCCTAACCCTAACCATATATATAACCATAACTCTAACCATAATTCTAATCTTAACCATAACTCTAAGCCAAACCCTAACTCTAACTCTAATCCTAACTCTAACTCTAACTCTAACACCAGCTCTAACTCTAACTCTAACCCTAACTATAACTCTAGAACTATAACTCTAATCTTAACCCTAACCCTAACTCTAACTATAATCCTAACTCTAACTCTAACTCTAACTCTAACACTAGCTCTAACTCTAACTCTAACCCTAACTATAACTCTAGAACTATAACTCTAATCTTAACCCTAACCCTAACTCTAACTATAACTCTAGCTCTAACTCTAACTCTAACTCTAGCTCTAACTCTAACTCTAACTCTAATTGTAACCCTAAACCTAATGCTAACCCAAACTTTAACTATAGCCCTATTTTTAATCCTAACACTAACCCTAACCTTTATTGTAACCCTAACTCTAATTCTAATTCTAACCCTAACTCTTTTTAACCCAAACTATAGCTCTAACTCAAACTCGAAAAGTAACTCTAAACCTAACCCTAACCCTAACCCTCACCTTAACTCTAACCCTAATTCTAATCCTAACCCTAATCCTAACTCAATCTCCAATTCTAACCCTAACCCTTGCCTCAACTCTAACTCTAACCCTAATTTTGTCTTAGATCATATTCATAATTTCTCTCAAGCCCCAGTCGCTTTGCTCACAAAACTCTAGCTCTTTCTCATGTATGATACAAATGTGTAGACTAGATGATGTATGATTTGAATCTTTTAAATATAAATATGTGTACTAGACTAATATAAATTTAACTATTTCGCTAGGTCAATCATTGTAGCTTTTTGCACATGTATGCATGTATATATTTATAATATATTAGCTCAATCATTGTAGATATGACTTCACACAATCAACCTTGTCATCAGCCTAAGGGTGATGAGGCTCTTATTGTGACTCCTACTAGTGTGGCTCATGCTACAGCTTGTGGTGCAACTCATGGTACGACTTGTGGTGACGCTCGTGTTGTGGCTCGTAGTGTAGGTCTTGTTGTGGTTCCTAGTGTGGCTCCTTGTGTAGGTCCTAGTGCGGCTTCTACTACAACACCTCCCTATATTGATATTGATACACTATTTTCATTTGTAGAGTAGGAAGTTACTATATTAGAGAAGTATACACTCTCCTTGGATGATGGTGTATATAGAGACATATGTGCGACCATCTGTAGGAGCTTACAGGATCTGAATGCTAGATTTAAAACACATCATTCTTTTACCCCTAATGTATTACCTTCCATATCTATGGAGCTTAGACATGAGATTTTGGGAGGCACATCTTTGAGGATGTCAAGAGGGTGGCCTTAAAACATGTCATCAAATGAGATTTTGTTTCCATCATATGAGGGTACCCAAGGTAGGTGAGGGGCTATCAAGTGACACATCATATAGATCATGTTGTTGCTGGTATGATATATCCTCATTTCTTAGCCACAAATGGTCATTATCCTAATAATGACCAGATTCCTCTCTTTTTTGCAGAGTAGTTATACACTGAGTTCTACATGGGGCTCAATGTCAACTACTTAGATATTCTAGATTTTGCAAACAAGGGAATTGTTGGATCATAGATCGTGACCAATATCACAGTGCAGAGAATCTGCCACCTCCATATGTTAGACAATCTATTGGGCAAAGACTTCCTCTAGTGACTCTAACACTAGCTCCTTTTGTTGATAGAGTAGTAATTTATTCTCAGAGGGAATCAACTAGCAGTATTGGACATATTACATCTATGACTACCAGTATCACATCTAACTTTCTTGGTTGGTATATTCACACTTGATAGAGTCATCTAGGTCAAGCATCTTTAGAGGCATTGAGTAGCACTTCAGGCACATCCCTAGATATAACTATTGGACTACAAATACTAGGTGATGTATGTGCTCTTTCTGGACATCACACACATATGGATCTAGCGTTATTATTTTTTGAGGACCTGCTGGAGAGTATCAGGTGTATTTTTGATACACAAGGGTTACCAGTTCACTTAGTGATGGACACCATTAGACTACATCAAGGCCCCATAGTTCCTAGGCATAGACCACACCACTGATACTCACCACACAACATTCTGCACTAGGCTCGTGACACTCTATAGATGGCTGGAGCATATAAGTTGGAGATGTTAGGATCACAATAGAGGGCCTTGATAATTTTGATGAGGAGTTATGAGAGCTAGCTTAGATTGATACTAATCATAATATGGGATCATCATCATTCATGGACATGTTATTCTAGGGAACTGATTCCACACCATTGCCCAGCCAGTTACACATGTCACTGCACTCATTATTACTAGCTATAGATGCAAACTTTGGGGTTGGCTTGGTTACTTCAGGAGATTGTAGCACTAAAGGTTCTTCAGTAGGTGTTGGAGCTTCAAGAGATGTTGTTGGTGTATTACGACAAGATGTTGACACTAGTAATAAAGGTGCATCAACGAATGATATAATGGAGTTTGATGATCATCATCAAGCTCTTAAGGCCTAGCTACATATATAATACTTTTAAATTTTGATATATGATTTCAAAATAGTTCAAATAGATATCAAAAAATTATAATATAATATAAATTAAATAAATTTTGTAGGCATAGGTCGCCAAGCACATTATTACATCTAGTGTTCAGTTAGGGCATGTACACCAAAGAAAGGATTCTACTAAGACTCCCAATAGTGCTTAGGTACAAGTTTTAAATAGTTTGTAAAGTTATTTATGTTTTAAAATATATGCACTCTTATTCATGTGCGCTCACACACACACTCACACACACACACATATATGTATGTATATGTATAGATAGATCTAATGCATGTAGACTTGCAGGGCTTAGTTGTTGCACATTGGCCACCAAATGTATAAGAGACTTGATCAGAGTGTCATAATGTCCATATGTGTCTTGAGGGGTCCTTCCAGTAGTACTAGATATATGTATATTTTGACGCATTTATATATTCAAGACTTTGTATACATTTTTACCTATTCTAGAGACTTACTTGTGTGTATTTCAATACTTGGATTACATATTTATTTGATACTTACATGTATTTTTTGTTCACACTTGTATACATGCATTTCAGTGTATTTATTAGATCTAGATGCTCATTCTTGAGACATACATGAATATTTTGTATTTTAGTAGATTATAAAGATTTATGTGAACTTACAATTTAATCTTTATATGTATGTTACTTTTGTAAATGCATGTTTAAAATAAATATGTATAATAATTAACTAAATTTAAACTAGTACATTTTAACTCATGTTGGTCAAATTTTTGACAAACTATTTTGTAGTTGAAACTTCAACCAATTTTTTCTTTAATCAAAATTTTGACCAAATTATCGATGATCTCTATATGTTATAGTGATATCTCCTCCTTTTTTATCACCGAAAACACTCATCGCCATGACTTATAGTGATATCTCCACCTTTTTTTATCACCAAAAACACTCATCACCATGACTTATAGCGATATCTTCTCCTTTTCGATAGAAGAGTTCACTATATTTTATATCAATATCTCCTCTTTTACGATCATTGAAAATAGTCATCTCAATGACTTATAGTGATATCTCCTCCTTTTCAATAGAAGAGTTTGTTATATTCTATAGCGATATCTCATCCTTTTTTATCACCAAAAACACTCATCTCCATGGCATATAGTGATACAACACCTCTATAGCTCATCACTATAATGAATATATTTGTTTTCAATTTGTCGATGATCCCTATATGTTATAGTGATAAGCCTCATTTATCGCTCATCACTATATTGTTTTTGTAGTTTGATAACATAGAAATAAAAGGAATCACTATATGTCATAGTGATACACTTTCCTAATCACTCATCACTATTTCAAGATTATACCTTCTCCATATAGCAATAGAAGAGTTTGCTATATTTTATAGCAATATCTCCTCCTTTTTTATCACCAAAAACACTCATCACCATTAATTATAGTGCTACAACATCTCTATTGCTCATCACTATAATAATTATATTTGTTTTCCGTTTGTTGATGATCTCTATATGTTATAGCGACAAGCCTTCTTTATCGCTCATCATTATATTATTTTTGGAGTTTCTTCACATAGTGATAAAAGGAATCACTATAAGTCATAGTGATAGAATTTACTCATCAATATAATTTCCTTGTTGATATAATCTATAGTGATCCTTCTTATAGCCATATTTCTTTGTCGTCATAATACATAGTGATATATGCCTCTTCATCACTTATTGCTATGTCATGTTTACACCAAATGCAACGTCTAATCTTTTTGACCTATCACTATAATATATAGCAACCTATACTGCTTTGTCATCATAACACATAGTGATACACATGTATTCATTGCTTATCACTATGTCATACACCCAACATCTCCACTGTTACATCTATAATCATGTAATAACTTAGCAAAAAATGCTATAGAGCTCTTGAATAATCAGTTTAGAAAAGATAATAAATTATTTCCTACTTCTACGAGTATTTTCAACTAGTTTCCAAAGGGATCATCCTTGAAACTTCCATGGAACACTTAGGGGAATTGAACAAGACCACATTCTTTCTTTGATTTACATTCAAGGAAAAAACACATAGCATGTTGTATAGCTATGCAATCACTAACATTCATATCAATGTCTAGATTTAATGTGAAAGGAGCATTTGTCATCAACATTAAGACTCTTGACTGAAAACCCAACACCACATTAGACAAGTAAAAGTCATGTTAAGAAACAATATATATTTTTAATACCATCAAAACCTATCATAGTTGACAGTACAATATCATATATTTCATGTTATTCTTCATAGTTGACATTACTATATAATTTTCCATACAATTATTCAAAAACTTTTTCAATCACAATTTATACCAGAAACTTTGTAAATAAGTTCTAGAAAGATAAATAACAAAAATCTACTAATCATGACATTCATGGCACAAGCCTTATAATGATGGCTGACCTTGGGGCATTTCTCTCTAGCAACATATATCAGGTGGGGAAGAGCATCATCTTTCTTTTCATGAACCATTTTGTTTCATGAATAACCTGTATATAAAAAAAATTAATAGTGTGAGATATTCATTTTCTAGAGAAGCTCTTACTATCTTTATTAAAGTTTATACTACAAAAACATAATAAACAATCATTTTAGCTTCATACTCTCCCCATTACCTATACCATACTTGTATGTTTTCTAACATCTAAGCTTCTATACACAAAACTATCTACACTGTGATGAGAAGTAAAACAAGGTGGAACTTGCTTTTCTTCCAATGTTCTACTTATCATTTTCTTGAAACCTTCATACTCATCCTACAAAATATCATTTAACAATGTTAAGGAGGCATAATGGTTGAATAACACAAGAACTATTGATTTATGTATTTTGATCACATCATCATCACCTTCATATCTTGCCATTCTTAGATTAAATCAAGATCAAATTGTTAGATACAATTGATTAATTGTGTGTTGTCTTTGATGTTACACAAATGTCATAAGCATTATCAGTCAGTATATGCTGAGCTCACTCAGGTAGTGAAGGCAGTTCTCAATGTCTACTAAGTGTTCTTGCATGTTTTCTTAGTTCAAAAGGTAGTGTCTACTAAGTTCACTCAAGCGTCAAAAGAAAAGTTGCAAAAAGAAAGTGTTAACCAAGCTCACTCTGGTAACGAAGGAAATTTGGATGGAACCAGTGCTAACTGAGCTCACTTGGTTACCAAAGGATTTTCATAAGTTTTCAATTTTAACCAAGCTTCTGTTGGTTAACAAAGGAAATTGTTTTAGAGTTAGTTTCTACTAAGCAAGGTCAGCTAACCAAGGATTTTCTTATTTTTTTGTATTAATCTTAATTGACTTATCTATCAATTCCAACTAACTAAGGTGATGAATATTGGTTATTGTAAGTTGTATTTGAGCCAACTTGACAAAGTGGAAGGTATAATTATAAGGTCAAGTTGTGATTTCAAGAGTGTGTGTAAAGTGCAAGAGAATGTGTGAATTATGATGATGTGATTTAAGATCTATTGATGAGTAGAGGAACCGAAATTGAAGGATAAGCAGAATATCCTTGTGGTGTAGCAAATCCATATTCGATTAGGAAGGATCAAGTACAAGCTAGAATAGAGATCTAAAATTAGTAAATTAGTTGTAGTCAAATCAGGTCAGCTCATTGTTACTCTCTAACCATTGTAGTAGTGATCTAAATCTCCTAATAGAGTTGGCTTAACAACTATTTGCAAATCCTCTAACAAGGTGGCAATTCCATTGAATTGTTCTCAAGACCTCTAACCAAGCCACTCCTAACAAGGTTATTAAATCCTTTAATAAGATCACACCTAAGAGTGTATTTTGTAACCTTTAACAAGGTTGGCTCCTAGCAGGGCTCACTTTAGAAGAATGAAAATTACTAAATAGTTACTATTGGTGGTTTTTCCCAAATTGAGTTTCCACATTTAATCATGGTGTCAAATGTGTTCATGTTATTTTCTATATATGTTTGTAACTAGGTTAAGGTAATGCCAATCATAGATAACATCTAATGGTTTATATGTTAATCTTTTACTGAGCTAATCCAATTATTATCGAGTTACAACATTCCATGTGTTTACCAAGCTTCAGCAATATTCAGTTGTTTGTTTGCATTTTGTATTGACATCTAAGTGATCTAGGATTTATTTTTGAAGTAATTGATTTCCCCCTTCCCTCTTAGTTATTCTTCTTATATTTCCAACAATTGGTACCAGAGCATTTCGTGCTTGCAGATAAGGTTTCAAGGACATGAGCTAAAGATCAAGATGTCTTACAAAAGAGAGATTCCTAAGTTGAATAGAGATAATTTTGTAGCATGACAACGACTTATGAGATTACATCTGGCCACCATCAGTGATTCAGGTTGCAAGTATCTTGATGTCGAATATAAGACTTCCACTGGAAAATTATTAGTTGAAGACATTGTTGAAAAGAAGAATCATAATATCATGATGATTGATATTGCATCTACTCTCAGTTATGCTAAATTTGATGAGGTAAAATATTGCAAAACTGCTTTTCCAATGTGGAAAAAACTAAAAGATATCTATAGAGGAGATGATAATGTAAGAAGAGCCAAAGCAAAAAGCCTTAGATGACAATTTGATCAAATGAAAATGAGAGAAGATGAAAACATTGAAAATTTTGTGGAAAGGATCAAGGCCAGTGTAAGTGAAATCAAAGCATCTGGAGGAAACATTAAGGGGGAAAATGTTGTAAGTAAAGTACTCAAAACTCTTCTTCCCATTTATGTAATTAAAGTATCTACTATTCAAGAAATGAGATGTGATCCAAATAATAAGATAGGTTTGGATGCTCTAGTTGGAAGATTAATAGCTTTTGAGTCAGACAATTATGATAACTATGTTCCTGATTCAAAGAATATTGAATCTACATTTAAAGCTAAGCTTTCACTCAAAGAAGAGGGTAAAAAATCAAAATCCAATCAATCAGAAAGTGAAGAAGATGGCTCATCAAAAGAAAGTTCAAACAATGATTTCAAATTTGTTGAAGCCCTGCTTGCAAGGTTATTCCAAAGGAAGACAAAAGTACAAAGGCAAAGTTCCTCTTATTTGCTTTTCTTGTGAAAAAATTGGTCACACTACTACTAGGTGTCCAAACGAGGAAATTAAGGATGAGAAGAAAAGCAATAAGCATAAAGGTAAGAAGGACTCCAAGAACTACAAGAGCTTCAAGGACAAAGGTAAGAAATCTTGTTTCATAGCTAAAGATTCTGATAATAGTGAAGATGAAATGGTATATATTATTGTGAAAGATGAATCTGATTATGAAGGAGATAAGATGAAACTTATCTTCATGTTAGCAAAAATGATATATGGATTATTGACAGTCGATGATCACATCATATGATTGGTGACAAAACAAAATTTAAGCATATGGAATATTATGATGGAGGTAATGTAAGATTTGGAAACAATGAACCTTGTAACATAAAAGGAAAATGATGTATCTTGTTGACTAAAGAACTTGTGTGTGATACTGTTTATTGGGTTGAAGGAATAAAACATAATCTACTAAGAGTGGTACAACTGAATAACATTGGATTCAAAGTAGAATTCATGAATGGAAAAGCCATATTGCTGGATGGGAAAATAAATTTGGTTGGTTCTGGCAAGCAAACAAAAGGTAATCTATGTTGTCTTGATCTCAATGATTGTTCATGTTTTATTGCTCAAGTAGAGGAAAGCTGGTTATGGCACAAAAGGCTATGTCATTTGAACTTTGATAATCTAGTTAAGATAAGCAAACATAAAAGAGTAAGAGGTATTCCTAGTTTGATGAAGCCTAACATGGGTCTATGCAAGAATTGCCAAATTGGTAAGATGGGAAAGACAAGCTTCAAAAGAAAAGACTATCAATTAGAAGAAGTCTTAGAAATTGTTCATACAAACTTATGTGGACCTATTGGAATAGAGAGGTATAGTCAAGAAAAGTTTTTCATTCTCTTTGTTGATGACTACTCTAGAATGATGGCAGTAATGTACCTAAAAGAAAGATCAGAAGCCTTTCAAAAATTCAAGTGGTATCTCGCAGGAGTAGAAAAAGAAACTGGAAAGAAGTTGAAATTCCTAAGATCAAATAGAGGTGATGAATTTGTCTCCCATGAATTCAACAATTTTGCATTGACAGATGAATCAACATACAAGTATTTGCCCCTGGTACACCATAGTAGAATGGTATAGCATGTTGGTGTTTGAAAATGCTAGAGGGTTTTCAATTATCCCCATGAGAACATGACACATCTAGGGGTAGCTAACTCCCATTATTAACATATCATTTCAGACACAGGGCCAACTATAAGGCATGACCCTTCTTCTACTTCAGGCTCTGCAAAACCTACGCAGGTGGACCTATAGATTCTTTATATGGTACCAGTTATCAAAGCATACACAGAATCTAATATGAAGTAGATAAAACCCTTATTTCTCTTGATAACTCATGAAATAATCATCAATCTGTAGTAGCTAAATGCAGATCTAGAAATCTCACAAGCTAAGTGAGGGTTCAAATTTTATAGCTCTTCAACATGAAAAGGGGAAAAATGTTTGCTTATTGATGTTGATCTCAGCAAAACATGATATGAACAACACAACCTTATGATCCTTCAAAATGACCAGTGCCTTATCTATTGAGCAATTCACACAAAACCCTAACACACATCCCTAAAAGTCACTAACATATGCCATACATCAGGACTTCCTAATCTATCTATCCACTTTGTGAATTAGACATCTACATCCTTCTGAACCTCATACTCAACTTATCCCTTCATGAAATCTGCAATCCTATGATGAAGAATCAAGCATTTACATAACTCTTTGAGTCATAAGCAAAATAAATCAACATATACAACCAATAGGTTGCAACTGAGTTTCATATTCTTTGTTTACAAAACACAAAAGATCACAAACAACATGAATGGGAGACAAGATATCAGAATGAAGCCTTATCATTCATTTCCTTGAAACAAATTATAATAAGATGCATGAAATTTAAATGCAAAGCTACCTAGCAGATCAAAACTATTTGTATTCTTATTTCTTGTTGTTCATTACATGAGAACATGAGAAATTTGCTGAAGAATGGTATCACAGATTTGAGAGAACTCAAGATTGGAACCCTCAAATGATAGAAAGAAAGAAAGATATAGACAAGAAAGAATTCTCGGATCTGTTGTGAAGATGACAAGTGTCCACTTGAAATTCAATCCTGTGCAACTGAGTAACCTCTTTCTTCTTTCATCCCATCTGATCTGATTTTTTGTTTCATCATTATCTGCAACTGATTGGAAAATATCCTTGTCTAAATGATGAAAGCCTTTTGATTCACTAAAATATTTGATTTGCCTTATCCATGTTAGTAAAATTTGAGATTTTACTGAGTGAATACTATCAAAATTTGACCCAAAGTGCATTTCAACTGCCCTTTAACCATATTCAAGTCATCACCATGTTTAAAAATCAGTTCTAAACCTCCTGGTCTAAATACAATTGCAATTCAGGTGCCTAAAAGAAAACCTCCTGTAGCAGGAACTAGTGGCGTTCTATGCAAAATCTGGCTGTAGAATCGGAAAGCTCACTCTCTCTCGGTTTCGGTGATATATAACATCGCCTATTTTGCCTCTCAGAGACCCCCAGAATATCAATTTAAAAATGTCTCCCTTTGCTATAAAACCTAGGTCTGCATCCTTGACATTTAAATTTTTTGAAAAATTTAAATGAGTCTAAAGTTTAAAACTTTAAAATATGACCCTTTTGAATTTCAATGACGTGCAAATCATTTTTTTTGAAATAATAATTTAAAATTATTATTTTTTCATTTTAGAATTTTCCTCTATGCTTCTCTGGGCCCACTGGGTGCCACCCGGGTTGCCATGTGGTGACCCCTGATTAGTTGTCTGGCTACTTCGTCACTGCCCAGTCACTGTCCATCTCATCATTTTTCCAAATGGAAGCCTGTCATTTGCTATGTAGACTACCACCTCATTCGCTGACGAGGTCACCACGTCACACCTGGCTCGAGCCCCGCTACCTTGCCCGCTTTCTCGCATTTTTTAAATCCCTCGCATCTTCATAATGTGAGATTGCACCGTCCGTCAGATCATGACACGTGTCACGATCTGGCGTATCCTCTCAAGTTGCTCCTGATCTTCACCAACTTGCCACCAGCCGGGACCCACTTCACCTTGCCTGCCCACAATATTTAACCTAGGGGCAACTTAGAAATGCGGGCAAGCGGGCACCACCGGATTTGGACACCCATCGCAATCTGGGCCTACCTCACCACATCAACATTTTTGCATCTTCATTTTAAATTATGTGGCATTTGCGCACTAGCTGGCATCCACCTAGGCTCGAAATTCAAAGTTTGTTGATAGACCACAAGGTCCACTCTCCAACTTGCGACTTCCCAAAAGCCAACGCTTTTAATTCACAATACATTACGAGTGCTTTACAATTCAAAAACAAAAGATTCCATCCCTACTACGAATGTGGGATTAATGACTGAGTCAATGCTTCTTGATTGGCGCAAACCTCTAATAAATCTGCATCATCCTTTATGTTGCTATTGCCTCTATTTAAAACATGCGGTTACGGGCTTCTTTGCCTATGATTAATTGCTTATTTCCATGTCGTGGGATTTCTTGCTGTCTGTGGGCAACTTTCATAATGTTGCGGCTTCTACCTGTGGTGACACGTTTTATTGGCCACCAACCATACTCTCCTTTGCTATGGATGCCCCTCTTCATCATTCTTATATTTCTTCATGACGTAGGTTGCCTGGTGTGTAGATTGTGGACGTTGGCCCTGTCGATTTCTTCCTTTGCCTTCGTGTGGACACCCTCCTTGCAGATGTTGAAGCATCTACCTCCATCCAAAATGGTAGCCTCCCCTTCACAAAAAAGAATGAGTTTCCACTACAGAAGGCATTAATCTTCAAAAAATGTGGGCTACTGCTTTAAAACATGGACGTCCTCTTTCTAACAACATGGATCTGTGAGATGCAGACATTCCCTAAATGTGGGCTAGCTTGCGTAAGCCATGCCTGGACGTGGGGATCATCTTATACTGCAAGCTTTTTCTATCATTGTGCATGATGCTATTGACTACTCTATACCGTGGGAGTCTTCTATCCCTATGCTGTGACTTCATTCTATTTGGCATGGATGGTCCCTGTTGGACATGGATATCCATGGGAAACTTTCCCTCTGTGCAACACTCATTATGTGAAAATGTGAGGCCTTATTTACATATTGCCCTGCCCTTTACATAGCTCCTTGGACGTGGGTGACTTCTGCTAAATGCATTAGCTTTTGTTGTTTGGAGCCTCCCCTTTCTAACTTAGTGTCTTCAAGCCCTTTTTAATACATATATATTCTCTTCAAGATAAAAGCACCAACAATTTCAAATAAAGTTTATTTCATATGGGTTCATGCTTTTTTCACCTTCCAACTCATTGTACATCCAGCCTTTTGTCAAGTCACATTAATTATAGCTCAAATCATCTTTTTATTGACTTGGATTGGACCTTTACAATGCATAGATACTCAGTTTTTCTATTGTTGACCGATAGATGCTCCATATAAACTTCAAATCACTGGAAACAATCCATGAACAAGATATGCTATCTTGGTAACACTATTTTTTACCATTAATCAATATTTGAATTTGTCAGTTGATGCAATTAGTCAGACCCCAGAGTGGGTCCGGCCAAAATTTTTTTTGTTTCTGGACAATTGAATCTTATAACTGGCCCATTGACTACTTGATACTAATTCAAAACAAATTCTACCAATGAAACAACATTTAAAACTCATTTTACCAGCATTCTGCAAATTGTCACTTTTTATGTCAAGAGGCCTGTTGACTGCCTTTGAAAAATGACCCAGACAACTGACCAAGCTTTGAAATTTGGCACACTAAATCTTTGTACCACACACTTGCACCATGTTGAATCTTGTCTCATGAAAAATTCAAGGTCAAAACATATTGACCATCAAAGTCACCCCTTCAGAATTACCTGCACAAAAACATGTTAGAATACCATAAACTAGGTTTGGATTTGGCTCGAAAAACTAGGCAAATGAGCACATGGGGAAAAAAAATTGGGACACTGGTTCTATGTCACGTGATGAATATGAATATGTGATTTAGGCTCATGACGAATAATTTGGTGCAAATGGCGGATGTTCAAAGTGAGCTACTTGGATTTTGCAGATTGAGGCAATGGCAGAAAAGTGATTTTTGCAAACGAAATTGGCATGGAAAAGTGTGCATATGGATTCGTCAAGGCTTAAAAACTGACACACTTATAATATTTTCAGAGTAGAATACAAGGGAACAAAATTTTTGATCCTACCATTCATAGGCAAAAAAATGACATCCCGAATAGGGCTCCCGATCAATCTGCACTTCTGGTTACCAGTGAAACTTTTAGAAATTGCAAATGGAATCACGTTTGAAAATTGATCAAATGGATTCGTCATAAGTTCAAATCTGGAACATATAAAGTCTCTAACCCCTAAAATATGATACAAAAGGAATTTTTTCATTTAGGTCAACTGGTCGAAAGTTATAGTCTGTCAAACAGGGCTACCCAAAATTAGGAATTAAGTGCAAAAGTGTGAAAACAGTAACTGACCAACTCTGAGGGATTCAAAACCTAGTCAAATAAACTCGAAATGAATCAAAATCTGAAACATAGGTTTCTGGGTATGGATACTAGACACTCCCAAAGTGGCAAGTCATGACACAATTCTAGGTGCAAGATATTAAGGCATAAACAGGGCTTCTTGTCGTTGTTTGACACTTGGTGTAAAATGCAGATTTGTAAAATGCTCAAAACAAGACTTTGCCAAATGACTCAGAGTGATAGATTATCATCATGGAACACTTAGACATGCTGAATGTAGGGTGTTAGAAACATTAAACACCTTAGGGGATCAAAGGTATAGCCGGGTACATTTGCATTTATGGGGCTTTCATAGGCTTGACTTGATTCAAAATTTTAAATGGACGCTCAAAATGAAAAAGCAATTTTGAGCACCAACATAGAAGAAAGAAGAAATAGATCTATCATGGATTGTGCAAAAACCCTGATGATTGAAAAGAATGTTTCTTTCAAATACTGGAAGGAAGCTATCAACACTGTAGTTCATACCTTGAACAGAGTTCGGTTGAAGAAAGATTCAAACAAGACACCTTATTAGCTATAGTATGGCTACAAACCTGATGTAAGTTACTTGAAAGTATTTGGCAACAAATGTTACATATTGAAAGAATCTAGAAAAGGAAAATTTGATGTAAAATTTGATGAAGGCATATTTCTAGGATACTCTTGCAGAAGTAAAGCATACATATGTTTGAATTTATCTACTCACAGAATTATAGAAAGTGCACATGTTAGAATTGATGAGTATGAAAAAAAGAGTGAAAAAGAGAGAAACAAAAAACTTGAAGATTACAAAAGATTTGTTTATTATGAACCTAATACCCTTCCAAATCTATCTGATAGAAAAGAAGCTTCAACTCCCGAGCCCCTAGAAACTCCAATAGTTATCGAGTTGCAGGTAGTGCAACTAGAGCTACAAGGACTTGAGTCACAATCAGAGGCTACTAAGCTAGTTCAAACCAAGCCTAATGGACCTAAGTCATAGAGAGAAGGACTCGAGCTTGAATCTAAAATTCAAGAAGAAGATGGTGGAACTCATTCAAAGACCAAGGAGCCAATGTTAGCAAGACATGTCAAAAGACATCATGCACCTGATCATATCATTGGAGACAAATCAGATGGAACAATGACACGAAGCAAATTAAGAGGTACATTTTTACTTGCTGAATTTGAACCTAGAAGTGTCAAAGATGCTCTGTAAAATAAAAGTTGGATTGAAGCAATGAATGAAGAGATAGAACAGATAGAAAAGAACAAAACTTGGAATCTTGTTCCTAGACCCATGGGTAAAAATGTAATATGTACAAAATGGGTATTTAGAAATAAGCTCAATAAAGATGGAAAATTATAAAGAAACAAAGCAAGATTGTTATGCAAAGGTTATTATCAAGAAGAAGGTATTGACTACGGTGAGATTTTTTCTCCTGTAGCAAGACTTGAAGGTGTTAGAACTTTATTAGCATATGCAGCACATAGAGGATTTAAAGTATATCAAATGGATGTTAAATCTACATTCTTGAATGGAATTCTTGATGAGGAAGTCTACATTGAGCAACCAGAAGGTTTTGTAGATACCAACAAAGGAGACCTGGTTTGCAAACTACACAAAGCATCATATGGTCTCAAGCAAGCTCCCAAAGCTTGGTGTGAAAGACTTCATAATTACTTGGTACAGATTGTTTTTCAAAGAACTAATGATAACAATAGTCTATTTATCAAGGAAGGACTAGATAAGAAGATTGTTTTAGCAAAGATATTTGTTGATGATACTCTATTTATAGTAAATGATGATTTATGCAAAACATTCTTAGAAGAAATGAGTAAAGAATTTGAGATGTCCATGTTTGGTGAAATAAAATTCTTTGTTGTATTACAAATTCAGCAAAACAAGAACGGTATTTACATCACTCAATCTAAGTATATCAAGGAGATATTGAATAAATTTGGAATGGAAGATTTAAGACTAGTTGGAACACCTATGTCTAGTAGACATAAGCCTTCCAAAAATGATGATTTCAAAGAAGTAGATAAGACCACTTATAGATCAATGATTGGAAAATTACACTATGTAGTTCACACAAGGTTTGATATTGCTCTAGCAGTTGGAACATTGGTAAGATTCTTAGCAAATCCCAAGGAAAATCACATGATGGCAATCAAGAGAATCATAAGGTATCTGGAAGGTACTAAAGACTATGGTTTATGATACAAACTTAGAGGCAATTTGGACTTGAAAGTATTTACTGATGTTAATTGGACAGGAAGTCTTGATGATAGAAAAAGCACTAGTGGTGGAGCATTCTTTCTTGGTAAAAGACTAGTATCTTGCACAAGCAAGAAGAAAAATTGTACATCTCAATCCATAGAAGAGGTAGAATATGTAGTAGCAGTAGTCAATTGTTCTAACATTGTTTGGTTCAAACAATTTTTGGAAGGAATGAAGGTAGAAATCAAAGATCCAGTTGTCATATATTGTGATGACACCAGCGCAATCAACATATCAAAGAATCTAGTAATGCATTCCAAAACAAAGCATATTGCTATTATATATCACTTCTTAAGAGAATTGGTGCAAGATAAAGAAGTTAAATTGGAATATGTGAATACAAAGGAATATATTTCAAACATATTCACCAAGCCATTACCTAAGGATGCATTTCTATATCTAAGAGGTAAGCTAGGGGTCATTCCCCTATTTGAAATTCAGTAAATGAAGTTTAGTGAATGCATCAACCGGAACCTATTGAAGATCAATCAATTGGTGTAGAATTGGCAAGGACATATTGCATATCAATCAATACTTATGATAAATTGGTATTTAGAAGCACTAGTGGTGGAGCATTCTTTCTTGGTAAAAGACTAGTATCTTGCACAAGCAAGAAGAAAAATTGTACAATTTCTAATTCTTTATAAGTTGAGAGATATGGAAATTCTCCTGATAAATTGGTATTTAGAAGCACTAGTGGTGGAGCATTCTTTCTTGGTAAAAGACTAGTATCTTGCACAAGCAAGAAGAAAAATTGTACATCTCATTCCATAGAAGAGGTAGAATATGTAGCAGCAGTAGTCAATTGTTCTAACATTGTTTGGTTCAAACAATTGTTGGAAGGAATGAAGGTAGAAATCAAACATCCAGTTGTCATATATTGTGATGACACCAGCACAATCAACATATCAAAGAATCTAGTAATGCATTCCAAAACAAAGCATATTTCTATTATATATCACTTCTTAAGAGAGTTGGTGCAAGATAAAGAAGTTAAATTGGAATATGTGAATACAAAGGAATATATTTCAAACATATTCACCAAGCCATTACCTAAGGATGCATTTCTATATCTAAGAGGTAAGCTAGGGGTCATTCCTCTATCTGAAATTCAGTAAATGAAGTTTAGTGAATGCATCAACCGGAACCTATTGAAGATCAATCAATTGGTGTAGAATTGGCAAGGGCATACTGCATATCAATCAATACTTATGATAAATTGGTATTTACAAAAGTTATTTTATTTGGCATGTGTTGTCAAAGAGGGAGAAGTTTACTGTCATATCTCTGAGAAATTTTTGGAACCCGAATAAAGTCAGAAACCAGAGAGGGAGAAGTCTTCTAAAGAAAAAGTATGATGAAAAAGAGAAGTTGTAAAAAACAATGTAGATAGAATTTAGTGAAAGGAAGAGCTCATACTAACATAGGGAGTTCTCTAATCTAAAATCCAAAATTTCATTGTGCTATGACATGTTGTGTTGCCATCAATGCCAAAGAGGGATATTGTTGGATACAATTGATTAATTGTGTGTTGTCTTTGATGTTACACAAAAATCATAATCATTATCAGTTAGTATCTACCAAACTCACTCAGGCAGTGAAGATAGCTCTTAGTTTCTATCAAGTGTTTCTGTGTTTGCCTAGTTTAGAAGGTAATGCCTATCAAGTTCACTTGGGCATCGAAGGAAAAGTTACAAAAGAAAGTGTTAACCAAGCTCACTCGGGTAACAAAGGAAAGTTGGATGGAACCAGTTCTAACCAAGCTCACTCAGTTACTAAAGGATTTTCATAAGTTTGCAATGTTAACCAAGCTTCTATTGGTTAACAAAGGAAATTATTTCATAGTTAGTTTCTACCGAGAAAGGTTGGCTAACAAAGGATTTTCTAATTTTTTTGTATTAAGCTTAATTGACTTATCTATTGATTCTAGCCAACTAAGGTGATGAATATTGGTTATTGTAAGTTGTATTTGAGTCAACTTGACAAAGTGGAAAGTATAAGTATAAAGTCAAGTTGTGATTTCAAGTGTGTGTGAAAAGTGTAAGAGAATGTGTGGATTATGATGATGTGATTGAATATCTATTGATGAGTAGAGGAAGCAAATTTGAATGATAAGAAGAATATCCTTGTGGTGTAACAAAGCCATATTTAATTAGGAAGGATCAAGTACAAGCTAAAATAAAGATCTAAAATCAGCAAATCAGTTGCAGTCAAATCAGGTCATCTCATTGTTACTCTCTAACCATTGCAACAGTGATCTAAATCTCCTAACAGAGTTGGCTTAACAACTATTTGCAAATCTTCTAACAAGGTGCTAATTCTATTGAATTGTTCTCAATACCTCTAACCAGGCCACTCCTAATAGGGTGATTAAATCCTTTAATAGGGTCACACCTAACAGTGTGTTTTTTAACCTTTAATTGAGTTGGCTCCTAACAGGGCTCACTTCAAAAGAGTGAAAATTAATAACTAGTTGCTAATGGTGGTTTTTCCCAAATTGGGTTTCCACATTAAATCCTAGAGTCAAATGTGTTCATGCTATTTTCTTTATGTGTTTACAAATAAGTTAAAGTAATGTTATTCATAGATAACATCTAATGGTTTATATGTTAATATTTTATTGAGCTTTAGCAATATTCAGTTGTTTGTTTACATTCTTTACTAACATCTAAGGGATTTAGGATTTATTTTTGAAGTAACTAATTCACCTCTCCCCTCTTAGTTACTCTTATATTTCTAACAAAAATTACTCATTTTCTTTGGAGAAACACATAAAGGTGCCTTGTTCTTTATTTTGATCTTTCTACATAATGGTGCCCATTTTGGCAAAGGTCAAAGTTTCTACAAGAGAGTAGAAAGTGATGGGAGACATGCACCATTATCTGAGATATAACAAGAAAATTTTTCTACTGGATAATCGAGTGCAAGAATAGAAAGAATTGTATTGGAAGTTATCAATACGAGCTCCTTGAATGGATTTGTTGTAGTGATGATAACACCCACAATAGGAAGCTAGGAAACATATTCTCCACTATATCTACGAGATAAAAACATAACAAAACACAATCCCCATTAATATCTAATTACATACTTCATTCATTTATTCATCCATTTATGAACTATAACATTCAATCAATACAATCACATAACATTCATTAATATGATGTAAAATTCATTAATACACAATACTAATCAATACTTCATTAACAGATAAAAATATTCATTAACATGACATAAAAATTAATATTAATATGCAAAATTCATAGATAATTACTTAAACAACATTATTTCACTATCCAACAAAGTTTATCAAACAATGTTTATTAACGAGCATTTTTAAAACATCATTTCTTCTTTTTGTTTTTCTTAGTTTTCTTAAGGTAAAGGTTGATAGGAGCATCAACATCTTCCTCATTCTCCTCTTCTTGTGGCACATGTAATGTCAAATTATGATGCATCCTCCTATTTTGAGGAGTACGAGGTTGTTGCACTAAAGGGGGCTCTATTGCAATAACAAGTAAATGGATTAAATTGGCATACTCTTCTTCATTTTTTTTAACTATTACAAGTATAACTAGTAGAACATAAAATTCATTTTTCTTACTTGAAAATTCCACATCATGTACAATAAAATTTTGAACCACTGCCACCTCAACATGTGGAACACTTCAAACATGCTCCACTTATTCACCATGATGTTCAACATGCTCAAAAATATTCAAAAAAAGTTTACACGTCAAATTGTAATTGAAGATGTTCAATTCTATTCATAGTTGCATTGTTAATTTCCAATAGAAAATTAATACCTCTAACACTATGATGCACATCATGGCCTTCATCATGTGTAGGTTCTATGATAGGATTTGAAGGCTCTAGTGAAATGTTATATGCATTTTTATGCAGTCAATTTATGTTGGAAACTAACACCAAAAAGGGATTTTCTCAACTATTCAATTTGATTTAGTTTTAATTTGACCAATTTATATGTGTCTCATTTGGTGATCCAAATTCTTGGGTATGGCTTTCAAAAATTTGGTGTAGGCATGCAACAACAACTTTATAGCCTCCTTCAAGGCAATTTTTTAATGTTCATCTGTAGGCTCTACATTAAATTATGTTCCATATATATTTTGCTTAATATCGCCAATTCTATATGTATGATTCAATTAAACAAAATTGTTTGCAACATTTTATATATATATATATATATATATATGTATGTATGTATGTATGTATGTATGTATGTATGTATGTATGTATGTATGTATGTATGTATGTATGTATGAAATTCCATTGCTGCTACTTATAAGTTGAAAGTGAAGATTCATATAGCCACTAGAGCCAAGTCTGTGTTGGAAAACCTTTTGTAGTCTCCCTTTTGTAGTTTTTGATGTGTCTTACAAGCTATGAAAAGTTAACCAAGTAAGGAGCTAGAACATCACAAAGAATAATCTACTTAAATCATCCAAGCATGGGTTTTGGTATCTACTTGAGGGCTTCCAAAATTTAATATCCAAAGTGTCCCTAGAAGAGATAAAAACATGTTGATAGCCTTGTAGCAATAGGTTCTCACTATAATTTACTAGAGCATATTGATGACAAAAGAGAGAAACACATTAGATTGGTTGTAGGACCTGCAATTCCAGACAACCATGCCAATTGGTAGGTGTTTGACTCTAATGTGTTTATTGTCAACTTTTTACAAAGTGAGGTAGAATTCTTTGATAGGAATTAGCTCAAGCTACAAAGCCAATATGGTGATCAGATCATGAAGCTCAACTCCAACAAGTTTCCTAAGATTCTAATCACTTTAGAAGAATGATGATGACCAAGCAAGGAGCAAGGGGTCTGAACATAGTTGTCAATAAAGATGATCACATATCAATTGCAATTGCCATTGTATGGACATATGATGTGTTGGAAATATTTAGGATATGACAGGTTACTGAGAGGGGACAGGTGAATTAGTAACCTTAAAACTTTTTATTATTTTACCACACATCCAACTATGCTACTACATTCATTAGTTCTAAAACATAAAACAATCATTACACAAGTGAACACAATATTCTGGTGACCCAGAAACCTTCCAAATAGAAAGTAAAACTAGGGTGGGGATGATACCCACAAAACTTCAATATTGCAATATAAAGTTGGCCTGTTAAGGCTTACATTGACCACTTCTAGTGATCTGCCCTATTAAGAGCAAAAAGGACTGCTAGGCCCACCTTGTTAGAGGATTTGCAAACATACAATGAAGTATGCACTCTTTTAGGAGATTTGTACAAAGACTGTTAAGTCTACCTTGTTAGAGGATTTAGAAAACTGATTCACCTTTTAGGTTGAAGCAGTGGATCTGCTTGCAACTGATTGCTGATAAGATCCTTTATGCACTGATCACCTCATGTGATGGATATAAAATTTTAGCCTCTAAATTGACCTTGTTGTGTTCCTTGAACTACTGCTGATAATCTTTCACATATACTTTACATTACTTTGCTATTCCTTCCTTATTCATCATGTCATACATGTTTGATATCTTACAATACATCTTACATATATACCTTTCAAAGTTACAAAATTACAAGGTCAGCCAAAATACAAGTAAAAAAATACATTACAGAGTGTGCCCAACAGTAAATAACTCGGGTTTGCTAAACTGACTCAGTGACCTTCTGATACATGATGTCCACTACATTACTTAGCATCATCATGCACTTGGTAGAAGTGAAGGCTTGGTCCATACTAATCACTTGATGCAGTTTTGAACTCAGTAACCACTGGTGACTCGGTAGATGTAGTGTCACTTGGTAGATACTATACACTGAGTTTACCTTACTTCACTCAGTAAACACTAAATCTTTCAATGCTCAGTTTATACTAAATCTTCATGACACAAACTTATTGCTCAATAGACACTATGAAGCACGATAGATACTGAGAAGCTTGATAGACACTGATGGACTTCACATTGTCTGTATTTTCTCGGTAGCCACTGTCTGCTTGGTGTAAACTATTGAACTACTAAGCTTACAAGGTAACCACTGGATGCTTGGTAAGCATTCAGAATTCAATAAATGTTGTCACTAATGATAAAAATAATCATAATGCCAACAATCTCCCCCTTTTGCATTAGTGACAAAAACACTTATGAATCAAAATTTATGTTAATTGACATTCTGATTTACTCTACTATTTACATATCTTACATGTCTCACATATCTCCCCCATACATATGGTATGCATAGCTTTTATCCATACAATGTCACTCTTACTCCTTTTTCTTTCTTTTCCTAGACAACTCATACTCCCAATGCCAACAATCTTATCTCCCCCTTTTTGAAAATAATGCCAAAGAATATATATACAATAAATTCAAATAGAGACACCAAAATGTGAGAGAAAATTGGAGTGTACCTTGAGAATAAGAGACAATGTCTTATCCCAATTATCTTGCAAAATTTTGCAAGTGGAGAGAGCCACTTGAACTTTTGCAGAAAGTTCAATCATATGATCTGCTACAAAAAATTGTTGTCACGAATCAATGTTTTGAATAGGCAATGCGTTTTTGCATTTGGTCCATGACTGGAAGAATCATATTCTGAATGTCAATCAGTGTAGACTTGATTTTGGCTTCTTCTCTAAGTAACTCTACCTGCATTTCTGACAAAAATTTCACCTTCATGTGATGAGATGAGCTTGAACTATGGTCAAGCTGCAACTTTTGAGCACTATCTTTCATTTCCACATCTAACTTATTTAATTTTTCATTGACTTCCTTAGTGTACTTGGTAACATCATAGAGCTTCGCAAAAAGTGATGTTACATTTGTGAAAGCTTGCTCAAGGTTGTTCCAAATTGAAGATAATTCAACCTAATTTATTGCAATTTGCTCAAGCACCTTATTGTCAAGTTTATTTTCTTCCTTTTCAATGAGTTTCTCTTGCCCAGAGGTGTCCTCATTGAATTTATTTACAACCTCTTCTAATTGCAACAAAATGTGTTGAGATGAATCAACATCAACACCAATGGCTTTAGTAATTATGTTTTTAGCATTCTCTATTATGGTGTATTCTTTGTTCCTTTCTTCTCTTAGTTCCTTTTGCCTTGCCTTTTGCTCTAGAAGCTGACTAACCATTATCATTTCACTAGCTGAGGCAGTGTCCAAATCTATCTTGGGAATAATGATTTCTGTATCCAAGTCTATGTCTTCATCAATTTTCTTTCCAGTAAGCAAAAGTTTTAGAGAAGTCTTAGGTTTTACTTCAGTGCTTACTTCCTTGGATTTGGAAATAGAAACAATAGTTGACATAGATGGACTGGTAGAAAAAAACATGAATTGCACTGACTGGAGGAAGACTAAGAGAAGTACCGACTGTGCCCAAAATTTTTGTGCTTCCCAAAAATGATGTACAAACTAGAATATTTACAATTAGAGTTCTAATAGTTGTAGACAAAATTGTGATTACTATACATGGAACAAAGGAGGTTGACAAAGTTGATGCTGTTGTGATTGATTGCTTAGATGCTGATGAAGAGAGTTGTAGCTCGGTAGATGAAGTAATTGATACTTCCATAGAAGATGCTCATATTTGTGGGGTAGTAGGAGTACATGATGTTTCTAATGTGGATGTAGTCAATCGTGTTGAAGCTATCTCCAACCTTGATGATGTTACCGTCTTAGGTGGAGAGTAATGAAGGGAAGCAATGACTTGTGCTGCAATCGTTATTTGATCGTCTTCTTCATCCTCTTCCTCCTTGTCTTCCTCTACAGCTTCTTCCCCTTTCTCTTCATCATTAGACCATAGTGCTTGATCATTAGTAGCACTTGGAGTGCAGTCATCTTCTTCATCATCATTGGTACCATCATCATCCTTGATCTCAACTGGATCATTACTAGGCTTATGCAAATGATATATGTTCTTCAACATGTTTGTTACATCTCTTACAACATGCTCAATATCCTTAATTAGAATCAAACATGTGTGAAATGTAATCATCATCTTACCTTCATTGTTCTTCATGGCTACCTTAATTTATGCCTGAGTAAGATTCGGTAGAAGATTCTTCAAGGATTGCTCATATATGTCCTTTGCTATTTGAGTGGTTAACTCCCACCTCAGTTGCAGTCTTACCAACAATTCCTTTAAGATCTAAGGGGCAATGTGGTCTGGGGAATACTTCCATTTTTCCCATCTTGATAAGTACCAATTCCTCAATCTGCATCTTCTCTGCATTAGTTCTAGTTTCAAATTTTAATGCTTTGAAATTAGTGATGCCAAATCCCTCTTCCATTTGTTTCAATATTTCTTGGAAGGTAAGTTGGGGCTTGTTAAATACTACTTCATCCTTATTCTTACCTTTGCCTCTTCTAGTGAAAATAGTTGTGGAGGCCTTTAGGGTTTTTGCGATGATAACTCTTCCTTTCTTCTTGGTTGGCTCTACCTACTTCTCTGATTCTTGCTCTTTGTTTTTTGGTTCTTACTCCTCTTCTTCATCCTCACCTTTTCCGTCAGTGATCATTAAAGGCTCGGTAGCAGTTTTCAACTTAGCAACCTTTCTTTTACCTTTACTAATTGCTTGGCGAAGTTTGATCTCCAATTCTATTTTAGCTTTTGCCTCATCATAAGTTCCAAAAATTGGTTTCTTGGGATCTACTGGCTCATTTACCAGTGCTTCAATGATATCCCTGGTTTCATCAATGTTTACCTCATAAGGTAGAGGTTTCACCCATGCAACTTTGGGCCTGACTGCCTAAATGTATACTCTTTCGCAGTCTACCATGAAACACACATCATCTTTGTAATACTCAACAAGTTTAGGAGGAATCCTAAACCTGTTGTTCATCCTTTCCTTGAAGTCTTCAAAATATTTATCCATTATACTATCAAAATTGACACCCATTTCTACTATAAACTCATTAATTTGTTATAGAATGGGAACATCCTTTCTCCATATGATAGAACCTTTGGAGGGAAAGAATTTTTGTAGATAAAGGAATAAACATGTTAACAAAGAACCAAATTTACAAGGGTTATTCTTTGATGATCTGATGTTGTCCATGTTCTTGTTCAGTTGCCTTAGCAATGGGTCAGACAAGTCATATTCCAAATTCTTCTTCACAACCTTAAATGCCAGGTCTATGGCCTCACATGGCACACCATTCAAATGATTGGAACTATAAATATTGTGAGCTATTACATGAATTCCATATCTCAGTTCTACGACAATAACAGTGCTAACCTTTAAGCCTCTGCCATCCAACTTGGCTAGGGTTTTCTTTTATAGTTCATCCCGACTTAGGTTTTTAGTAGAGTTGGCTTTGCTGAGAATGGGAAGGCCAGTAATCTTGTGAATCATCTTCTTGGTGATTAATACAGGTTGCTCTAACCATAACTGACCATTGTGAACATGGCTGAGAATATATCTAATCCATTTTATTTGGAAGCTTCTTGGCAAGTGAGATATGTGGGTCAACCCTTTTGTCTCCAAATGCTTATGCTCAGGTTTTAGTGAGCCGTTAACTCACATTTCTTCTAACGCGCTATCCATTTCTAGGGTTCCTATTTCTTGAATTGAACATTTGAAATGAGTTCGGATATCATTGATCATAAGTAGCTTTGGTGGAATTTGTGACTATGCACCATTAGGGTCTAGTGCCTCTACCATAGCAGGAACCAACTTGAAGTTTGGTGCTTTCCATTCTACACCCTTGACCAACATTTTTTATCCTCATTTCACCTTGCTAGTGCTTGTGCTTGTGGAAGTCATTGCTGCTCGATAAGTAATGGAAATCTTCGAACAAATTCCTTAACTAAAAATTCTCTCAAAATCACTTGAAGTTGCTTGAATGCACCTAGAAATCTCTTTGCTTTGAGAATACGATGAAAAATGAAGTTGAATTTCACCCATTTTCATAAAAAGTTCGCCATTAATGGTAGGTACCATATTGTCATAGTGCATGATAGACTATCATCCATTGACCTAACGTGGCAAGAGTATCAACTCGATAAATGAACAAAATTTCTTCTACTCCTGACCTTGCTCGATCAGGTCTTTAACCACTTTCCTTGGTAGAGTCTGATGCACTCGATGAAAGATAACTTTTTTGTGAACCTAGTGTATTTGCAATACTGATTAGATCATTTTGCATTCCTCACATTTCTCGGAACTGCTTATGATTTCCTTCTTCAGTACAACTCCAACACATTCTTAGGAATTTAGTTTGAGGGGATGGAGTCACCCACTTCTTGAGTGAGTTCACTTCCATGATTTGAGTTTGCATCTTTAGTGCATTTACGAATCCATTGCTGCCTCATTTGTTTCCTTATGTTGTTAGCCCTTACTTTCTTTTTATCTTCAACTTTACCTATATTCATGCAGTTTTTAGCTATATGACCAAGTTCAGTGAATGTGTAACACCTTATAGTAGTGTCCTTCTTCCTTAGGTGATGCCTTGCAAAATTTATACCAATGTGTCCATATTCTCCATAATAATGACATCTGCACCAGGTATTGTAGTCCCATCCAAATATTGCCTTTACAAGTTGTTCAGTTGGATTAAATGTTTTGGATCTACATTGAGATGCCTTGTGACCATGCTTCTTTCATTTGTGACAATTACCTTCAAATTTTGGTTTCTCCTTGCATTCATTGGGTTTGTGACCATGCTGATTATAGTTATAGCACTTTCCATTGAATTTTCTTTTTCCATTGCTCCAACATTTTTTTGATGTATGACCGATTTTCCCACAATGATTGCATGAGGGTTTTAGATTCCTTTTTGCACCTTTCTTGGAAGATTCACCTTGTTCTTCATTGTATCCAAGTCCTGCTTTATCCTTTTGCTTACGAAGATTCTGCTCATTTTTCTGAATCAATTGATTCATGTCTTCTTGTGACTTCATCATTCTTTCATTGATTTGTTTTTTAGTATTTAGGTCACCTTTTAATTTTTCAACAATTTTGTATTCACATCTTAGTTCTCTCAATATTCTTTGATTAATTTCCCTTTCACTATTTAGATCACTTGTTATTCTTTCATTCGGTGCTTTGAGAATCCTTATTTCTTCATTTGCTCCAGAGATTTCATCAATGAGGTTTTCATGCTAATATGATTGATTATTTCTTGCCTCCAAGTCTTCATTTGCCTTGTTTTTTTGTTCCAAAACTTCACATAGCCTAATTGATTGGATTTCTTGTTCTCTTTTAAGTTTCCTTACTTCTTCCTACAGAGAGCCATTCTTTGCTTGGAGTTCCTTTATTTCCTCATTAGCTTCATCTAAGCTTTTTTATGGTAAAATGTCTTCAATCTTTTCTTCAACATACTGATGGTCGTTCATTTGTCTTCCTAGTTCCTTCCTTCTTTTCAAGGATTGGGAAAGATGCTACTTTGCTTCTTTGAGTTGAGCCATGGCCATCTCTAGATCTAGCTTTTCATTTTCAATTGCCTTGTCAAGTTTGAATATCTCCATTTGTCCTTACATCTTTGCTCAAGCTACCAAAATTTTATCCTGAGAACCACAAAGCTCTAATACCAATTGCTAGAAATATTCAGGATATAAGAGGTTACTGAGAGGGGAGGGGTGAATCAGTAACCTTAAAACTTTTTATTATTTTACCACACATCCAACTATGCTACTACATTCATTAGTTTTGAAACATAAAACACTCATTACACAAGTGAACACAATATTTTGGTGATCTAGAAACCTTCCAAATAGAAAGTAAAACTGGGGTGGGGATGATACCCACAAAAGTTCAATACTGTCATATAAAGTTGGCTTGTTAAGGTTTACATTGACCACTTCTAGTGATCTGCTCTGTTAGGAGCACAAAGGACTGCTAGGTCCACGTTGCTAGAGGATTTCCAAAAATACAATGAAGTATGCACTTTGTTAGGAGATTTGTACAAAGAATGTTAAGTCTACCTTGTTAGAGGATTTAGAAAACTGATTCACCTATTAGGATGAAGCAGTGGATCTACTTGCAACTGATTTTTGATAAGATCCTTTATGCACTGATCACCTCATGTGATGGATATAACTTTTCAGTCTCTGAATTGACCTTGTTGTGTTCCTTGAACTACTGTTGATAATCTTTCGCATATACTTTACATTACTTCACTATTCCTTCCTTATTCATCATGTCATACATGTTTGATATCTTACAATACATCTTACATCTATACCTTTCAAACTTACAAAATTACAAGGTCAGCAAAAATACAAGTAAACAAATACATTACAGAGTCAGCCCAATAGTAAATAACTCGAGTTTACTGAACTGACTTGGTGACCTTCTGATACATGATGTCCACTGCATTACTCAGCATCATCATTTACTAAGGAGAAGTGAATGCTCAATCCATACTAATCATTTGATGCAGTTCTAAACTCGATAACCACTGGTGACTCAGTAGATGTAGTGTCACTCGGTAGATACTGTACACTGAGTTTACCTTACTTCACTTAGTAAACACTGAATCTTTCAATGCTTGATTTATACTGAATCTTCATGACACAAACTTACTACTTGGTAGACATTGTGAAGCATGATAGATACTAAGAAGCTTAGTAGACACTGCTAGACTTCACATTGTTTGTATTTTCTTGATAGCCATTGTCTACTCGATGTAAACTACTGAACTGCTAAGCTTACAAGGTAACCACTGGATGCTTGGTAAGCATATAGAATTGTGTAAGTGTTGTCACTAATGATAAAAATAATCATAATGCCAACAATGATTATGTAAAGGGTGTTGACTCAAGTTTGTTTCAACATACCATATATTTAAAGAGTGATGCAAAGAATGTTAGGCATAATAAAAGGTTAGTCAACAATAAGATTGAACATATGATAGGAAAGGACCTATCCAAGTTGATAGAGGCTAATATTATTTTTTGTATTAAACATTTCTCTTAGGTAGCCAACCTTTTTCCTATTAGAAAGAAGAGTGGAGAAATCAAATTATGTGTTATAGATTTTAGAGACCTAAATAGGACTTCTCTCAAAGATCACCATCCTCTCCCTTCCATGGAACAAAGCTTATCCAAGGTCAGTGGCTCTTAAAGACTTTCCTTCCTAGATGGGTTCTTAGGTTATAATCAAATATTAGTCTAGGAGTTTGATAGATACAAGACATCATTTACTACTAAATGGGGAACTTATGCCTAAAGTAAAATGCCTTTTGGATTAATCAATGAAGGTGCTACCTTCCAAAAAGTAATGGGGATGGATTTCGAGAGCATGATTGAAAAATTTGTGCTGGTCTATCTTGATGACATAATAGTCTATTCAAAGAATGTGGTAGACCCCTTTGGTCATCTAAGGCAGGTGTTCATCAAGTGCAGAGAATATGGTGTGTCCTTAAATCCAAGAAAGTGTGTGTTTGCCACTAGTCAAGGATAGTTACTATGATATATTGTGTCTAAGGATGGCTTAACCATTGATGTAGAAATAATAAAAGCAATCCTTTATCTTACACTTCCTAGTCATAATAAGGGGCTAAAAAATTTCCTTGGTAGAAGCAACTTTGTAAGAAAGTTCATTCCTAACCTTACTACCATGGTCAAACCCCTTACAACTATGATAAAGAAGAATATGGTTTTCAATTGGACAAAGGAAGGGAGACCCAATTTTGAAGAATCAAAACAACAATAGCATCAACTCCTACCCTTATCAATCTGAACTTTGATAAAGATTTCTTTCTCTATACCCTTGGGGGTGAGTTAGGAATATCATATATCTTGACATAGTTATATGATGCAAATGAAGAGTAATGTATAGCCTTTTTCAGTGAAAGGCTAAAGAATTATGAGGACAAATACAATTATATGAAAAAGTAAGTTCTTTCTATCATAAGAGCTTTAAAGAAATTTAGATATATGTTAATTCCTAACAAGGTCTAACCGTTAGTTCCACATGCTAGTATGAAGGAGTTCCTCTTGAACAAAGATATCAATGAGAAAATATTTGGATGGATTACCAAAGTCATGGAATATGATGTTGACATCAAAATCAGAAAGCTTGTGAGAGTTAAAGGATTGTGAAACAAGATAATATTATCCCAAGAAATGATTGAAGAAGTTGCACTAGTATTAGAGGAATAGCCATCAGAGGATGAAAATCTATATAATTGGATACATGATATGACAACCTTCTTGTTGAGAAGAGGATATACATAAGGATTAGATAGAGCTAAAAGAAGATAGTTTAGATTGAAGTCTATTTATTTTGTCCTATTTGATGGGATTCTTTTTAGAAGATATCTGAATGGAGTCCTATTAAGATGCATTAACCCTAATCAAATAGATAGAATCAAAGAGTTTTATGATGGCCCTGATAGTGGCCACTTCTAAGCTAGAATGAAAACCATAAAGAAAAAGAGACTTAGTTATTATTGGCCAAATCTATTCAATAACTATAATAAACATGTGAGGAAGTGTGAGAAGTGTGCCCTCTTTTTAGTTAAACAAAGATTAGTAGCTCTTACCCTTAATCCTATTTAAGTTGATCAACAATTTTCCTTGTAGGGGTTGAATTTAAATGGTCCAATCAATCCACCTTCCAACTCTAGACATAAGTGGATCTTAGCTATAATAGATTACTTTATAAGGTGGATAGAAACAATAGCTTCAAAGGATGCCACAAAGACTTTAGTAGAGAGATTCCTTGATGGAATTGTTACCAAGTTTGGTGTCCCTTCAACAATTATATTAGATAATTCCATGTCCTTTTATGGGTCTCACATTTTCTCTTGGCTAAGTCCTCCAAAAAGAACCTAATTAGGATCATCAAAAGGACAATTGAAGACAATCATAGGTGTTGGCATTCAAAGTTAAGAATGACTCTTTGGGTTGATAGGATTACACCTAAGAGAGAAATTGGGAACTCACCCTTCATGCTAATTTCACTAGAGTTTTCCTCTCTTGAATTAACTTATCAATTAGAGCTAATTGAAGATAATGTCATGACAGTTAGGAAGGTAGAATTGATTGAACTATAAGAAAAGTGACAATAATCTTTGCAGGCACTTGAGACACATCAGCAATAGGTCAAAAGGAGTTTTGATAGGAAGGCTAAAGCTAGGATCTTCAAGGAGGGAGATCTTGTTCTCAAGTGGGATGTAGAAAAAGCTAAACTAGGTAGACACTCCAAGTTTGATGCTATGCAAAATGGCCCAGGATTTATCACCAGTTGTAAAGAGGACAATGTTTTTTAGTTATCCAGGCCTGATGGTGATATTCTGCCAATTCTAGTCAATGGAATTTACCTTAATCCTTGCTTTTAAGGAAGGTTAAGGGTTTCTGTACATAATAGAGTCATTTCTTAGTTTTTAATAAGTGTGTGACCACAGACTAATTCTCTATGAAATAGCAAGGTTTCAAGGTTTTGTAGTTGCAAAGATTACAATTTTGTTGCAGAGGAGGGCTCATTTTTCTGACTCTATAGTGCAATGGATTTCTTAATGCCATTGATCCTATTCTTAGCAAGCAAGAATCCCTTGTAAGTCACCAGAAATGTTAGCCATTATTAGCCTCTCCCCCCTTCTTTTGTTCTAGTGTTTCCATCCTCATGAAACACTCATGGTGATAGTCATGTCCTACATTTTGATGCATTATTCATAATTCCCATTCAAACATAAAAGGGGATACATAAAAACCTTTATTATATGTTCTTTTCTTTTATATCCCTAAATCCTTATTTTATTCATTTTGTATCTCAATATCTTTATGTGTATTTGAAGTTGCTATGGTACGAAACTTTTCCATCATGTTGTCGCTCCAATTTGTGACCTAACTATTATAGGGGTTTTGAGGATGTAAACCAGTCAAGATAATAGTCATTGTGGATTCACTATTGTTAGGGATATCTATTAAGTTTTGGTAATGAAGGAACAATTCAAACAAAATCACATAATCAAAAGTTGTCAACATTGGATAGGAGTCAACTTTTTCAAAGACCTTAATGGATTTAAAGAAGAAAACCTTCAAATGCCCGTGACCAATCACGATCGTCAAATCAATGTCTATCATTTTCCTAATTTCTAAAGAGGCATGAAGAATAGCCAAAGTGAGAAAGAAATGAGATGAAACATGTCCTATTTACCATGAAGTCAAATGTTGAACCATTGGATGATCGCAAGCAGTCAAGTAAACCCCAATTTCTAAGATGCAAAGTTGTGATGGAGAGAAGCAATCAAGTTTACTAGTTTTTACATCTTTACATGCAGTCAAGGTTAACCTAGAGTTAAGGTTGCAAACCAGAAAAATCTTGCAGTCATGGCTTCACAACATTAAAGGATGTTTTAATGTTTCAGGCACGAAGATGCAAGTGGTCAATTTTATGGTGAATAGAGTAAAAATGGATCTCTAACAATGCATAAGAAATTCACCACTATTCAAATATTTTATTTTGTTTTAGAGTTTATCTAGAATAAGTAATGGATTTCTTGAAATTAAACAAGATAAGATATATACCTCAAAGTAGCACCAATTTGGAAATACCCATTTTCTAATGTTTGTGCTCACTTTTTGGAAAATCTGCAACCTATTCCAAACTAGAAATGTTGAGAAAAATAAAATCCATAAAAAAAATTATCCTTCTAAGACTAGGTCAACCTTGACCTAGTTGGTAGGGCATAATCTTAGCCCAGGGCACAATTTTGCCCCAGAAAACTTGACCTTTACTTGTACTATTTTGATGAAAATTTTGCTTGCAGATCTCAAATTTTTTTTGAAAAGAGTATTCAAATATGTGCTCTAATCTTTGAAATAACACTTTCATATATCTAAAAATAGGGTTTTGGGGTAGCTATATAAGGTTTTTTCTTAGTCAAGCCCCTATTTTGGTGATTCCCACCTCTACAAATAGTTGGGTATGATAGAATGTGTGTGTGTATTAAATGTGTAATGCCAAGATCTAATCTACTAGATTTTGTTAGGATTAAACCATGGACAGAAATAACAACTACATGCAAATATAACTAATAATAGAAAAATAATAGATCACACAAAAAAGAACACAAGGCACCAAGAATTAACATGGTTTGCCCAATCCCTAGGCTACATCCACCAAATAGTAAGTCCAATATTTTTATGATCTAGTGATCACAACCTAATTATAATCCATAATCCCTTATAATTGAATACCACCACAAGAACCACTTTTGCATCACACCTTATGAAATAATCCATAACCCTAGGCTCTTTTATACAAGTATTTTAACCACTTTAGGGTTATAATTAATAATTACATGTCGGCCCAAAATCCTGATAAAATAGGGCCCAAAAAATTTTTACCCCAAAGAATTTATGAACTATGTACAATACTTTCCTGATCAGTCATCACAATCTAACAATCTCCCACTTGGGGACCAATCAGGCTCCACAGTAAGCAACAATCTCCCACTTTGAGACTGATCCTATAGCAATACCACTACCACATGGGGGTCCCACTGGATCAAACCACCTTGGACTCTACTATTCTATTATTCATTTTTAGTCTAGAAGACCAACCGAAGCTAAAGAGGAGTTCAGCTTCTCCCTTGTTACTACCTTTTTCAACATATCTACTAGATTGTCATTGGTATGTATCTTCTCCAGCTTTAACTATCCATCCTCCAAAACTAACCGAATGAAATGGTACCACAATTGTATGTGTTTTGTCTTTGAATGCATAGCTGAATTCTTTGCAAGATGAATCACACTCTAACTATTTGTAAACAAATAATTATCCTTCTGAGGATGTCCCAATTTTTGCAAGAAGAACTGAAGCCATGTCATTTCTTTGGCTACCTCTGTAGCAGTGACATACTTTTCCTCTGTAGTGGATAGAGCATTAACCTTTTGTAACCTAGAAACCCAGCTCACGGCTGCCCCACCAATAGTAAAATTTAACTTGTAGCACTCCACCTGGTATCAATATCCCCTGCCAAATCTGAGTCAACATAGCTCTGTAAATCAGTAGTAGAGCCCCCAAAGTGTAAACACTTATTAGATGTTCCTCTCAAATATCTGAGAATCCATTTGACTGCACTCCAGTGCTCAATTCTTGGATAACTCATATAACTACTAACGAATCCCACTACATGTGCAATATATGGCCGAGTACATACCATAGCATACATCAAGCTTCCTATAGCTAAAGCATATGGTACCTTGGACATCTTATCCTCCTCTTGTTGTGTCTTAGGACACATCTCCTTAGTCAACTTCAAATGACCAGGTAAAGGTGTGCTGACAGCTTTAGTATTTTCCATAGAGAAATGTTGCAACACCTTCTCAACATAATTAGCCTAAGATAGCGTCAATGTTCTATTTTTTCTATCTTTGCAAATCTTCATATCAAGGATTTGTTTTTCTACCCCCAAATTCTTCATAGCAAATGCATGTGCTAATTGGCTTTTCAACCCCTTAATGTGATCCATGTTAGACCCAGCTACACGCATATCATCAGCATATAAAGATAAAATAATGTAGTTGTCATCATCCAACCTCTTAAAATAAACACAATGATCTGAATAACACCTACTTTAATCATGCTCATGCATAAAACTATCAAATTTCAAGTACCATTGTCAAGGTGCTTGCTTCAAGCCATATAAACTTTTCTTCAATTTGCACACTAAGTTCTTCTTACCTTTGACTACAAATCCCTATGGCTAAGCCATATATATCTCTTCATCCAAATCACCATGAAGGAATGTTGTTTTAAAATCGAGCTGCTCTAAATGTAAATCTTCACCCACTAGACTTAAAATAGTACTGATAAAAGTCATTTTAACAACGGGAGAAAATATCTCATCAAAATCAATTCCTTTTTTCTGTGCAAATCCTTTTACAACTAACTTGGCTTTAAATCTTTTCTTACCTCCATCCTCTTCTTTTAACCTATAAACCCACTTATTCTGTAAAGCCTTTTTACCTATAGGAAACTTCCACAAATCCCATGTCTTATTCCTGAACAAAGAGTCCATTTCATCTTTCATTGTAGACTCCCATTGAATCTTAGTATCCACCTGCATAGCTTCATCATAACTTTTAGGTTCACCAACATTAGTAAGTAAAATAGAATACAAAGAGGGAGAAAATCTTTCTGGAGGTCTAATTTGCCTTGTTAACCATCTAACATTCACCGGTGTGTGTGGTATTTTTTGTTGTAGTTGTTGCACATCATGAGGAATGGCTGGAACATTAGCTTTTGGAGTATCATCTAGCACTACATAATCATCTTCTTTCTTCGCATGTTGCTGCAATAGATTTTTGTACAACACTTTCTCACTGAATATGACATCCTTGCTTCTTACAATTTTATGATTTTCAAAATCCCAAAGCTTATAACCAAACTCATTAATTCCATATCTAAAAAATACACATTTCTTTGACTTAGCTTCTAGCGTTTTTCTATTTTCAAAATCTAAGCGAGAAAATGCTTCACAACCGAAGGTTTTGAGAAAAGAATAACTCACCTTCTTAACAGTCCATGTCTCCTCTAGAATACCACACCCCAAAGGAGTAGAGGGGCCTCTATTAATCAAATATACAACAATATTGATAGCTTCTACCCACATGTGTAAGGGCAACCTAGAATGCAACCTCATGCTCCTTGCACACTCCATTATAGTCTTGTTCATGCATTTAGCCAATCCATTTTCCTATGGAGTCCTTGGAATAGTTTTCTATCTATGAATACCATTAGTGGATAAATAATCTTCAAATTCATGACTGCAATACTCATCACCATTATCAGATCTAACACATTTTAATTTTTTACTAGTGTCATTTTCAACCAAGTATTTCCATTTCTTAAAAGTTTGCAATACATCAGATTTCGATCTAAGGAAATAAACCCATCCTTTTCTAGTTGCATCATCAATAAATGTAACATAGTAATGAGAGCCACCAAGGGACAATACCTGAGCCGGTCCCCATTCATTGGTATGCACAAGCTCTAATTTCTCCCTTTTATTTTCCTTCCCAGTCTTTGCAAGACTCACTCTCTTTTGTTTTCCATACATGCAAATTTTACAAAAATCCATATTAACACATTTAAGACCTGGTAAAAATTTCTTTGAATGAAGTGATTTCATACTTTTCTCACTCATGTGCCCAAGTCTATTGTGCCATAGCACTATATCAGAATCTACAACAGCCATTTTTTCTCCCTGCTCAACTGCAATAATTGTTCCTGAACATTCATTTTTCTCTGAAACAATTAAAGTAGAAGGAACAGTATGACCTGTACAAAGATATAAGGTGCCTACTTTCACACCTTTTGCTACCACAAGGGAACCTTTTGAAATCTTCCAATTTTTATCATTAAAAGTAACTACACAACCCTCATCATCGAGTTGCCCTACTAAAATTAAATTCCTAATCAGCCTTGGAACATGTCTTACCTCATGTAGTAGCCAATGATTCCCATTCTACAGCTTAATTTTAATTTTTCCCTTTCCAAAAATCTAATAGGGTTCATTATCCCCCAAATAAACAAGCCCAAAATCCCCTTGGACATAATCAATGAAATAACCTCTATGAGGTGTAGCATTAAATGAAGCACCAAAATCTAAAACCCATGAATCATCAACACTTTCTAAAGATAGAAGCAAAGCATCCTCTTTGGATTTGTTACTTACCACATTTGCCTCCTTGTCTCCATTTGATTTATCTCCTTCATTTTTCTTTCGATTCTAGCAATCTTTCTTTGTGTGCCCTAGTTTCCCATAGTACTAATAGTCATTTGATCCTCTTGATTGAGACCTCCTCCCCTTTCAATTTCCTCTTGATTTCCCATGATTTCAAGAATTACTTCCTCTCTCAGTCGTTTTGCCCCTACTTTGTGCATTCAAAGCACTTCCTAATGTAGATCCACCTTAGATTTTCTTACGAGTTTCTTCACTCAAAATAACACCAATCACATCATCATATTTTAGGGTACTAAATCTAGGAATAGAATTACTCACAACCATTACCAAGCCATTCCAGCTTTCAAGCAAAGAACACAAAATCAAGAGAGCCCTAATTTATTCTTTAAAATTGATACCCACAGAAGATAACTGACTATTAATAGTATTAAACTCATTTAAATGATCTATAATAGATCCACCTTCTGCCATTTTCATATTAAATAAATGCTTCATGAGAAATACCTTGTTTGGAGTGGAGGGATTTTCATATAGTGTCACTAGGGTTTTCATCAATTCTTCTATCATCTTTGCTTTTTTAATATTAAATGCCACCGATGGTGCCAAGCATAATCAAATGCTTCCAAGTGCTTTTCTATCCAAAAGATCTCATTCATCATTTGACATAGATCCCTGATTCTTGGCTTTGCCTTCCGATGAATTTCATAAATCTGTCTGATGCAGATAGTCTTCCACTTACATCTTCCATAACTGGAAGTTCTACCCATTAAACCTATCAACCCTCAGCTTACCCTCATCTGCCATTGCTCCCACTCAATCATGAGACTTTCCTATAGAGGATAACTAAAAAACAACTAGATCACATAGAAAAAAACACAAGGCACCAAGATTTAATGTGGTTCACCCAATCCTTGGACTACGTCCACCAAACAGAAAGTCCAATATTTTTATGATCCAATGATTACATCCTAATTACAATTTGTAATCCTTTATAGATCAATACCAGCACAAGAACCAATTTCGCATCACACCTTATGAAAACAATCCCTAACCCTAAGCCCTTTTATACAAGTATTTTAACCACTTTAGGGCTATAATTAATAATTACATGTCAACCCAAAATCTCGATAAAATAAGGCTCATAATTTTTTTCACAAGGCTAAAGTATTCCTACCAAAATAATAATTTGTAACTTCTACCCCATGATTGTATCTTTGAATGCTTGAATATTGATAATGGAAAATCAAGGAAGATTGGATCTCTCTTGCTCCAAATAGACGTTCACAATGGTATAAAAATGCTTGATAACCACAATAGCTTTATCTTCCATATAATTTCTTGTAATCTTTCATCTTCATAACATCATCTCTTGATTCTAGTTGTCCTCCTAGTTATCTTATTTGTGTTCAAGTTGTAGAAAGATGCAAATGAGAGTATTTATATAGAATCTTCAAGGTGAGGCTCCAGGAATAATGTGAGGACCAATAATTCAAATTTCACCTTGAATTATGGTCCAATTAAAATGACCAAATAAGGAGGGAAAATACTTAAATATATCTCAAATTAAACCCTTTCCACATTCAAATTTGAAAGCCTGACATTGATTTCAGGACCCTCCGAGACCAAAATCTGAAAAGGGGGGATCAAATTTTGAAGACAGTCAAGGACCCTAACCTAGGTTATGGATGACCTCGACCTTACCCTAGGTTGGGATCAACCTAGTCAACCTTTCCCTAGGTCAGCTTTGACCTAGGAGTTAAAACTCAACTATAGTAGAAAGCAGAAAGTCCTGAGGATGCCCAAAAACTTAGAAATGATGTCAGAATAGGATTGAACACCAAGAATAGGAAAAAAGTCCTATAATAAATATGATTAATGCTACAAGGACTTGTTCCTAATTCCTACCCAAAAATATAGAGCCATAGAGGAGGGAAATTAAGGAGAATCTTCGAGACCCTACTCCTAATTTCACCTAAAATAAAGGAATCAAGTGCAAAATGCATCCTAAATGAAAATATATCATGATAAATGTACTAAAAGAGGGTACAAAACCTACCAAGATGGAATTTATTCCATTTTAAGATGATACACTTAGCCCCCACTTTATCCCAAACATAACACTACATGAATATGCAAGCTAAAGTAAGAAACATCATAATAAATATAAAGGATATAGCCAAGTCCTCGATGTAGAGATCCTAAAAAAAATTGTTAGAACCTACAACACACAAGGTTAATGAAAATCCATAAACCACTTGAAGCTTACTAAATGATAGTTGAGAAGTGCATAAAGCCCATTATTCCCCCCATGTTTCGGTTATCTATTTCCAAAGGGTGAAGCAATGTGATAAGGATAACTTTAGACACTGAATATGAATTTTGTTGAAAATATTTTCTTTAAACCAATTAGAAAAATTTGAAACCTTCTTAAATTGATTTAAGGAGTTAGGTATCTGAATCATGTTTTTAATGCCACTGACGACACTAAAAATGGAGTTATTGAGCTCGAGTTATAATGAAAAGAGTAACTATTTATCTAAATACATTAGAAAAGAGAAATTCGAGTTTACCATGAGTAACCCATAATAGAAACCCTAATTTTACCTATAAATAATGAAAAGGGATTCATAATTACTTATTCTTACCTTTTGTCAATTCAAAAGGAGAAAGGAAGATGTCAAGGAGAGAAGAACTTTGAGCGACACACGTGGAGTTGTTGTGATAGCGCCTAGCTACCAAATAGCCAGTTCTTGAGGCGAGTTTTTTGTTGTTTGATTCTATACTTTTCAAATATGTGATTTCTATTGGCAAGGTCAACCTTGACCCTTAAAGGGTGACTCTATCCTAGAAATGTAGACATAGACTATTCAACTTCCACTCATTCTGGGATGAGGTCATCCTTGACCCAACAAGTCAACCCTAGCCCAAAAATGTCAACCTTGACCTAGTCAAGCTCAAATTATATATTTGATGATACATAAAACTTATATGTTTTTTATATGTGCTTACAAGACATGATTCATCTCAGAGTATCTCTTTGGAGAGTTTCTTGTTACCATTACAGAGAGATTGTTTGAGATGGATGAGGAGGATATATAATTGCTAGGACATGTAGGGAGATACTAGGTAGCAATCATCTTCCCTCAAAAGAGATCATAGTTACATTAGAGGATGTCTATAGGATCTTGCGGCTTCTAATTTGACGTGAGACCATTAGACCTAGAGCTTAGTGAGTCTATAAGAATATCCTTCTAGACAAGGAATATTGCTTGTGACATGTTCCTCAGATGTGGACCCAATCAAATCATGTCCTTCTATCATCCATACTATCAAGCCCTAGCCCTCTAGTACAGAGAGTGATGCTAGGTATAGTATACTTGGTTGTGTTTCCCAAATTGAAGGGTACCATATTTTTTACACCACTTACCCATGTTATATGAAGGATGGAGCGTTAGAGGATTGTATTCTCATGGGGTCACAACATGCTAGCTTAGTTATACCATAAGCTATGTTAGTTGGTTATATATCAGAGAGAGAGAGAGAGAGAGAGAGAGAGAGAGAGAGAGAGAGAGAGAGAGAGAGAGAGAGAGAGAGAGAGAGAGAGAGAGAGAGAGAGAGAGAGAGAGAGAGAGAGAGAGAGAGAGAGAGAGAGAGCCTGTCGATGTGCACTCTCCTATAGATTTGGGTTTTCAAGCACTTTGCATGTACATGTACACAAGGTATCCCAATGATGGTAGATGTGAGAAAAACAAGAGTCTTTGCCTATCCACTAAACAATGCATTGTAGTTGAGAGATATCTTGTATTGAAGAGTATCTCTAGACTGCATTCTAAGTGTAGATGTGATGTGGAGACCCTACTACTGGACGATAGAGTGGCCTGATACTCGATTCCATATGAGATACTCATAATGGAAAAAGTGGATAGATAGTCATTTGATTCACATAGTGGTGTCATACTACTATGATTGGGTAATGAGATAGTTCAGGCTAGTATAGGGAGTCCCTAGTGTAGTACCTGGCTATGTACATTTGACAAGGTATTATCAGAGACCTGATGCCATACACTAACCATCATAAATAGATATAAAGGATAATGATGTTGATGATACAAAGGATATAGAGGTAGCATAAAATGTGACCTACTCAGCCATGAGATGAGATTACATCAAGTATATGAGTCTGTAGGGATCCCATCCCATCTTCCCTAAGGATTATCCTATAGGTGATCTAGGTGCTTCTGAGAGGACACACCGAGATGATGGTACAATAAAGGAGGATGAGGATATTATAGATGACGAGGAGCACATCTATGAAGGGGGTCTCATGGAGGAGGAGATAGAGGAGGAGAGAGAAAAGAAGACAATAAAGGAGATGCCCCTGGCTAGTGATATTGGTGTAGATGTACACATTTAACACATATCACCACTAAGATCATAATGGCCCCCATGCACCCACATAGAGACACCACTAGTGAGGCCTAGACACAGTGAGTGTAGAAAGAGTAGTCACTCCATGCCCCCACCATCTAGACCTTTCAGTGAAGTCTAGGAGGGAGGCCTAGGTATGAAATAATAGAATATGATTAAATATGCAATTTGATTTGAAAAAGTATGAAATTGATAAATATAATTTTTATTCTATAGATAGCATAGTGAAGTGGAGGAGTTTTGTATCCAATTTTATGAATGGTACATACATATGCTACCAACTACCAATGAACGAATGAGAGTCCTCTCTTGGCTATAGAGATCCTGGCAGGCATGTAATTATCTTTATGGTTGTCCAACGAGAGTTATGCATGTGTAGAGAAAGGGAGGAGAAACTAAAGGCTAAGCTGCAGAGGGCCCAAGAGTGCTCACATGGTATGAGTATATCTAGGGGCCATACACGGACACACAAATCTACCTCTTCCTATTATAGACTAGAGAGATCCAATAGCCATCATCCATCAGAGTGTAGTGATAGGCGTAGTGATAGATAGGGTCATGGGCCATCTATATATAATAACCAAAATCACTTTTTTATGAATGAAAAACTTTCTTTACTATTTAGTTCTATGTTTAATATAAAACTTAATAGAAAGAAATAAGATGCATAAATATATTCAATATGTAACTATTCTAAAACTACATAACCTATAAAACAAGGTTTACAAGGAATATATAAATGCAAAAAAGAAAAGAAAGAAAGAAAATTAGGAATAATAACATTTAAGATGCATAATATTGATAGGTTCCTTAGAAGAAACAACATACATATTAGTGAACTTATAAGCACTTGAACCAAAGTCTTCAATAATAACAAAAAATCCAAGCCAATTAGGGCTAAACTTTCCTTTTTCACTAGGTCAAGCATTCACATTTCTTTGATTCTCATATAAAACTAAATCACCAATAAAAAATGCTCATTCAATTACCTTATGATTATATTTTTTCTATAGATATTTATAATAAGCTTTTATATGTTCTAGTGCATGTATTTGTTGTTCATCCAACATTTCTAACTCGTGTGAACGTTCTCAAAAAGTATCTTTGTCAATTATCCCATGAAATAAAACACACAAAGAAGGTATTACTAATTCTAAATGCATAACACTGTGAGTACCCTAAAAAAGATTGTAAGGAGAAGTACACATGGCAGTATGAACACTTGTCCTATAAGCCCATAAAGCATATGTCAATTAAGTATGCCAATTTTTTGCATGCTTGTTAACTATTTTTCTCAGAATCTACTCAATAATTATAGTTTATCTTGACCATTAGATTAATGATAATAAGGAGTTGAGAATTTGTGTAGAATTAAACATTTCTCCAAGAATTTTGTGACTTAAAAAAAAAAAAGATGTACCATTATCTAAAACTATCGTTGAACGTATACCAAATCATGTTATGATATTATTGGATGAAATAAAAAATAACATCAGCAGTTGTTGAACAAAGAGCAATAACTTCAACCCACTTTGTGAAATAATCTATAGTAGTTAGAATGTAAGTATGCTCTTGAGAAGAAGGTGGTGAGATTTTTACAATAAGATCAAAACCCCAAATACTAAAAGGCCATGGAGAAACTTGATTACGAAGCTCATGAGCAGGAGCATGAATCAAATTACTATTTTGTTGACATTGAGCACATTTCTTAACAGACATAAAAGAATCTTGTTCCATCGTTTCCCAATAATATCTCATTCTAACTAATTTATTAACCAAATATTTTCCAGCAAAATACCTTCCACAAGAACTAGGATGAGATTCTCCCAAAGCTATCGAAATTCTAGTTATATTTAGACATCTTAATAAAAATCCTTCATAAGAGCATTTGTAAAGCATATCTCCTAAAATGATGTAACATGATGCAAGTTTCCTAATACATTAATGTGTTTCTTGTTGTTGATTCGGGAAAAGTACATCTTTCAAAAAATGAAAAAAAGTGGGAATACCATTCATCCAAATATTAATTAAAATAATTAGAGGTAATTTTTTAAGAAATTGCAAGGTTTTTAAGATTTTGTATAGTAAATTGAAAGTTTTTAGCATTATTTTTAAGACACACTAAATAATTAGTGCTTGCCATGGTGTATGCATGTTGATTATCTTTTTTAGGTAAGATATGAATTGTATAAAAAGAGAATTATGAAAGCACATCAAGAGCCAAATCTCTATTGTTGGGTGATGTGACGCGCTCCCCTACCCACAGGTGCTTAATTATGTGGTGTTCCATGTTCACTAATAGTCATGGCTTTTGGTGCAATGGAAAATGGGCCCCACAATTGGTATCAAAGCCTGGTTTTGGCCTGGTCATGGGTTCAAATCTCCCCAGTGCCTTCCCGACCCGCGTAAGCACCTGGTATGCACGTCGAGGGGGAGACTTTTGGGTGATGCGACGCGCTCCCTTGCCCACAGGTGGTTAATTATGTGGTGTTCCATGTTCACTAACAGTCATGGCTTTTGGTGCAACGACAAATGGGCCCTACAATTGGTATCAGAGCCTGTTTTTGGCTTGGTCATAGGTTCAAATCTCCCCGGTGCCTTCCTGACCCGCGTAAGCACCTGGTATGCGCATCGAGGGGGAGATTGTTGGGTGATGCGACGTGGTCCCCTGCCCACAGGTGGTTATTGTAAGGAAACTTGGCAATAAAGAATATAACCATTTCCACATAACCCATAATAGATCTGAAATAAATATGGAATTAAAATCCACATGCAAGAGAATAGACAACATACCCACAAAAAATTGTGACACAAGATATACCCTGGGAAACCCTCATTAAGGGAAAAACCCAGCCTCCAAAAGCATCCATCATCATGTATTATTCAGCAAAAATACCATTGCCATACAACCATGGAAGCATTCATGGCCATAGCCACAACCGAGCAAACTATGTGAATAAGCATGAATCCACACATCCCATGCCATGCTTTCAACCTTCACAAATGCTCCCTTGGCTAACCTGTCAAGCCTTGTCCCGCTCGACTCTTGCCTTTTTTTCTTCTCCTTGTCACTCTCTCTTCTCTATACAACAAATACCCTTGTGGCTGCTTATATAGCAGCAAGTCCCACAAAACCACCAAGTGGTATTACATAAACCTTGTGCTAAAACCATGTGCTACCTAACCCACTGACCCCACATTTAATATTGGGCATTTAATTCTTTTCCCCAATATTAAATAATTACATGAAATATTATCACAATGTTACAATACAACTCATCAAGAATATTCCATGAGAATCTTTACATGTTGCACGTCCATCTAGCACAAAATTACATAATAAAAATAAAATAATAAAATAACAATATTATGCAATGTGTACAACACCCATTATCTCAACAATCTCCCACTTGTTGTATACATTGCATAGGGTCAATCCGTAGCCACATAAATGAACAAGGGAAAAATCCCTCCCAGCACATCCACCATCATGGATCAAAATACACCAAGTGCTCCATCCTAGTACCCGCAACAAAATCAAAGTATCCAACATCTCGAACATAAATGATCTCACCTCCTATTATGCAACTCCCACTGGACATACATAGAAGCCATCCAAAGAGAAAACCACCCAACCTGTCACATTAGAAGATCATAAAATTCTGTACCAACTGAAATTTCAAGCACAAAAAAAAACTAATCCAAAGGTAATCACATGTATCCGTAGTTGTCAAAATATCCATAGCTGAAATAGAACCCACAGCAAAGTGCCAAACCCATCCAACTATCCATACCTCAAAGGTATAACAACTGAATCTTATATCACTGACATATCCAATCAGCAACCTGCAATCGCAAGCCTCAAGAGCAATACCTGCCACATATATACCAAGAAGCTCCCACTGCAAAAGATACTGTCAAATCTATAACCAATCCACTCAACACATCTTAAAAAAGTGAATCCATGTAGTATCAAGGACATCCACAATACATAAACTAATATCCTACAAGAACAACTCTCATAACAGGTCTCCAATAGTCTACCAAATTCTCCACAACCAACAGAGGAAAGAGATAAATAAATAACCATGTCATCTCTTACATGATATACATGAGCACAAACTAGTGATCACAATCTCTAACCAATCTCAAATTCAATGTAGGAAAAACTGAACATCCAGGAAGATAACCAAGATCAGAGAAACCATGCAAATCATAACCTGTATCATGTCCTTCCACACACACCTCTAGATGTAAACTGTGCAAGTATGATCTCCTCCATAAAACCCCAACAAGAAGCCTCAACAACACCCAAACCATACCATATAGCTAATCATGGATGTAAGCCTCTCACAAGAAGATCAAACTCATAAACTCATTCCTAAACCAAGGAATAACCATTCCTAATCCAAGGAATATGCCCAATATAAAACCATCTCCCAAACTCAACTAGCATAACAACATATGCACATGGAGATAACCAATGCTAAACCATCTCTCAAATGAACCCTCCAGAACTAACTCATGTACCATAGCTCAAGATCCATATCCATGAAAGATAAGGATAAATATAATGCAACTGAGAGAAAATAATGGGCTATACCTCTCAAGTAGCAAACCGCTGAGTAGACCAAGAGTGGGGAATGAGAATGCTCATCAAGATACCCAAGTCTCCAACCAAGACTCATCTAAGAACAATCTCCTCTCAAGTCCATATCAGGTGACTGCCCCTCGGACTTCCTGCTGAAACCATCAACTGTCCCAACAAATACTTCTCTAATCCAAGAGAAATCAGCATCACCACCGTCTCTAAGTATCCATGAGCACCTGTAACCAATCAATCCATGCCAACTCCAAATGCAACATAACAATATCATGAAGTATCCAGCTTATGATCAGTGTACTCAATACCAAGAAACTAAACTAAGATCAATGTCAAAGTTCCAACCATGGCATTAGGAACATAAACATGACAACATGATCTAACCATCTCAACCAAAGAGATAACATGCTCCACATGAACATACTATAACATGTCACAACTCTAAATGCATATCAAGAGTATACCATGACATAATAATGAAACCATCCTTATACCAAGGATAACATGCTAAATAAAAACATAAACCACACCTTTACCAAGAACCCTGTGAGTCCTCAAGATACAACCATCTCCACACACCATGAAGAAAACCATCTCCACATACCAGGAAGAACCATCTCCATACACCATGAAGATAACCAAGAACTCCATGAGTCCTCAAGATCTAACCATCTTCAAACACCATGAAGATAACAAGTGCACCATGCAAATGTCAAAGACGCTTTTGCAACAACAGGATCTAAGACAAACCTCCAACATCTGCAAACACTCAATAAATATATCAATGCCAACAACTCCCACTCAACTATGGTACCAAGTCACCTATGGCATCATAAAATCCATCCTCTCCAAACCAAGAAGATATAAACCAAACCAGGAACTAATCCTGCACTGTCACCCCATCACTGTCACAAGCTCCCACTAAACCATGTATCCAAGCTATCCATGACATAATGATGAAAAATATCATCTTCTAACCATGAGAATCAACCAAAGGCATCAAACCATCAAAGAACTCAAAGTGCACATCATGAGCTCCTCAAAAGAAACCAAATAACCATGATCCTCAACCAAGAAGATATATCACCATAACCAAATCAAAAATTCAAGCTAATGAACATCAAGGATGTACTTGTATATCCAATCATGTCATGCCAAAATCCATGGCACCATGATCACATCCATGAATCGAGCATCTATCTCTCAAAGTGTCCAACCTGTCAGCATAAAATAGTCAACCACAATCCTCCACCATGACTGTCCCTGGTAACAACATCTCATCCCTTCTACATGAAAAAAAAAGTAAATCATGTGACTTAGGGCATAGACAACCCAAATCCAAGCCACCAATCTGAATATGCATCAATAATGAAATATCAATGGGCAAAGACAACCCATAACCAAGCTATAAATGCAACCTGTAAGTATAGACCACTTACAACACTGCACAACTTGTAGACCCAACAAATCATCATGCATATCCAAACCAAACACTAATAACCATATCACCATGAGACCAATCTGAATAATGAGCTGAGTATACAATGACATCAAATCTTAAATCTCCAATGCCATAAACTCACAATGTTACCATAGTCAGAATATACCTATAAATTGTTCAGATCAATATATCACCAAATAAATCATGCCAAACCTGCACAAATCTAAACTAATGTGTAGAGCTCTCCAAGAGCTTTCCGTTGACTACTCCAAGTCCAAAATCCGACTCCGTATGCCCAAGTTATGCCCTAATTCGTGCTCAAAATAAATAACATCTGACTTTAGGATTTTAAAACCTGACAACATCTCAAAATCACAGAACCAAACCTACACCATCTTGTAGTGCTCTAAATTAGCTTTCCAACACCTATAAGAACTCTAAAATCTGATATTCTGAGAAAAAGTTATGGCCATTTTACTAAGACAGTCTTTTTACCATTTTCAGTACGATTTTTCATTTTTTATTTTTTCAGTGATGAAAATTCCAAATAAAGAATAAAGAATATAACCATTTCCACATAACCCATAATAGATCTGAAATAAACATGGAATTAAAATCCACATGCAATAGAATAGACAACATACCCACAAAATTGTGACACAAGATATACCCTGGGAAACCCTCATTGAGGGAAAAAAAAACCTAGCCTCCAAAAGCATCCATCACCATGTATTATTTAGCAAAAAATACCATTGCCATACAACCATGGAAGCCTTCATGGCCATAGCCACAACTGAGCAAACTATGTGAACAAGCATGAATCCACACATCCCATGCCATGCTTTCAACCTTCACAAATCCCATGCTTGCATTTATAGCTTGGTTATGGGTTGTCTTTGCCCATTGATCTTTCATTTTTTGATGCATATTCAGATTGGTGGCTTGGATTTGGGTTGTCTATGACCTAAGTCACATGATTTAATATTTTCTTCATGTAGAAGGGATGAGATGTTGTTACTAGGTACAGTCATGGAAGAGGATTGTGGTTGACTATTTTATGCTGACAGGTTGGACACATTGAGAGCCAGATGCTCAGTTCATGGATGTGATCATGGTGTCATGGATTTTGGCATGACATCATTGGATATACAGGTACATCCTTGATGTTCATTAGCTTGGATTTCTGATTCAGTTATGGTGGTATATCTTCTTGGTTGAGGATCATGGTTATTTAGTCTCTTTTGAGGAGCTCATGATGTGCACTTTGAGTTCTTTGATGGTTTAATGCATTGGTTGATTCTCATGGTTAGAGGATGGGTTATCATCATTATGTCATGGATAGCTTGGATACACGGTTTAGTGGGAGCTTGTGACAATGATGGGGTGACAGTGCATGATTAGTTCCTGGTTTGGTTTATATCTTCTTGGTTTGGAGAGGATGAATTTTATGATGCCATAAGTGACTTGGTACCACGGTTGAGTGGGAGTTTTTGTTGGAATTGATATATTTATTGAGTGTTTACAGATGTTGGAGGTTTGTCTTAGATCCTGTTGCTGCAGAAGCATCTTTGACATTTGCATGGTGCACTTGTTATCTTCATGGTGTATGAAGATGGTTAGATCTTGAGGACTCATGGAGTTCTTGGTTATCTTCATGGTGTGTGGAGATGGTTCTTCCTGGTATGTGGAGATGGTTTTTCTTCATGGTGTATGGAGATGGTTGCATCTTGAGGACTCATAGGGTTCTTGGCAAAGGTGTGGTTTATGCTTTTATTTGGCATGTTATCCTTGGTATGAGGATGGTTTTATTATTATGTCATGGTATACTCTTGATATGCATTTAGAGTTGTGACATGTTATAGTGTGTTCATATGGAGCATGTTATCTCTTTAGTTGAGATGGTAAGATCATGTTGTCATGTTTATGTTCCTTAGGCCATGGTTGGAACTTTGACATTGATCTTGGTTTAGTTTCTTGGTATTGAGTACACTGATCATAAGCTGGATACTTCATGATATTGCTATGTTGCATTTGGAGTTGGCATGGATTGATTGGTTACAGGTGCTCATGGATACTTAGAGACGGTGGTGATGCTGATTTCTCTTGGATTAGAAAAGTATCTATTGGGATGGCTAATGGTTTCAGCAGGAAGTCCGAGGGGCAATCACCTGATATGGACTTAACAGGAGATTATTCTTAGATGAGTCTTGGTTGGAGACTTGCGTATCTTGATGAGCATTCTCATTACCCACTCTTGATCTACTCGGTGGTTTGCTACTTGAGAGGTATAGCTCATTGTTTCTCTCAGTTGCATTATATTTATGCTTATCTTTCATGGATATGGATCTTGAGCTATGGTACATGAGTTAGTTCTGGAGGGTTCATTTGAGAGATGGTTTAGCATTGGTTATTTCCATGTGCATATGTTGTTATGCTGGTTGAGTTTGGGAGATGGTTTTATATTTGGGCATATTCCTTGGATTAGGAATGGTTATTCCTTGGTTTAGGAATGGTTTTATGAGTTTGATCTTCTTGTGAGAGGCTTACATCTATGATTGTTATATGGTATGGTTTGGGTTTTGCTGAGGCTTCTCATTGGGGTTTTATAGAGGAGATCATACTTGCACAGTTTACATCTAGAGGTGTGTGTAGAAGGATATGATACAGGTTATGATTTGCATGGTTTCTTTGGTGTTGGTTATCTTCTTGGATGTTCAGTTTTGCCTACATTGGATTTGAGATTGGTTAGAGATTGTGATCACTGGTTTGTGCTCATGTATGTCATGTGAGAGATGACATGGTTATTCCTTTATCTCTTTCCTTTGTTGGTTGTGGAGAACTTGGAGACTATTGGAGACTTGTTATGAGAGTTTTTTTCTTGCAGGATATCAGTTTATGTATTGTGGATGCCCTTGACACTACATGGATTCACTTCTTTGAGATGTGTTGAGTGGATTGGTAATAGATTTGACATTATCTTTTGCAGTGGGAGCTTCTTGGTATATATGTGGCAGGTATTGTTCTTGAGGCTTGTGATTGCAGGTTATAGATTGGATATGTCAGTGATATGAGATTCACTTGTTATACCTTTGAGGTATGGATAGTTGGATGGGTTTGGCACTTGCTGTGGGTGCTATTTCAGCTATGGATATTTTGACAACTACGGATACATGTGATTACCTTTGGATTAGGTTTTTGTGTGCTTGGAATTTCAGTTGGTACAAGATTTTATGATTTTCTAATGTGACAGGTTGGGTGGCTTTCTCTTTGGATGGCTTCTATGTATGTCCAGTGGGAGTGGCTTCTATGTATCAGAGCTATGGTTTTATTATTGTAACCCTAGATTGAATCCATGGGAATGCATGAGAGGGTAAAAGAAAGGGCAAGATATATGAATGATTTATTGCAGATCTGAGTGTTTTGGATTTGTTGTTATGATGGGATGTTAAAAATATTTTGGGCATGTGAAATTGTTGGAAAAAAAGATTTTTTTGGATGTTTCATTTAAATGAGGGTTTTGGGGGGTAGCTTGCAGAAATGACCTCCTAGGTAAAAATAGACCTCACCATTGGATTCGGGTCAACATTTCCATAAAATTTGATATATAATATGCCCTAGTTTGGCCATGTTAAGAGGAAATGAAAGAGTTTTTTAGTTTCAGCCCATGATGGCCGTCAAATTTAATACCGTCAAAATTTTCGTCATTGAAAAAAATAAAAAAATGAAAAATCGTACTGAAAATGGTAAAAAGACCGTCTTAGTAAAACGACCATAACTTTCTCTCAGAATATCAGATTTTAGAGTTCTTATAGGCGTTGGAAAGCTAATTTAGAGCACTACAACATGGTGTAGTTTTGGTTCTATGATTTTAAAATTTTTTCAGGTTTTCAGAGCCCTAAATTGAGATGTTATTTATTTTGAGCATGAATTGGGGCATAACTTGGGCATACAGAGTCAGATTTTGGACTTCAAGTAGTCAACGGAAAGCTCTTGGAGAGCACTACACATTGGTTTAGATTTGGTGCAGGTTTGGCATGATTTATTTGTTGATATATTTATCTGAACAGTTTATAAGTATATTTTGACTATGGTAACATTGTGAGTTTATGGCATTGGAGATTTAAGAGTTGATGCCATTGTATACTCAGTTCATATTTCAGTTTGGTCTCATGATGATATGGTTATCAGTGTTTGATTTGGATATGCATGACGACTTGTTGGGTCTATAAGTTGTGCAGTGTTGTAAGCGGTCTATACTTCCAGGTTGCATTTATAGCTTGGTTATGGGTTGTCTTTGCCCATTGATCTTTCATTATTGATGCATATTCAGATTGGTGGCTTAGTTTTGGGTTGTCTATGCCCTAAGTCACATGATTTTATCTTCATGTAGAAGGGATGAGATGTTGTTACCAGGTACAGTCATGGCAGAGGATTGTGGTTGACTATGCTGACAGGTTGGACACTTCGAGAGATAGAGAGTGACAAGGAGAAGACAAAAGGCAAGAGTTGAGCAGGACAAGGCTTGACAGGTTAGCCAAGGGAGCATTTGTGAAGGTTGAAAGCATGGCATGGGATGTGTGGATTCATGCTTGTTCACATAGTTTGCTCGATTGTGGCTATGGCCATGAAGGCTTCCACGGTTGTATGGAAATGGTATTTTTTGCTGAATAATACATGGTGATGGATGCTTTTGGAGGCTGGGTTTTTCCCTCAATGAGGGTTTCCCAGGGTATATCTTGTGTCACAATTTTGTGGGTATGTTTTCTATTCTCTTGCATGTGGATTTTAATTTCATGTTTATTTTAGATCTATTATGGGTTATGTGGAAATAGTTATATTCTTTATTGCCAAGTTTCCTTACAAGCCATGACTATTAGTGAACATGGAACACCACATAATTAACCATCTGTGGGAAGGGGAGCGCGTCGCATCACCCAACAATCTCCCCCTCGACGCGCATACCAGGTGCTTATGCGGGTCAGGAAGACACTGGGGAGATTTGAACCCATGACCAAGCCAAAACCAGGCTCTGATACCAATTGTTGGGCCCATTTGTCATTGCACCAAAAGCCATGACTGTTAGTGAACATGGAACACCACATAATTAACCACCTATGGGCAGGGGAGCGCGTCGCATCATCCAACATCTATATTGTGTCATTTTATCATTCTTAGTTTGATAACCTCCTTTGGTTTTTTCAACAATCAATTGTGAATCTCCATATATTTGTAATTTTTTTATGTTAAGCGATGAAGTTTCTCATAAACTAGCTATAACAGCTTCATATTCTGCAATGTCATTAGTATAGGGAAATAATAATTTGTATGGTAAAGGAATTGAATTTTTTGTAGAAGGAATTAAGCTAATACCAACACCAAAACCTATCATACATTTAGATCCATCAAAGTAAAATTCCCAAAATTTATCTTGTTGAATAGTTACAATAGTATCCATTAGGAAACTCCATTGAAGTGGAACATATTTCCAAATTAGGACGAGGAGTCTCACCTAAATAATCTATTAAATCTTGGCCCTTAATAGACTTCTAAGAAATGAAATTAAGATCAAATTTTGTAATTAACATCACCCATTTTTCCAAACAACCAAACAAATTAGTTTGTGATAAAATATGTTTCAAAGGATCAAACTTGTCAATCACATTGACTCCAGTATTTATAATATAATGCCTAATCTTTTGACATGCATAAACTACAACTAGACATTGTCTTTCCAAATCTATATATCTTGTTTCATAATCAAGTAAAGTCTAACTAATATAATACACAGGTCTTTCCTTACCATCATCGTCATTTTGAGCTAATAAGGCACTCATGGCCTTCAGTGTCACTAAAGTGTACAAATGAAATGGCTTATCAAATTTAGCTAGCTGAAAGGTAGGAGGATTTGCAAGGTACTCCTTAAATTTCTCAAAAGTTTTCTTACATGAAACATTCCAAGAGAAATTAATATCCTTTCTAAGCAAGGAAGTAAAAGGAATTTTTTGATTAACCAACTTAGAAACAAAACTATGAATAGCTTGTATTTTTCCTTTTAATCTATGTAGCTGAGAAATATTCTTAGGAAGAGGCATATTAAAAATAGCATCAATACTTTTAGTATCAACTTCTATGCCTTACTTGAAATTATAAATCGTAATGATTTACCAGAGTCTACCCCGAAAGCACTCTTCTTAGGATCCAATCTCATGTTGTAACTTCTAATCCTTTCAAATATTTGTCATAAAATAGTAACATGATCTTCTCTTTGTATAGAATTTGCTAAGATATCATCCACATGATCTTCAAGAATCTTATGGATGTAATCATGAAAATCAAATTCATAGCAACTTGATAAGTTGTTCCTAAATTCATCAATCCAAAAAGCATCATGACCCAACAAAATGTTCCAAAATGTGTTATAATTGTAGTTTTAAATTGATCTTCAGGAGGAATAAAAATTTGATTATATCTAGAAAAGCTATCCATAATAGATAACAAAGCATAATGCATCGTTGAATCCATAATCATTTCAATATTGGGGAATGGGAAATCAATTTTTAAGGATGCCAAATTTAAATCTCTAAAATCAATACACATCCTTATCTTATTTTCTCATTTTGAAATAGGCACAATGTTTGAAACCTAATCAAAGAAATCAATAGAATGAATAAATCCAGAGCCCAATAATTTTTCAACTTCACTTTTGACTAATAATGCAATTTGTGGATACATCTCTCAAATTTTCTACTTCACAGGTTCCATATTTGGTTTTAAAATAATATTATGAGTAATAGTCTTATAATCAATACACAACATATATGAATATGTCCAAGAAAAAATATCCTTAGATTCAAGTAAAAGGGAACTCAATTGATTATGTTCACCTTGATTCAAACATTTCCTAATCTTTAGTATCTTCTCACGGTTATTCTCATCCATTTGTATATCAATAGTCTCAATTATTAACAAATCACTTCATATCGAAGGATCCATTTGTAAAGGACAATATATTGATTATCATGATCTCCAAAATAAGCATCTTTATTTAAACTAAAAGGCTTCCTTCATTTGTGATGGAGCTTAGGTAAATCTTCATAAACTCCTAAAAATTCCATTAAAGTTTCATCCTTAGGAAAAATATCCCAAGTAGGCACTTGATTCATGTCAATAAGAAATGGGTTAACTAATTTCAACTAACTACCACATATATGATTAACATTAAGAGGAAAAGCCGATGGTTGTTTATATAGATTAAACCCTAATCCATACATATGATCATAAATTTCATTATCCAAAGGTACTTGTATACCTTGCTCATATTTACCACATCATTTCCCATTAAATCCTAATTTCTTAAGAAAATGATAACCAAAACCATACCAATCAAGTATTTTAGATGGAGTCCAAGGAGTCACATACATCACAATATGAGAACAATTAGGTTTTATCATTTCAATCATTTCTTGTACCGAAGCAACACAAAATTACTTTTTAGTTCCTCATAAAGTGGAGAAGTAATAAAAACTTATTTCTCAAATTCAATTTGTTGCTTCATGAATTCCAAATTAGAGACCTTATATTCTCTAACAAAAGTAGGATTAAAATCCAATTTCCCCCAATCATCCTCAAATAAAGAAGAAGATGAAACTTCTGACTGTTGAATCTTAACTTTTTTTTATCTCAGGTTGTTTTTCAATCTCTGTAGTTGGTTGAATACGCTCAAATATCTTAACATATTCTAAATTTAGTCAAGGATTCAATGCATTATCCACATTTAATGTACACATTAAGTTGTTATAAATAAACTGAACCTTTCTATGAAGAGTAGAAGGAGCCTCATGCATAGTATGTAACCAAGGTCTTCCTAAAAGAAGATTATAATTGAGAGGTCCTAACATAACATGAATAGGTGTATTTAGGATGACCGGACAAACTTTAATTGGTAGAGTAATAATTCCCAAAGTTCTTTTTGAAATATTATCAAATCCAAGTATAGGAACATTATCAGGTTGAATAGTAGAAAGATCAGTCTTAATCACTTTAAGAATCTCCATGCTACAAAAATAAAGCCCAGATCCATTATCAATTAATGTTCTTCGAATGATACTCTGATTAATAGAAACAACAACCATAAGAGCATCATATTGATTATGTTCCTCAAGAGAAGGTAAATTATTATTAGAAAACACAATAGGAGGTATAGAAGGCATAGTATGTATGCAATCCAAAATAGAATGAATGTTGTACTGATTAGCAGGCTGGTCAAGAAAAGTAGATAAAAAAACTTCAATGCCTCATAATATGTCAAAGAAGTTTGAAGTAACTCCCATAAAGATATCTTAGCAAGAGTAGAGCATAAATGACTAACTAATTTATACTCCTTAAAGGTGGAAGAAAACTTAGGAGCTTGAGGAAGAATAGGTTGAGAAAGTGGTAAAGAACTAGAGTAATAGGCTAAGGGTTATTTTGTGTGTGATAAGAATGTGAAACAAAATCAATATTATCACAGAAATTGAAAGGATCTCTAGGTTTACCCTTAATTTTTAGTTGAGGACATCTTTTTAACGTCATCAAAGGTGTAGGATATATCATCTTAGGTTTATCAATGTTACATATAGTGGAACATGAAGATAACCATGCACACACGCTATGGTAAAGGTCAATTGGAGAGGTTGTGGAGGAGAGTGAAATAGGAATAGGATCAATGAAGATCTTATCTAGACCATTTTCAATCTCACCTCCATGTACCTTATTAGGGAATCTATCCTTTTTAATAATAAGAACCTGATCAAAGTATTCCAAAAAAGAATCATACATATTGAAATGCAAAAATCATGAAAATGTAAATGTTTTATATTTTAAAAAAAAATTTACATTTTTTTTGTATTTTTGAAACATATAAGTGAAAGAAATCTAATTAACATGGAATATCTAACACAAGATGCATCTAACACCAAAAAGAAAGAGTTGTCTTTTGTAGGTTCACCAAAATGAATAGGGTAAAAATGGATCTCTAACAATGCGCAAGACATTCACCACTATTCATTTTTTTTTTGTTTTAGAGTTTATATGGAATAAGTAATGGAAATGCTTGAGATTAGACAAGATAACATACATACCTCAAAGTAGCACCAATCTGGAAATACCTATTTTTTGATGTCTATGCTCATTTTTTGGAAAATCTGCAAATCGTGTCAAACTGGAATTATCAAGACAGGGAAAACCTAGAAAAATTTTATCCTTCTGAGAGCAGGTTGACCTTGACCCATTTGGTAGGGCACAATCTTACCCTAGGGAACAACTGTGCCCCAAAAAGTTGACCTTGACCTATATTGCTCCAAGAAAAAATTTGTTTGCAGATCTCAAAAGTTTTTTGAAAATTTTATCCAAATCTATACTCCAATCTTTGAAACAACACCTACATATATCTAAAAATGGGGTTTTGGGATGGCTATATACAATTTTTCCTTAGTCAAACCAAATTTTTGGTGATTCCCACCTCAATGAATAGTCAGATATGATAAAAAGTGTGTGTATATTGAATGTGTGATGCCAAGATCTGATCTACTAGATTGAAACCATAGCATGAGTATATATGTATGAGAAAGAAATGGATAGACTTGAATAAGATAAGAAAGCATACCTATCCACCAAGGCTAAAGTAATCCTACCAAACTCATAATCTATAATTTCTACCCCATGATTGTATCTTTCATTGCTTGAATATCGATAATGGTCGATCAAGGACTATTGGGTCTCTCTTGCTCCAAATAGATGTTTACAATGGTATAAAATGCTTGATATTCACAATATCTTGATCTTATATGTAATTCTCTTGTAATCTTGCATCTTCATAGCATCATCTCTTGATTCTAGTTGTCTTAGTTATTGCATTTGTGTTCTTGTTGTAGAAAGATGCAAATGAGAGTCTTTCTATACAGGCTTCAAGGTGAAGCTCCTAGAGTAATGTGAGGACCCATAATTCAAATTTCACCTTGAATTATGGTCCAATCACAATAACCAACTAAGGAGGGAAGATAATTAAATGAATCTCAAATTAAACCCTTTTCGCATTTGAATCTGAAAGCCTGACATTGATTTTGAGACCCTATAGGACAAAAATTTGAAAAGGGGGGATCAAATCTTGAAGAAGGTCACGATCAACCTTGACCCTGACCTAGGTTAGGGATGACCTCAACCATACCCTAGGTTGGGGTCAACCTATTCATCCTTTTACTAGGTCAAGGTCAACCTAGGAGTCAAAAACTAATGAAAGCATAAAGCAGAAAGTCTTGAGGATACCCAGAAACCTAGAAATGATGTCAGTATAGGACTGAATGCCAAGAATAGGAAAAAAATGCTATAATGAATATGATGAATTCTAGGAGGACCTATTCCTAATTCCTACCAAAAAATATAGCCATAGAGGATGGAAATTAAGGAGAATCTTCAAGATCCTAACCCTAATTTCACCAAAAATAAAGGAATCAAGTACAAAATGCACCCCAAATGCAAATATATCATAATAAATGTACTAAAAGAGGGTGATTGATGCAGAGCATCATGGAACACCATAAAATTTCTAGGATCATATTGATTCAAATTCAACTTCTTCATAAAATTGAATACAATTCCAAATGCAACGTATGATCACCACATATTCATCAACACATTCTCATATTAGAGGCATTTCTACTTTACCCAAATCACATAACCATTACCAAGTATAAAAAAAGATATAAAACCATTATACTTTTATATCCATATCTTATTTAGGAAATATGAATCAATTAAATCTTTTTTCTATCTATTGCCTGTAGAAGGAAACAAAGAGTTGTCCAACTATGAAATTTGTTGTATTCTAGTCATGAAAATATAGTCATAAACAGTCATTCATAACCCTCAAACTATTGATAAACAATCCAATCACTTTATTCAATTTGTAGAAATAATAGATATAGAAAATTTCTCCAAGTTTTAGAATGATCCAATAGTTAAATAAAAAGTTATGATGATTCTTCCAAAATTGGTCGTTGTGAATCAAGGTTTTGGGCAGTTACAAATAGTGTTCACCAAAACCCTCATAACTTTCTCAAAATTGCATAAAATCAATTCAAAAAAAAAATGAATGGGAAGATTATTCATTTTTCTAAAATATTATAATATACATACACTTATTTCCAGACTTTACATGTGCGTACAAGGTCTAGAAACAAGAGCAAAAACTTTTAAGAGAGCAAAACAATAGATTGAACAATAAAAATATAGTACCAAAATGCTTCCAATTCTTTCCAATCCTTCTCCAAATTTACATTATGCCTATGAACAACCATTATGGAGGTTTTTATATCCTTTAAGTCTTCATATGGAAGTTACAACTACTTAACTTCCTCTTATGGCCATATAACTTCCTGTTTTGTCTTTTTTTACAACTTTTAAAAGTTGCATTTTACAACTTTTACAAAAACTTCGCAAAAACCATCCAAAAATATCAAAAAGGAAATTTTATGGAATTTTACATAATTCTTACCATTCCATGGGTTATTTTGACATATTTTACTTCATTTATCTATTAGGGCCTTAATAAGCAACTTTAACAACTTGTTGCAATTACATTACATATTTTAGCATAATGACTCAATGTGACCTTAAACATATCCAAATGACCTTATAGATCATAAATAAACCAAAAAGAAATCATTTTTTTCATATTTGAAACTTTGACCTTCTGTAGCTTAGGTGCTCCTATACCATACTCTCGAGTTTGAAATGTTTCCAAGTCCCTTGGAAACATGAATGAGATAACTTAAAAGAAAATTAGACTGAAAATTTCTTCTTCAACATTGTCTTCATTTGTTTCTTTGCCTCCTTTTATTCTTTTCTTCTTTGTCTTCCTAATACCTTTAGTGTACCATGTCTTCAAACTAAGACTCCCATCAATGGAGTTCATATGGTTGCCTCCAAGGTGCATCTCTCGTTTAAAGTCTACTCCTCCGTTTTGAAAATAGAGAAGGAGTAACTAAGAGGGGGGGTGAATCAGTTACTACTAAAATAAATCCCAGATCCCTTGGATGTTAATAATAAAATTGATTGTAGTTGTTATTCAGTGAACACATAAAAAATGTCGTAACTCAGTAAATGCATAGTGTGATTTACTTTTAATTGATCTTAAAATATTAACAATGATTAATTTTCAAACATAAGAGAAATAATATGAACACATGAGACACCAGGGTTTAACGTGGAAACCCAATATGGGAAAAACCACCAATGTAACTAGTTACTATTTTCACTCTTTTGAAGTGAGCCCTGTTAGGACCCAACTGAGTTAAAGGTTACAAAACATACTATTAGGTGTGACCTTGTTATAGGGTTTAATCACCTTATAAGGAGTGGCCTTGGAAGAGTTCTTAAAACAATTCAATGGAACTGTCACCTTGTTAGAGGATTTACAACTGGCTGTTAAACCAACTCTGTTAAGAGATTTAGATCACTGCTACAATGGTAAGAAAGTAACAATGAAATAACCTGATTATGATGCAACTAAATTTCTAATTACAGATCTCTATTCTACTTCATACTTGATCCTTCTTGATTGTATAACACTTTTCTACTCCACAAGGATACCTACTTGTCCTTCAAGTTTTCTCAAATTCTTTCCTTCTCAATTCAATCAACTCATTTGTACACATACTAAAAATCTCAAATTGACCTTTCATTTATATCATCTAGATTACCAAGTCGACTCAATTAAAAATTACAATAACCAATAATCATCACCATAGTCAGATAGAAACAATACTTAAAATAATTAAGCTTCTTATGTCAAAACAACAAAATCCTTCATTGGTTGATCTTGCTTGGTAAACACTAGTTCTGAGACAATTTCCTGTGTTAACCAACAAAAGCTTGTTAACACTGTAAACTTGCAAAAATCCTTTGGCAACCAAGTGAACTTGTTGAACACCAACTCTGTCCAACTTTCCTTCACTAACGATGAGAACTTAGTTAACACTGTCTCCTGCCAAAATTCCTTTGACACCCAAGTGAGCTTGGTAGACACTGTCTTTGTAGAGTAATCTTCAAGAATGCTTGATAGACAAAGAAAATTGTCTAGTTGACCAAGTGAGCTCGGTAAGCACTGACTGACAATTGATATGACATTTGTGTAACATCAAAGACAACACACAATTAGACAATTATTTTCAACAATCTCCCTCTTTGGCATTGTTGGCAACACAACATGTCATAGCACAATGAAATTTGAGAACAAGATTTCCTTTAATAGAAATTTTCTCCCTCTTAGATTTTTACCAAAAAAATTTTTTCCCTTTTTTTAATTTTATGTAGTAATCTCCCTCTGTGAAGGAGTTACATAACTTCTATGAAAGTATACTTCTCCCTTAGATAGATATAAACAAATTTCGGAAAGATATGATAGTAATTTTCTCCCTCTTTGACAACACATGCCAAAGACAAAACATACCAAATTAGTATCAATTTACCTTGAGTACTGATTCATATGCAATATTCCTTTGGTTATGCTACATCAACTAATTGATCTTCAACTTGGTTCCTGTTGATGCATCACTAAAACTTTATTTAGTGAGCTTCAAAAAGGGGAATGACCCCTAACTTACCTCTCAGATATAGGAATGTATCCTTAGGTAATGGCTTGTTGAATATGTCTGCAATTTGTTCTTTTGTGTGAACATATCCCAATCTGATTTCTTTATCCTGCACCAATTCTCTAACAAAATGATATTTTATGAAAATGTGCTTAGTTTTGGAATGCATCACTGAGTTCTTCGATATGTTAATTGTGTTGGTGTTATCACAATACATGAAAATTGGTTCTTTGATCTCAACCTTCATGCCTTCCAACAACTATTTAAACCAAACAATATTAGAACAATTCACTACTATTGCAACATATTCCACTTCTACTATAGATTGGGATGTGCAGTTTTGCTTTTTGCTTGTCCAAGATACCAATCTTTTACCAATAAGGAATTCTCCACCACTTGTACTCTTTCTATCATCAAGATTTCCTACCCAATTAGCATTAGTGAATACCTTTAGGTCTAATTTTTCTCCAAGTTTGTACCATAAGCCATATTTTTCAATACCTTTCAGATATCTCAAAATTCCTTTGATTTCCATCATATGATTTTCTCTGGGTTTAGCTGAGAGTCTTGCCACTATCCCAACTGTTAAAGCAATATCCAGCCTTGTATGAACTATATACTATAATTTTTCAATCATTGATCTGTATAAGGTCTGATCTACCTCTTTTGAATCATCATCTTTGGTAAGCTTTAGTCTAGTACACACGGGGCTTCCAACTAGTGTAGAATCTTCCATTCCAAATTTCTTGAGTATCTCTTTGATGTACTTAGATTGAGTAATGTAGATACCATTCTTGCTTTGATGTATCTGAAGTCCAACAAAGAATTTTATCTCACCAAACATGGACATTTCAAACTCTTTGTTCATTTGTTCTAAAAATTCCTTGCATAGATCTCATTCCCTATAAATAGAGTGTCATCCACAAATATCTCTGCCAATACAATCTTGTTATCTAGTCCTTCCTTGATGTAAAAACTACTATTATCATTAGTTCTCTAAAAACCAATCTGGACAAGGTAGTTGTGCAACCTCTCATACCATGCTCTAGGAGCTTGTTTTAGACCATACAATGCTTTGTGTAATTTGTATACCTTCCCTTTTTTTTGGAACAACAAAATCTTTTGGTTGCTCAATGTAGACTTATTCATCAAGAATACCATTGAGAAATGTAGATTTAACATCCATCTAATATACTTTGAATCCTATATGAGAAACATACTCAAGTAGGGTCCTAACACCTTCTTATCTTGAGCGAAAGTCTCACCATAATCAATTCCTTCTTCTTGAGAATATCCTTTATACACCAATCTTTCTTTATTTCTTGATACTTGTCCATCTTCATTCAACTTATTTATGAATACCCATTTTGTTTCAATCACATTTTTATCTTTAGGCCTGGGAACAAGAGTCCAAGTTTTGCTCTTCTCTATTTGTTCTATTTCTTCATTCATAGCCTCAATCCAACTTTCATTTTCCAATGCATCTTTAACATTTCTAGGTTCAAAATCAACAAGTAACTATGTACCTTTTAGCTTACTTCTTGTTATAGTACCTTCTGCAAACTCATCTATTCTCACATGTGCACTTTCTATGATTTTATGAGTAGACAAATTCAAACATCTATATACCTTACTTTTGCAAGAATATCCTAATAATATACCTTCATCACCTTTCACATCAAACTTACCTTTTCTAGATTCTTTCAAGATATAACATTTACTTCCAAATACTTTTAGGTAACTTACATTGGGTTTGTAGCCATACCATAATTCATAGGGATTTTTATATGAGTCATTCTTCAAATATACTTGATTCAAAGTATGAACTATAGTGTTGATGGCTTCTTTCTAGTATTTGATAGCAACATTTTTTTCAATCATTAGATTCCGTGCACAATCCATGATAGATCTATTTCTTTTTTCAGTTATTCCATTCTGCTCAGAAGCACCAGGGGCTGATACTTGTCTTTTAATTCCTCTTTCAATGCAAAATTTATTGAATTCATTAGAGATGAATTCACTACCTCTATCTAATCTTAAGCATTTTAATCTTTTCCTTGTTTCCTTTTCTATTCTTGCTAGATACCATTTGAATTTCTCAAATGCTTCTGAATTCTCTCTAAGATACATGACAGTCATCATTCTTGAATAGTCATCAACAAAAAGACTAAAGAATTTTTCTCCATTATAGCTTTCTATTCCAATGGGTCCACATAGGTCAGTATACATAATTTTCAAGACATCTTCAAACTGATAGTTTTTTCTTTTAAAACTAGTCTTTCCCATTTTGCCAATCTAACAATTCTTGCATAAACCAACATCTAGTTTCTTCAAACTAGGAATACCTCTCACTTTTTTGAATTTTCTTATCTTGACCATATTATCAAATTTACATGACATAATCTTTTGTGCCATAACCAACTTTATTCTATTTGAGAAATAAAACATGAACAATCACCAAGATCAAGATAAAATAGGTTACCTCTTGTTTGTTTGCCTAATCCAATCAAATTACCTTTATCATCCAACAATCTTGCCTTTCCATGCATGAATTCTGTTGGAATATTCAAATAGGAATAATGCTGCTGAGAGGGGGGAGGGTGAATCAGAAGTATTGTACTTTGACCTTTCAAACCTTTTAACTGAAAATAGATTGCATGCATATAAACATATCAAACAACCATGAAATAACAAACATGTACCAACACATAACACTTAAGATTTTGGTAACCCAGAAACCCTCTAGGAATAAGAAGGTAAAACTGGGGTGGGGATGATACCCACAAAATCACTGCAGTAATAATGTTTGACCACTTCTGATGGTCTGCCCTGTTAAAGGCTTTACACTGTGTCAATAGTGACCTGGTTAAAGGATTTACAAACACTTTACATGAAGTTTTACCCTATTAAAGGATTTAATCACCTATTTAAAAGATCTACAAAATAGCTATTAAGCTAACCTATCACCATAGGGTTTCCTTTCTAATACAATTGCTAGAGAGTATTAGGTATAATAAACCTGATAGCTTACAATCCTTTGATTGCTGAATATAGGCACTTGATCTGCTTACTTTGCTCTTGATCCTCTAAGATCTAATACTCATTTTTATCCCTTGCTTTTTTCTGATCAACTGAATACTTCACTGCTACTCTCTTCCTCTAAGTCTTTTTACTCTGAACTCTAAACTCCACTATAGCTTTTCCATACACTTCTTCATCCTATCTTTTTACAATAAAATTTTGTCTTTCTTATAAAGACATTCAAAGACTTAGGGTTGGATATGGATCTACGATCCATATTGAATCTCTATTTCCCACTCACTCCTTGCACTTTTCTTATTAGTTGCATGCCTTCTCCATTTTTCTTATTGGCTGCATGTAGATTGCATAGGAAATAAAAAAGATTAGATCTTATCATTTTAATCCTTCGAGATTCATCATATGTTGGCCATGAAAATAGTTTACATCTGAATTAGTAAAGTTACAAACTCATATGTACATTCTGTGTTACTCGGCACTTGCTGATTCCTGATGCTTGACACTTATAAAAAATTGGCTTACTAAGCTCCCATTGCATTTCTGTTTTGCTTGACATCATCAGTGACTCGACGCTTAAATATCACTTGGCACTTGTATCATGCTCGGCACCTGAAGTCACTCAACACTTGATCTTCACTCAGCACCTGATCTTCACTCAACACGTGAAGGCTGCTTAGCACCTTAAGATCACTCGACACCTGAAGGCTTTCCTGGCTCAGATTATGTTGTGGCTCATCATACGTAGTGTTCTCGGCTCCAATGTAGAAAATGGTTAAGTGTAGTGGAACTCAAATGTCAGAAACCATTATGAAACTAACAATCTCCCCCTTTAACATGAGTGACAAAAACACTTAACTGACCTCATGAGTACACTCACTAATCTGCTTGGTATATATAGATATTAAAGAAAACTTTATCAAAATTTTTTAATTTATAGTATATATACCTCAAAATTATTGTAACTCCTCGTGAGTTGATTGTGTCATTATCTGTGCTATCTTGGTAACCAAAATTGTATGTTGTATATCATGCTCCCCTTTTTATCTTGTCTCCCCCTGTTAACTTGTCTCATTGTCTCCCCATTCATCTTATAATATCTCCCCCTTTTTGACACTTATGTCAAAGGATGCTAAGGGTTAAGACTATATTTTGCCAAAAATGTGTTGTTTATCTCTATAATCATCCTGAGAGCTACACCCAAATTATGCAAATAAATTTCCAATGACTTGTGATGGATGGCAGTATCTGCAGCAAGGTGAACAAGTCCACCTAAAGTAGAAAGATTAGGATCTTTCTTGAGAACAGTTTCAACATAGACTTGTTCTTTATGGAGTACTTCCAAATGTGGGGTAATGGAGGATTGAAGCTGTATCAATTTTGCCTTGATGGTGGCCTATTATGTTGTTAACACAGCTAATTCTTTTTTAGTATGAAGCGTTTGATTAAAGTGCTTCTCACTTTGAGCTGGACCTTGGGGTAGTTGCATGCTTGAAATCTTTAGATTCCTCTCTAGGCTCATTATTCTTTGGGTTGTCTCTTATGTGAAGTATGAAAAGTCACACAGCTTGTTGTACAATGAGAATATATTCTCAAGTACCTTTTTCACCTCGTCAAGCATTTTTGCCAATTTAACATTTGAAAGTGCAATTTCACTAGATATTTTATCATTTAGTTTCCCTTAAAATTTCCTTTCAGACCATTCCATAAGTTTTACATTTGTCTCTTGGTCTTCATTTGTCACTTGGTCAACAATATCTGATAATTGCTCCATGATATGCTTTGACTCATTTGGTGACTACAAACTGAAGGCATCCATAAAGATGTCCTTAATCTCATGTAGTGTTTTCTTTTGTTTATAATCCTTCCTGAGTATTTCCTAACTCTTTCTTCTATTCAATGCTTCCTACACCTCATTGATTTGATCAATGCTTTTTTTTTGAGTCATAACTTGGTATGACTATCTCCTCATCTAGTTCATTTTCTCCATAGTGAAGTACCCTTGCAATTTTTGTAGAACTTCATCCTAGTGCAAATATTTGTAGTGGTTTTTGTGAAGGGGTTCTCGAGGTAGGCAAATTTATCAATGTTTGTATTGCCTCCTGCTCTTTAGGGGTTTCCTTTGCTTTCTCCTCCTACTGTCTACCTTGATCAATTATAGTAATTTTAGGAAGTGCACCTTGTGTTTTTGCTGTAGAATCAGATGTAATAGTCTGTCATGTTTGTTTTGTTTCTTTGTCTCCTAATGCACTCGGCTTCTATACAATGGTGTCAACTATTCCTGATGAAACAACTAATGACATTTGAAGTTGACCACTAGTAGCTGTAGAGATGATGGAAGGTGGTTCTTGTGGATTCACCTTATCTCTAACTATTTTTTCTACTAGTTTTTGTAATTCATCCACACTGACCAATACTGAATCTGTACATAATTTTGATTTTTGTGTGGATTGGTCAAGGATTCTTTTGAGATCCTCTGTAGTTAATGGATTGATGTTCTGAGCAGAAGTGTCAAGAACATCATGTACAGTTATAGTTTTTGTAGGTGTGATGGGTACATGAGGAGGCCTAGAAGGTGGCAATTATTTGTCTTGCACACTATGGTCTTGTTGCTGCTCGTGCTAAGCTGTTGCCATTTCATCTTGCTTTTGTGTCTCCTCCTCCTCTGTTTCTTTCTCCTCTCCATCTTTCTTTTCTTCTCCCTTCTTCTCTTCTTCTTCTATCTTTTCTTCTTCCTTCTTTTCTTCTTCTTCTTTCTCTACTTCTATCTTCTCTTCTCTCTTTTTTCTTCTCTCTTCTTGCTGAGCAGTAGCTTCTTCCTTGTATTCTTCTTCAAGAAAATCTTCAACCATTTTGTACAAATTCTTCCATGATTTTGTTGTTCTTTTTACAATTTCTTCCATTTTGTTTTGGAGAATGAAGAATGCCTTGTACTTAGGTGTAAACCTAGTATTATGCCTTCTGACTGCTTTCTCTATTTTCTCCTTAGTCAAATCAGGAAGCATGCTTGCTAGGGTTGATTCTCTCATCTCCTTCTCCATTTTCAAAAAAAAATGCCATCTATCTTCCACAATTTTAGACAGTTCATTTGGCAATTGTCCATCTAGTTCAAGAGGAGTATATTTGAACTATGCCATCATTCCATAAATTGATTCTTCTATTTTATTTTGCTCTTCTTTACTGAGCTTGTTGAAATCAATGCCTTTTAAATCAGTAAAGTCTACAGTTTTAATATTTTCACACATTTTATCTAAGGCTGATTCGGGAGGATGACTTACCACTCTGAATTGGTTGATATCTTCTGACTTTGTTCTTTCCTCCTCTTCTAAATCTGGTTGAGCTACATATTTTGTTCTTTTCCTTGGCTCTTCCTGTGCCATCTTGATTGTTTTTTTCTTTGTAGCATCTTCTTTAGCTTTTTGTGTGGAGGCCCTTGTTACGGCTTTGGTTGTTGGCTTTTGGGGTGATGGCATAGCAATTTTATTTAGTTTGGCCTGAGCTGGAGGTTGTTCTATTGACTTTCTTTTCTTTTTCTTGGCTTGGGTTGGTGCTTCCTCGGCTTCTTCTTCCTTAACACCTTCCTCCTTGTCTTCACCTAGGCCTTGAGTTAATTCCATTTGGCCTTGGTCTTGTTCATCCTCATCATCATCATCATCATCATCTTCTTCTACTTCAGCCTCAATTCCTTCACCAAATTTCTTCTAGTCTTTAACTCCATTTTCACCTTTGACCTTACCACATCAGAAGTGCCAAAGTTTGGGGCGCTCTTATCTATCTCTTCTACCAAAATGTAGTTATTGCCGCAGATGCTTCATCAATGTTGATCTCATAACCAAATGGCCTTAGTCATCTCACCCTTGGAATTACTACTTGGATATAGGTAAAATCAATGTCAACTAAGAAGCATATATCATTAGTATGTTTTTTCACTAAGGAAATTGGTATTCTTATCCTTTGATTCATGGATTTCTTGAAATCCTCAAAATAGCTTGTCATCAGTGTATCAAAATTATCTCCCATTTGTTCTATATATTCATTAATTTGGGATATGATAGTTCTATCATTTCTCCATGTAACTTTGCCAAAAGAGAGAAATTCATTCTGAACATAAAAGAATACACAAACCAGAATTGCTCCAAATTTGCATTGAGCACCCTTTGTCCTTCTTATGGCAGCTAGGTTTTCATTAATCTGTTGTAGTTGCAATTCTGCAAGATCATAAGTATGATCCTTTTTCACAAATTTGTAACCTACATCTACTACAACACATGGCACACTGTTGAGTCTATTGGATTGATAGAACTTATGGGCAATGACTGTAATAGAAAATTCAACAAGAGGATCTTGAATAGTGTGAATTGTCATTCCTCTTTTATTCCACTGAGCATCTGTGTGTTTCTTAATAACCTCCTTGGATTCTCTCCTCAAGGTATTGTACCAATCTAGGGTAGGATATCTATTTACCCTATGAATGATTCATTTCATGATCTCGGTGGGAACATCTTCTAGCCATAGAGTACCATCATGAATTCTGCTTAGCACAAGTCTGATCCATTCTGTCTTAAATACGGTGGGAAAGCTCAAAACTCGGGTTAAACCCTTCCTTTCAACAATTTTGTATTCATCTTTCAAAACTCCATCTACACATAACTTCTTGTGCGCTTCCCTTATTTCCATATCTCCTATGGCTTCTATCTTACAATTGTAGCATCATCTTACATCTTGGACCATTACAACTTTCGGAGGTATTTGAGAAAGAGCTCCAGCTAGGTCGTTCTTATATGCAACTTCAAGAATGGGACAAAAATTAGGTTGCTTAACCTCATTAGATACTAGCTGGACTTCAAATGACTCTTTGTCATGGGTTTTCTTAGAGCTCGACGCCATTTGTGAAAACTAGGGTTTCCTTTTCGCAGAAATATGAAACTGTGTAGCTCGGCACAAACAAAAATACCTCAAGATCGATGAAAATGCATTATAAGAGGTTGCAATCTACTTGGAATGTTAGATTCTCTACTATGAATTTGCTCCGCTCTCTTTCTCTTCTTTGCTTCATGATCCCAATGAGGAAGAATGATTAAAATCATGATAATATACCCTATATACATCGCATTAAATGCTCAATTGGAAACTCAGCTTCTAAAAGAATTTTAACATTACTCGTCTTGCACTACATTTCCACTTCACTCGGCTTCCATTGGAGTTATTTAACTCGGCATTAGTTATCCACTTGGTTGCTATTAGGAACTCGATATCCACTAGATTTTTACTCAGCATCCAAGGATAGCTTGGCATCATCATTTAAAATTTTGTCTTGGCATCTTGTCTCATGTAGATTTATACTTTGCATTGCTTCTTCATGGTTTAGGGTTGATGTATGATACTTCCTTATATGTATCAGCCCCGTAGGCTCATCTTGTAATTAATTGAATGAGAAATGATCACTTGACCTTGTGGGTGAAGTGACCCTTTCATTGTATGAACTTGATTCATTCTTTTTCTGCCATGTCTTCTTCATGTCTGTTATGATGTGTTCCACATCAATCTTTTCTTTCCCCTTGTTTACTTCAATCTTGGGTGCTTTTGACCTTGTAGGACAGTTTCTGCTGATATGACCAGTTTTCAGGCAACTAAAACATGTGGTTTGGTTCAACCATCTTTTATAGTTCCCTTTGAAATGTGTTCTTATGCAGTTTTGGGGTATATGTCAATATTCCTAACAATAACGACAGCTATACTTGGTGTTGTAATCCTAGTGGGAGTGACTTTCATTCACTTTAATTTTTGCTAGTTGATTTTATTTCCACATAGGCTTTGATCTGCATTCAAATGCTCTATGTCCATACTTCTTACAATTATGACAAAGTCCATCAAATCTTTGTGTCCTTGTGACTTTGGATCTACAATCTTGTGTCATATGTCCTTGCATGTTGCACTTGTGACAGTAACTCTTGATTTTGGGTGTGTTTGGCAGATTGATTCTTCTACTCCTACAAACATTAGTAGTATGCCCCTTTTTATTATATTAATGACAAATACGTTTAGAATTCTTACCTTTGTCACTTCTTTGCTTGCCATTCTTTGATGATTCTCCAATTTTAGTGTTGTTATATCCAAGTCTTGATGTATCATGGGTGGATCTTGGCAATTTCATCAACTGTTCAAAGTATTTAATGGCTTCACTTGACTTGTTGAGATTCTCTGCTACCTCTTTTTCTTTGTTCAATTCATTCTATAGTTGTTCATTCGGCATCTTCAAAGTAGAGATCTCAATATCTTTCATATTGAGTTCATGATGAAGGTTCATCATTTGGGCAAGTGTATCCATCTTCATTTTTGAGATCTTTGTTAATTTAGTACATTTTTCTTCAAGTCTGTTTGCAAGATTTCTTTTTTCATCTTCCATAATGACTCTATCCTCAACTACTCTTTTCTTTTGTTCAATGATTTCACAGAACATTATGGGTTGTGATTCATTTTCCATCTTGAGAGATCTTATCTATTTTTCTTGAACTTTGTTTTTCTCCATTAGTTCTGCTATTGCTGCATCAAATTCTTTAGTGTCTCCATTGGAAAATACTTGTGTGGTATCAATCTCCCTTTATTTTATATAATTTTCAGTTATGGCTATCTCTTTCCTTCTTTTCAAGGATTTTCTTAATTCCACTCTAGCTTCTTCTACCTTATGTAGAGAGAGATGCACATCTATGCACATTTCTAGGTTCAAAATTAGCAAGTAAGCATGTACCTTTTACCTTACTTCTTGTTATAGTACCTTTTGCAAACTCATCAATTCTCACATGTGCACTTTCTATGATTTTATGAGTAGACAAATTCAAACATCTATATACCTTACTTTTGCAAGAATATCCTAATAATATACCTTCATCACCTTTCACATCAAACTTGCCTTTTCTAGATTCTTTCAAGATATAACATTTACTTCCAAATACTTTTAGGTAACTTACATTGGGTTTGTAGCCATACCATAATTCATAAGGATTTTTATATGAGTCCTTCTTCAACTGTACTTGATTCAAAGTATGAACTGTATTGATGATGGCTTCCTTCTAGTATTTGATAGCAACATTTTTTTCAATTATTAGATTCCTTGCACAATCCATGATAGATCTATTTCTTCTTTTAGTTATTTCATTCTGCTCAGGAGTACCAGGGGCTGATACTTGTCTTTTAATTCCTCTTTCAATGCAAAAGTTATTGAATTCATTAGAGATGAATTCACTGCCTCTATCTAATCTTAAGCATTTTAATCTTTTCCTTGTTTCCTTTTCTATTCTTGCTAGATACCATTTGAATTTCTCAAATGCTTTTGACTTCTCTCTAAGATACATGACAGTCATCATTCTTGAATAGTCATCAACAAAAAGACTAAAGAATTTTTCCCCATTATAGCTTTCTATTCCAATGGGTCCACATAGGTCAATATGCATAATTTCCAAGACATCTACAGACTGATAGTTTTTGCTTTTAAAACTAGTCTTTCCCATTTTGCCAATCTGACAACTCTTGCATAAACCAACATCTAGTTTCTTCAAACTAGGAATACCTCTCACTTTTTTGAATTTTCTTATCTTGACCATATTATCAAAGTTTACATGACATAAGCTTTTTTGGCATAACCAACTTTTTTCTATTTGAGAAATAAAACATGAACAATCACCAAGATCAAGATAAAATACGTTACCTCTTGTTTTTTTGCCTGATCCAATCAAATTACCTTTATCATCCAGAAATCTTGCCTTGCCATGCATGAATTCTGTTGGAATATTCAAATAGGAATAATGCCTCTAAGAGGGGGGGTGAATCAAAAGTATTGTACTTTGACCTTTAAAACCTTTCAACTGAAAATAGATTGCATGCATATAAACATATCAAACAACCATGAAATTACAAACATGTACCACCACATAATACTTAAGATTTTGGTAACCCAAAAACCCTCCAAGAATAAGAAGGTAAATTTGGGGTGGGGATGATACCCACAAAATCACTGCAGTAATGATATTTGACCACTTCTGATGGTTTTCCCTGTTAAAGGCTTTACACTGTGTCACTAGTGACCTGGTTAAAGGATTTACAAACACTTTACATGAAGTGTTACCCTATTAAAGGATTTAATCACCTATTTAAAGGATCTACAAAATAGCTGTTAAGCTAACCTATCGCCATAGGGTTTCCTTTCTAATACAATTGCTAGAGAGTATTAGGTATAATAAACTTGATAGCTTACAATCCTTTGATTGCTGAATACAGACACTTGATCTGCTTACTCTGATCTTGATCCTCTAAAATCTAATACTCATTTTTATCCCTTGCTTTTTTTTGATCAAGTAAATACTTCACTGCTGCTCTCTTCCTCTAAGTCTTTTTACTCTTCACTTTGAACTCCACTATAGCTTTTCCATACAGTTCTTCATCCTCTCTTTTTGCAATGAAATTTTATCTTCCTTATAAAGACATTTGAAGACTTAGGATTGGATATGGATCAACGATCCATATTGAATCTCTATGTCCTGCTCACTCCTTTCACTTTTCTTATTGGTTGCATGCCTTCTCTATTTTTCTTATTGGCTGCATGTAGATTGCATATGAAATATAAAAGGTTCGATCTTATCATTTTAATCATTCGAGATTCGTCATATGTCGGCCATGAGAATGGTTTACATCTAAATTAGTAAAGTTAAAAACTCATATGTACATTTTGTGTTACTCAACACTTACTGATTCCTGATGCTTGGCACTTATAACAAACTGGCTTACTCGACTCCCGTTGCATTTCTATTTTGCTCGACATCATCTATGACTCGGCACTTAAATATCACTCGGCACTTGTGTCATGCTCAACACTTAAAGTCACTCGACACTTGATCTTAACTTGGCACCTGATCTTCACTCGGCACCTGAAGGCTGCTTGGCACCTGAAGGCTTTCCTAACTCGGCTCATGTTGTGACTCGGCATATGTAGTGTGCTTGGCTCCAATGTAGAAAATGGTTAAGTGTATTGGAACTCAAATGTTAAAAACCATTCTAAAACTAAAAAATTCCACCTTGAATCCAATGTTAATTTGTTTTGCCACACTCCGCAAATTATGTTTTAGTCCTTCAACCCAATAGGCATTGTCACATACTAACCCTTTTATGCAACATGGTTCATTGTTTCCAAACTTTACACTACCACCATCATAGTCTTCAAAGTGTTCAAACTTTTTGTTGTCTCTAGTCATATGATGTGAACACCCACCTTCTATGGTCCATGTGTCATTCTTAATGACATGAGAGATAACTGCAATCTTATCTTCTTGTTCATCAAATTCATCTTTCATAGCAATGTATACTATTTCATCTTCACTATTATCAGAATCTTTAGCCATAAAACAAGTCTTCTTACCTTTGTCCTTGAATGATTTGTGATTTTCAAAATCCTTCTTGCCATTGCACTTGTGACTTTTCTTCTCATCCTTCCTTTCTTTGTTTGGGTACCTGGCAACAATATGACCAATTTCTTCACATGAAAAAAAAATTAGGCGAACTTTACCTTTGTATTTTCCTCTGCCTCTAGAATATTTCCTTGCAAGTAAAGCTTCAACAACTTCAAAATCACTATCAGAGCTTTCCTCTGATTCTTCTTCACTTTATGACTGAATTTCTTTTATTTTCTTACCTTTTTCCTTAAGTGAAAGTTTGGCCTCAGATGAAAATTCAATATTCTTGGAAGCTAGATCATACTTGTCATACTTATCTAGCTCAAAAGCTATCAATCTTCCTACTAAGGTATCGAAATTTATCTTATGATTTGTCTCACACATATTTTCTTGAATAGTAGATACTCTAATTGCATAGATAGGAAGTAATGTTCTGAGAACTTTACTTACAATGGTTTCATCCTTGATTTCTCCTCTAGAAGCTCTAATTGCACTGACACTAGCTTCGATTATTTCCACATATTTGGCCCCATTTTCATCTTCTCTCATTCTCATATGATCAAAATGTCCTCTGAGGCTTTCTACTTTGGCTCTTCTCACATTTTCATCACCACCATAGATGTCCTTTAGCTTGTTCCATATACCAAATGTGGTTTTGCAATCCTTGATATCATTAAATTCATCATAGCTAAGAGTAGATGCAATATCAATCATCATGGTGTTATGGTTCTTTTTCTCAGCAATATCTCCAATGAATAATGTACCAGTAGGAGTTGTGTATTCTTCATTAGGATATTTCAAGCTTGAATCACTAATGGAAGCCAAATGAAGTCTCATGAGTCCCTACCATGCTGAAAAGTTATCTCTATTTAGCTTTGGAATTTCTCTATTGTAAGACATCTTGATCTTTAGCTTAGGTCCTTGAAACCTTTCTGCAAGCACCAAAAACTCTGATACCAATTGTTGGAAATAAAGGAGTAACTAAGAGGGGGGGTGAATTATTTACTACTAAAATAAATCCCAAATCTCTTGGATGTTAACAATAAAAATGATAGTTGTTGTTATTCAGTAAACACACAAAAAATGTTGTAACTTGGTAAATGAAAGGTGTGATTTACTTTTAACTGATCTTAAAACATTAACAGTGATTAATTTTCAAACATAAGAGAAATAATATGAACACATGAGACACCAGGATTTATCATTGAAACCCAATATGGGAAAAACCACCAATGTAACTAGTTAGTATTTTCACTCTTTTGAAGTGCCTATTAGGAGCCAACCCAGTTAACGGTTACAAAACACACTATTAGGTGTGACCTTGTTAGAGGATTTAATCACCTTGTAAGAAGTGGCCCTGCAAGAGGTCTTAAAACAATTCAATGGAACTATCACCTTGTTAGAGGATTTACAACTGGTTCTTAAACCAACTCTGTTAAGAGGTTTAGATCATTTCTACAATGGTAAGAAAGTAACAATGGAATAACCTAATTTTGATGTAACTGAATTGTTGATTATAGATCTCTATTCTATTTCATACTTGATCCTTCTTGATCATATGACACTTTTTTGCTCCACAAGGATACTTTCTTGCCCTTCAAGTTTGCTCAAACTCTTTCCTTCTCAATTTAATCAACTCATTTGTACACACACTAAAAATCTCAACTTGACCTTTCATTAATATCATCTAGATTGTCAAGTCGACTCAATTAGAAATTACAATAACCAATAATCATCACCATAGTCAGCTAGAAAAAATACTTAAAATAATTAAGATTCTTATGTAAAAAAAACAAAATCCTTCATTGGTCGACCCTACTCGGTAAACATTGGTTCTAAGATGATTTCTTATATTAACCAACAGAAGCTTGGTTAACACTGAAAACTTGCAAAAATCCTTTGGCAGCTGAGTGAACTCAGTGAACACTGACTCTGTCCAACTTTCCTTCACTTACCATGAGAGCTTAGTTAACATTATTTCTTGCCAGAATTCCTTTGATGCCTGAGTGAGTTCGATAGACACTATCTTCGAAGAGTAATCTTCAGGAATGCTCAGTATCAAAGAAAACTATCTAGCTAACCAAGTGATCTCTGTAAGCACTAACTAACAATTGATATGACATTTTTGTAACATCAAAGACAACACACAATTAGACAATTGTTTCCAACACTCCATGCTTCTACAAACACTAAATCTTGTCCCTCACCTGGGAGTCCTTTCTTGCCTCTCTCTCTAGTCTCTTGGTGACACACAAGACCATCTCCTATGGCCTTTGGTAGACCTTCATTTCCACCTATCTCTAGTGAGTAAACTTACACTTGCAACCAAGTAACTTCACAACAAGGATCAAATACCAAATCTCTAAGGTCTTGGTGTGGATTGCCTCCCTCAGCGCTCTACCCACACACTAAAGATCTTCAAGCTCTAATACCATTTTTATGCAGAGAATCCTAGAACACCATAAAATTTCTAGGATCATGTTGATCCAAATTCATTTTCTTCATCAAATTGAATACAATTCCAAATGCAACATATGATCACCACATATTCATCAACACATTCTCATATTAGAGGTATTTCTACTTTACCCAAATCACATAACCATTACAAAGTATAGCCAAAGATATAAAACCATTATACTTTTATATCCATATCTTATTTATGAAATATGAATAATTTAAATCTTTTGTCCATCTATTGCTTGTAGAAGGAAACAAAGAGTTGTCCAACTATGAAATTTGTTGTATTTTGATCATGAAAATACAATCATAAAGAGTCATTCATAACTCTCAAAATATTGATAAACAATCTAATCACTCCAATCAAGTTGTTGAAATGATAGACATATAAAATTTCTCCAAGTTATAGGAAGATCCAACAGTTAAATTAAAAAATTTGATGATTCTTCCAAAACTGGTCATTGTGAATCAGGGTTTTGAGTAGTTACAAATAGTTTTCACCAAAACCCTCATAAATTTCTCAAAATTGCATAAAATCAATTCAAAAAAAAAAGAATGGAAATATTATTCACTGTTCTACAATATCATAATATAAATACACTTGTTTCTAGACTATACATGTGCGTGCAAGGCTTGGAAACAAGAGGGAAAACTTTCAAGAGAGCAAAACAATAGATTGAACAATAAAAATATGATACCAAAATGCTTCCAATTCTTCCCAATCCTTCTCCAACTTTACATTATTCCTATGAATGACCATTATGGAGGTTTTTATAGCCTTTAAGTCTTCATATGGAAGTTACAACTACTTATTTCCTCTTATAGCCTTTAAGTCTTCATATGGAAGTTGCAGTATCGCATGAAGTTGAGGTTAAGTTCAGATCAAAGATACAAAGTGGAAAAAGCTTGTAATCACACATTCATAGGGTTAAGATTGAGGTTAATATTTTAAGTTGCGAGGATAATAAACAAAGAAAAGGTTAAAATCATATGGTTGTCACTTCATGGTGAGGAGTTAGGAGTGATCTAAGGTTAAGGATGGGAGGTAGTGATATTTGGTCTTTGCAGTGTCACAAGGTTAAATGATAAGTTACAGTCTTAAGCTATGAGGGTGAAAAAAGTAATAAGGCTATTTTGGTTAAGTCATAACAACTACATGAAGTTTTAGTGGTGGTTAAGATTTAATATTTTGAGACCACAAGCAAGGATAATGTTACAATTAAAAGTGGCAATCACAACATTGCATGGTTTAGACAAGTTTTTTGTTTAAGGGTTGCAAAAGGGAGACAAAGGTAAAGATAAAGGCATCATACCTTCATAGGTAAAAGGAACCTTAAATCCCAAGCAGTTTTGAGGATATGAAGCAACCAAATATATGGTCATTCCAGCATTGCAATGGTTAGTGAAATGAAGTGATAAACATTTGTGAAGTAGCGATAGGGCTTAAAATGAAGTGGTCATAGTTTTGTGAGGCCATGCAATCAATAAAGGAATAAAGTTGTAAAGGTATGAACAAGAGCAAGTGCAAATTTGACATAGAAGTTAGAAAATCTAGATGATTTGGTGGAACATTTCAAAGATATGAGGTCACATGGCTAGATTAATTGTTGAATTTAGTTGACTTGATGAGACAACTAACCTGGCACTGATTATAAACACTATCAAGCAACTTAGTGATGGAAAACAAGTCCTTTGATTGCCTATGTCCACCTTTTGAGTGTTATCAATACCTGATGATGCAAATTTCCTTTTTTCATCACCTTGGTTATCCATCTACCAATTCAAAGTAGTTATGATCATCATTTCTATCTATTTAGGTCCAAATTTGCACATAAAGATTCGAGTTTTTGCATATGGACATGCACTTGATCAAATATTCCTAGGATCAATAGTTATTATTCTTCTACAACTTGGTCTTAGTGGTTGAGTTTTAGGGTATTAGTTGATGTCTTCTCAGTTATGCCTAAGCTATAAGGGCAAAGTTTGGTAACTCTTTCAAGGGTCGGCCTCTTCTCTTATTTCATATCAACTATATTGCATACTTTGCTACTATAATTTCCTTTGCCTTTGAATTAATATACTTCTCTAATGTCCCTCTCTCTTCCATTAATGTAGTGTGAAATATCTTCTTGCCTTCTATTAATGTATTGCTTCTATTCTTCAAATTGTCTGTTGTATCTATTTTTCCTTTGAATGACATAGAATGAAGTCTCTTCCTTATAATATTCCATTGGTTTCTAATTTGTATGTTATTGTTGAGTTAATGCAAAGATTGAATATATGTACCTTGGAATTATATTGATGAACTGTGTATTTCTAGGTAGAGATAAGAGTAAACATACTCTTTGGTGTATCACCCCTCTAGATTAGATTAGGTGGTTTGATTTCACTCATTTCCTTCTCCCTTTTCCTTCAAAGAAGTATTTAGGTGAATCTTGATAGTAAGGAAGCCAACCTTCTTGGGAAACTCAATTTCATTGTTCAAGTTCCATAACTTGAAGATTATTTCCATGTTTCACAAGGTTGCCTTTATGTCAAACTTCATGCAAGGGTGAAAAATTTTGTGACAACAATTTTTGGCATGCCTAGTGGGACAAATTTCAAGCTTACTAAGAATTCTACTAGTTTATTGGTGTCAAGAAAAGACTTCAACTTCTATGTTAAGAAGATAGTGCTTCTCTTAGCATTTCAATCCTTCAATAAGCCCTCGTTTGAAGCACTCGGTGACTCCATCTCTACATCTTGGTTTCCAAACTAGAATTGTTGTAATTCTTGCCCAAGATTCAAACAAGGACACCTTTTAGAGGTAAATTTTAGTATAGTGAGCTTTCATTTCAAATCCTAGAAGAAAAAGAAGTATACTTTCTCTATCACCAATTAGGAGTTCAAAAGTAGCACATATGCCTATTAGATCTCTTTCTACTCCTCGAGTTCATAGATGATAGCCTAGGGTACCATCTTTTCATCTAAATTGATCATTATTCCACATGGCCCTCCTTAGAAATTTGGTGTTTGCTACCTTCAATGGAGGGAGTCCTCTCATGTTATCCCAAATACATGATATCCCAGTATCTGCTCTTAAAAGTCTCCTAGATTTTATTGGTGAGACTTCCATTTCCCCAATAGAACATATCCAAGAAGTTTCAAAAATCTGCAATATACATGGTATTAAAGAGTATGATGTTGTTGTTAGAATTTTAGCCTCATCATTAAAGGGAAAAGCTTTACAATGGTATAGGGGATTACCACATAATTCTATCAATAACTAGGATGAGTGAGGAGAAATATTATGCAAAAAAATTGAAAATAAAAGTGATCACCTATCACTTTTAGAGAAACTAACTATGATCAAGAGAGCATCCCATGAATATATGATAGATTTTAATTATAGATTCCAAAAGACATGGGATAGAATGCCTTCTATAGTAAAACCTTCCCTTGGTAATGCTTTCTTGGATTATGTAAGAGCTTTCAATAGTGATATTGCTATGACTTTACAAACCATGGGAGGGGTTACCTTACTAGCTACATATGAAATTGTCATAACAACAGAAAATACCTTCATTCAAGGAGGGAAGTTAGCTCTAAGGCCTCAAGGCCTTTCTTTCCTCACATGCCTACTCATCAACCTATAATAGCCCCTATTCCCACCACATCCACAAGCCATCCTCTTGTCATAACCCCAATAGCCTCTTCATCTTCTAATGAGCCAGGAGAGTTGAAGAATATGATGTAAGCTTTGATGCAACATGTTGAAAATATCAAGGATCAGAGCATAGATATGGACAAGAGGTTTCAAAACCATTCCCCAATGGTTCAAAAGATGAATAATAAGTTGGTGACCTTGGAAAGGTAACAAGCTCAAGGTAATAGGCTCTTTTAGCCTCATTATCAAAACCCCACATATAATAGTAAACCAAATTAGGGTCAAGGTTATGTTCCATACAACCAAAGTAGACCTATGGGTAATGCCTCTACTACAAATACAAGCACAAATCCAATAAGGATATTAGTTCCTCAAAATAACCTTTCTCAATATCAAGATCTTTGTCCTTATTGCAATTATTTATATAAGCATTATATATTATATAGGGAAGAACCATCTCAAGCACTAACCACACATGATCAAGCAACATGACAACAATATAGTGCCAGACAACCTATTGATGTTTCTCACCTACAATAGTAGGGTGATTTTTCTTTTATGAACCATAAACTAGAGGAATATTGTCATGTTAATCATGATAACTATGATGCTATATCTCATAATACCAAAATCAAAAGAAGAGCCATTGAGAATGCTACACCTCCTCCATCAAACTAGGCTTCAACTTCAGGTGTTGCCTCTCATACTCCAATTATAAATGTAAAGAAAAGCATAGGCAACAAGAGGTCTACTAAACCTCAGCTTTCTCCCATTCATATACTTGACCTTGTAGTCACCAAGGTTCCAACCAAGCCAACATAAACTCATCTAAACATAATAGGCCAGATGAAGAAGACTAGTGTTAATATTCCTTTGTGAGATGTTCTCACTATATCATAATAGTTAGAGCTACTAAAACAAGAGCTAAAGAGTATATAGCTGTCAAATCATCTAGCCACCTTAGATGATGCAACAAGTCTGGTGAAGCCAATGAAAGAAGGAGACACAAGTAAGAAAAATAGGCATCCTCTATTTTATGTCTCTTTGAGTATAGGGGACAAAATAGTGCATAATTGCCTGATAGATTCTAGAGCTAGCAGTTATGTGATGCCTAAATGTATAACAGAGCTCCTTAGTATTAAATATGAACCAATGGTTAAAGATGTACTTCAGTTAGCTAGTATCTCTATCAAAACAATAAGAATCCTAAAAAATGTGGAAATGTCATTGCATCCATGCCCTAGTTGTATGGTCACTCAAGACATCTTAGTAGCTGAGGTTGATCCACATTTTTTCATTTATCTTTCTAGAGACTTCATTATATAGATAGGTGGTTATATTGCATCAGATTGGTCCTATATGTTCTTTACAGCAAGATATGGGACAAAATATTCCATAAGGGTAGAACCTCTTGCCCTTAATCACATAGAGACCTACACACCTAGCCCTATAAACATTAATTGTTCAATTTATGACATAATGATAAGGGCATGACACATGAACTTGCCACTTCCTTAGAACAGATGCCTAATTATCTTTTAGATGAATGGGCAACTACTTTTCAATTTGATCCAGCATGAGAAGCTATAGAAACATGTCTTGACACCTATTGTATATTGGAGAAGAATGCTCCTATTCCTAATCTCATAAAATTAGAAGAGAACATTGATGGATTATGGAGCATGTTCTTTGATTACTTGAGAAACAAGAATGGCTTAGGGGCTAGTGTGATGCTTGTCTCCCTAGTTTGGAGAAGTTTTACTTCTCTTATGGGATCCAATTTAGTTGTACTAACAACATACAAGAATATGAAGCATTTATTCAAGACCTCCAACTTGCTCAAAGAAGGGGAATCGAATCTTTAAAGGTCATTTGAGATAGTGAGATGGTTGTTAACCAAGTAAGGAGCCAGAACATCACAAAGAATAATCTACTCAAATCATACAAGCACAAAGTTTGGGATTTTCTTGAGGGCTTCCAAACATTCAATATCCAAAGTGTCCCTAGAAGAGATAACAAACATCTTGATAGACTTAGAGTAGTAGGTTCTCACTATGATGTACTAGAGCATGTTGAGGAAAAAAGAGAGCAACACATCAGACTGGTTGTAAGACCTACAATTCTAGATAACCATGTTAATTGGTAGATGTTTGACTTTGATGTGCGAATTGTCAAATTTTTGCAAAGTGAGGTTGAATTATTTGATAGGAATCAGCCCAAGGTACAAATCCAATATGGTTATCATATCATGCACCTCCGCTCCAAAAAATTTCCAAAGGGTCTAATCACTTTAGAAGGAGTTTTCAATCCTAATGACCAAGAAAGGAGTAGCGGGTCTGAACCTAGTTGCAAATAAAGATGATCACATACCAGTTGTCATTGCTCATGAAAAGTTTCTCAATTTGGAAAATATATGTTCCAAATTTGAACAAGAAAAAAATTCATTTATGTCAAGAATTAAATTATGTATTTTCATGGACATATGATTATTTAAAGCATTTTGACCCAAGTGTTTCAACATACCATAGATTTAAATAGTGATGCAAATCCTATTCAGTAGAAGCAAAGACTAGTCAACCCTAAGATTGAACGTATGATGAGAAAGGAATAATCCAAAATGATAGAGGCTAATACTATTTTTCCTATTAAGCATTCCTCTTGGGTAGCCAACCTTGTTCCTATTAGAAAGAAGAGTCGAGAAATCAGATTATGTGTAGATTTTAGAGACCTAAATTGGGCTTCTCTCAAAGATCACCATCCTTTCCCTTCCAAGGTTAGTGGCTGTGAAATATTTTCCTTCAAAGATGGGTTCTTAGGTTGTAACCAACTATTAGTCTAGTAGTATGATAGTACAAGACATATTTACTACTAAATGGGGCACTTTTGCCTACATAAAAATGTCTTTAGGATTCACCAATGCAAATGCTACCTTCCAAAAAGTAATGGAGATATCTTTCAAGAGAATTCTTGAGAAATTTGTGTTGTTATACCTTGACGACATAATCATCTATTCAAAGAATGTGGTAGAACACTTTGGTAATCTAAGGTAGGTGTTCATCAAGTACAAATTATATGTTGTGTCCTTAAATCCAAGAAAGTGTATGTTTGCCACCAATCGAGGAAAGTTTCTAGGACATATTGTGTCTCAATATGGCTTAACCATTGATCCAAAAAGAATAAAAGCAATCCTTTCTCTTCCACTTCCTAGTCATAAGAAGGGGCTGCAAATTTTGCTTGGTACAATCAACTTTATAAGAAGGTTGATTCCTAACCTTGCTACCATGGTCAAACTCCTTACAACTATGTTGAAGAAGAATATGTTTTTCACTTGGACAAAGGAAGGGGGAGCTAGTTTTAAAGAAATCAAGGTAGCAATAGCATCAGCTCCTACCCTAATCAATCCCAACTTTGATAAAGATTTCATTCTCCATACACTTGGGGGTGAGCCAAACATATTAGTTGTCTTGACACAGTTGAATAATGTAGATCAAGCGCAAGATATAGCCTTTTTAAGTGAAGGGCTAAAGGATTATGAGGAAAAATACAGTTATGTGGAAAAGTAAGTTTGTGCTTTCACAAGAGCTTTAAAGAAATTCAAACATTTGTTATTACATAACAAGGTCTAGTCCTTAGTTCCACATGCAAGTGTGAAGGAGTTCCTCTTGAACAAATATATCAATGAGAAAAGAGATGGATGGATCACCAGGGTCATGCAATATGACATTGTAAAGGATTGTGTGAGTAGATGATTTCATCCCAAGAAATGACGGAAGAAGTTGTACTAGTATTAGAGGAACAACTAGCAAAGGATGATAATCTGAATAATTAGATACATGATATGACAACCTTATTACTGGGAGGAGGATATCCACATGGATTAGATAGAGATAAAATAAGACAGTTCAGATTGCAATCTATTCCTCTTGTCCTAGTGGATGGGATTACTTTTTGGAGAGATCTCAAGGCAGTCCTATTAAGATGCATTAACCCTAATCAAATGGATAGAATGATCAAAGAGTTTCATAATGGCCCTAATGGTGACCACTTTTAGCTAGAATAACATTGATAAAGATAATGAGAGATAGGTATCATTGGCTAACTCTATTACATGATTGTAATAAACATGTGAGGAAGTGTGAGAAGTGTGTTTTTTTTTAGGTAAACAAAGGTTAGCAGCTCTTTCCCTTCATTCTATTTAGATTGATCAACCATTTGACTAGTGGGGGCTAGATTTCATTGGTCCAATCAATCCACCTTCTATCTCTAGCCACAAGTGGATCTTAGCTACAACAAATTACTTTACAAGGTGGATAGAAGCAATAGCTTTGAAGGATGCCAAAAAGACTTCAAGAGTGGGATTCCTTGATGGAATTATTAGCATGTTTGGTGTCCCTTCAACAATTATATCAAATCATGACAAGTCCTTTTGTTGGGAATCACATTTTCTCTTGGGTAGTTAACCATGGTATCTACTTGAGCACTTCCTCAAATTATTATCCCCAAGGAAATGGCTTGGATGAGTTCTCCAACAAGAACCTAATTAGGATCATCAAAAGGACAATTGAAGACAATCAGAGGTGTTACCATTCAAAGTTAAGAACAACTTTTTGGGTTGATAAGATTACACCTTAGAGAGAAAATGGGAACTCACCCTTCATGCGATTATATGGAAGGGAAGAGAGGCTTCATATTTTACTAGAGTTTTTCTCTCTTTAATTAGCTCATCAATTAGAGCTAATTGAAGATTATGCCATGACAATTAGATTGTAGAATTGATTGAACTAAAATAAAATGAAGCAAGTTATGTAGACACTTGAGACACATCTACAATAGCTCAATAGGAGTTTTGACAGGAAGGCTAATTCAAAGATTTTGAAGAAGGGAGACCTTTTCTCAAGTGGGATGCAAATAGAGCTAAAATAGGTAGACACTCCAAGTTTGATGTTATGTGGAGTGGCCCATATGTTATCACCAATTATAAAGAGGCCAATGCTTTTCAGTTATCTAGGCCTGATGGTAGTATTCTGCCAATTCTAGTTAATGGAATTTACCTTAAGCCTTGCTTATATGGAAGGTTAATGGTTTTTGTACATAATAGAGTAGTTTCTCAGTTTTCAATAAGTGCTCAAGCACATGCTATTTCTCTATGAAATAGCAAGGTTTTGAGGTTTTCTACTTGTAGAGGTTACATTTTTGTTGTAGAGTAGAGCTCATTTTTGTGACTCTATAGCCCAATGGATTGCTTATGGGCATTGATCCTATGCTTAGTAGGAAAGCATCCACTATGATTCACTACAAATTTTATCCATTTTTAGCCTCTCCCCCTTTCTTTTTTTCTAGTGTTTCCATCCTCATGAAACACTCAAGGTAATAGTCATGTCCTACATTATGATGCATTATCCATAATTTCCATGCAAACATAAAAGGGGATACGTAAAAACCTATTTATACATTCTTTTCTTTTATATCCCTAAGTCCTTAAATTCTTCATATTGTATGCCAATATTTGTATGATTATTTCAAGTTGTGATGGTGCAAAATCCTTTGTATTGCCTTGTCACTCTAGTTTGTGATATAACTATTATACGAGTTGCGAGGATGTGAAACAGTCAAGATAATAGTCATTGCAACTTTACAGTTATTAGGGATAATTGTTGAGTTTAGGTCACAAAGGAGTGATTCAATGGAAATTACATGATCGCAAGCGATAAGCATTGGACACGTGTCAACATTCTGGAAGACCTGAATGGATTGAAAGAAGAAAAGCTTAAAAGGCCCACGATCTATCATGGCTGACAAATCTTAGTAAATCAATGTCTATTGCTTTCCCTCTTTTCAAAGATTCATGAAGAATAGCCAAAGAAAGAAAGAAACAAGATAACACATGTCCTATTCACCATGAAGTCAAATTATGAACCATCACATGATCATAAGTAGTAAGGTAAACCGTAGTTTCTAAGTTGCAAAGTTTTGATGGAGAGTAGCAGTCAAGTTCAATGGTTTTTGCATCTTCACACATAGTCAAGGTTAATCTGGAGTTAAGGCTATGAAGCAGCAAAAACTTACAGTCATGGCTTCACAAGGTTAAAGGATGTGTTAATGATTTAGTCTATGAAGATGTGAGAAGCTAGTTTTATGGTTATCACATTTTTGAAGTGGTTAGTAGAAGGAAGTAGTAAGCAGCTATGACAAAGCACTCAATAAGAGAAAAATGTCATCACAGAATCGCATGGTTAAGCCATGAATAGAGATTTCAAGTTAAAAAATTCTGAATAACATCTGACAACTAAAAGGAAATGGTCTTCTCACCATCCCAAGGATTTAAATTGAAGTGAAAGCTTTAGTTGTGAATGTGAGAAAGGGTAATTATAGATAATTAAGGTTCAGGACAGTCGCAGTGTCGCATGGAGTTAAGGTTAAGTTGAGATCAAATCGATGAAGTGGAAAAATCTTGTAATCGCATGATCACGAGGTTAAGACTGAGGGTAAGCTTTAAAGTTGTGAGGCTATGAAACAAAGAAAAGGTTAAATTTAGATGGTTTTCACTTCATCACAAGAACATAGGAGTGATCTAGGGTTAAGGATGTGAGGCAATGATATTTGGTCTTTGCACCATCACAGGGTCAAAATGATGAGTTAGAATCTTAAGCTACGAGGGTGCAAAAAGAAATTAGGTCAGCTGGGTTAAGTCACTATAGCTTCATAGAGTTTTGGTAGTGGTTAAATTCTAATATTGTGAGAGCAAGGAGAATGTTATGGCTAAAGGTGGGTGATTCCAATGTCACGTAATTCAGACAAGTTTTGTCTTTAAGCATTGTGAAGGGGTGACAAAGGTAAAGATAAAGGCATTGCAACTTCTAGGTAAAAGGAACATTAAATCCCAAGCAGTTGTGAGGATGCAAAGTAGTCAAATATATGGTCATTGTAGCATCGCAATGTTTAGTGAACTGAAGTGATAGACAGTTGTGAAGTAGTGATTGGTCTTAAAATGAAGAGGTCACAGTTTTGTGAGGTCATGAAGTCAATAATGGAATAAAAAGTGTCAAGCCACAAACAAGAGCAAGCACAAGCTTGACATGGCAGTTAGAAAAATAAGATGATTTGGTGGAGCATTTCAAAGATATGAGGCCACGTGGCTAGTTTAATTGTTGAATTTAGCTGACTTGATGACACAATTGACTTGGTGCTGATTATAAACACTATCAAGCAACTTAGTGATGGTGAAAAAGTCCTTTGATCACTTGTAGCCACCTTTTGAGTGTTCTCAATGCCTGATGGTGTAGATTACCTTCTGTCATCACCTTGGTTATCCATCTACCCATTCAAAGTAGTTATAGCCACCATTTTTGTCTCTTCAGGGCCAGATTTGCACATTTAGAAATTTTTTGCATATGGACATACACCTAATCAATTCTTCCTGGGATCAGTAGTTATTATTCTTCTACAACTTGAGCTTAGTGGTTGAATTTTATGGTTTTAGTTGATGTATTTTCTTTTATACCTAGGCTATAAAGGCAAAATTTGGTAACCTTTTAGGGGTTGATCTTTTCTCTGATTCTATATTCGTTGTATCGCATACTCTACTACTGTAGTTTCTTTTGCCTCTGAATGAATATACTTCTATATTGTGCCTATCTCTTCCATTAATAAGTTGTGCAATATCTTCTTGCCTTCTATTAATATATTTCTTCCATTCTTCAAGTTGTATGGTGTATCTATTTTGACTTTAAATAATATAGAGTGAAGTCCCTCCCTTATGAAATTCCATTGGTTTCTGATATGTATGTGATTGTTGAGTTAAAGAAAAGATTGAATCTATGTACTTTTGGATTATATTGATGAATTGTGCATTTCTAGGTATAGATAAGAGTGAACATACTATTTGGTGTATCACCCCTCTAGATTAGATTAGGTAGTTCAAATTTATGCATTTTCTTCTCCCTTTTCCTTCAAAGAAGTAGGATACTGAGGAAGTTGGCCTTCTTCAAAGAGTCATTCTCATTGTTCAAGTCCCACAACTTGGAGATTTTTTCCAAGTTTTACGAGGTTGACTTTAGGTCAAACTTTGGGAAAGGGTGCAAAGTTTTGCAAGAATAGGTCTAAAAGGATTCAATGTCATTTCAAAAAGATGATCACAGAAAACATCATTTCCTTCAAAAACATCTTGGGATTATTAGTCCAAAATGAGTTATGTATAAGTAAATTATAATTACACTATAAATAATAGCAATTTTAAAGCACCTAGAAGCTTTGTTAATTTTAATAGAAATGTAGTTTTCTTGTTCAGCAACAATGTCCCCACAAATGAACTAGTACTAGTCACACAGGTTGCTCCAAGAAATGGTTCAACTTCACTAGTAGTGATCTCTATTGTTCTATTAACTATAGGTGTATCTATTAGTGCACGAAATAGGTCCATGACTAAAAACTTCAGCCAACAAAAAAACAATGCGTGATTAGCATATTATAAAATATAGAAAAACAAGTTTTTATTAGTTGTACTTGGTATAGTTGAAGATGTATGCAAGCTCCTTGTTGCTAACAATGCAGTCGACAATATTAGAGTGGTGACCAAAGGAGCCATCTACAATTCATCATGAGTTGAATAATACATTGTTATCAAAGACATTTGCAATGGATAAAAATCAAATGGGATACTAGCTAGAAGCATACAAAAATCAAAGTTAAGTGTTATAATATTGATGAACACAAAGAATGTTGCACTAGTAGGGCCATAATCTTCTATTATTGCAAAAAATGATATTGGAAGTGTGTTGGTGTAGTTAGCTTTGATGTATTCAAGGGTATTTTTTGTGCATATGAATCTAGACACAAGTATTGATCTATTCTCTAAGGTATTATACCTTAGAATGTTGAATAGTTCCTATGTCTGGATAGCCATATATAGGCTCTCTTCACTTCTGGACTTTGATGGACTTGACTATAAAACCATGAATTCGCTCAAGGGAGTCCTTTCCATATGCATGTATATTCCAATTCCAAATCAGGGGCATACTTTTAGAGTAAGGTGGAACAATCTTTACAAAACTAAGATGTACAAGAATGTGATGTACAACTGCAACATTCTTTCTTCTCAAATGATTTTTTTAATCAACTTTGGAGCACAAATCAAACCGTGATATTCAAGGACGTCCAAAGGAGAAAGCCACATAATAGCAAAGACATTTGCAATATTGTTTGTTCTCATTTGCAATGGTGAATAGGATAAAAATGGAGGTGTGGCTAATGATATGATGTAAGAGGGGAATATAGGACCTATCCTTAATCCATATTCTCAAAAGCAAAGATCCAAATGAATTAATCACAAAGAAGTGATAAATGCACCAATGAATCAAACCATGGAGAATATGAAGAAAGAAGAAAATCCTATAATATACTATAGAAAGCATGTACTTGTAATCTTCAATGAATATAAGACAAATACTAACCTCAAAGTAGGGAAAATCTAGAAAATGTTGGTTTCTAATGTCTGTGCATGGTTTCAGGGAATTTTACAGCCTATTCTGGATTTGAAATGTTGAGACAGAGAAAACCCAAAAGACTTTTATCCTTCTAAGGTTAGGTCAACTTTAACCTAGATAGTGGGGCACAATCTTACCTTGGGACACAATCTTAACCCTCATTGAAGGTCATCCCTAACTTGAATAGCTCCAACATAAAAAAAATTTGCGGATCTCAAAAAATTTCCAAAAAGGGTATCTAAATTTGATCTTCAATTCACTATCCTATACATGCACCTACAAGAAAAATGATTTTTTGTTTGGATGGTGGTTTTTCCTTGGTCAAACCCTAGTTTGGATTCAACCTTTAAATGTAATTGAAATTGCAAAACAAAGTAAATTGAACTATTCACCTTGCTTATGATGAAATCCTTGTGGAGGATTCAAATCCTAGAATCCACAAGTAGGCAGGCTCCAAATGAATGTTGAAATGAATGTAGGATGTCTCAAATCGATGGAATTATATCTTCAACACCAATATTAAATGGATCCTAGCATAGCAAGAGGCTTAAATGAATGTGAATGGAGAAATCTTCAACAAGAGGGCTCCATAGAGATTGAATCCTTCAATGGCTAACAATGGATCTCCTTGATGAATTGGATCTTGAATACTTGAATGCTTGAATGCTTGATCATAAAAGTGGATTATCTAATATTATAATGTGCACTCACATAATTTCTATTATGTTTCTTGTTAGATAAAATGAGAGGATGAGGCTTCCTTATGTAGTGATCTAGGGCATAAACTTCTAGAGAGGCCAATATTGGAGAATTAGATCCCAATTAACCTTAACCCCTAGAAATGGGCCTAGATTAAATGTAATTTAAGATTTTACCATTTTGAAACCCAAAACAACTGACTCAAAAGTGGAAAAATGAAACTTTTTGAGGCCCAACATCCTCAAACCTATAGAACTTGAAATTTGGACCTCGGGTCAGGGTTGAGATTGACTGTGCCCTAGGTCAGAGTTGAGGTCATCCTTGACCTAGGTCATGTTGGAAATACAAATGGGAAACGTATACTTCTAAAACTGAGGGGGGCGGGCGGTGGGGGAGGGGGGGTGAATTAGAAGTACTAATCTCTAACCAATAAAACTTTTAACTTTAAGAACAATGCATGCATTCACATATTGAAATAACATGTAAAGTAAATGCATTCACATAAACACTTAACACCATATATGATTACCTAGAAACTCTCCAATGAGAAGGTAAAACTAGGGTGGGGATAACACCCATAATTCTTCACTACTACAACAATAAAGTTCACTTGTTAAGGTTACATAATTTGAACATTCTCATGATCTTCTAGGACTACCCTATTAAAGGCTTACAAATGATTTTTAGATCCCACATTGTTAAAGGATTTTAACACCTTGTAAAAGTGTGTTTGGCTAAAGGACTTTAGAACACTCACTTGGAATGTCACCCTATTAAAGGATTTCACAATGACTATTAAGTCAACCTTAGTTCAAAGGATTTCACCTTACTGATACAATTATTAGAAATTATAGTAGAATGTTTGATTTGACTACTTACAATCTGGTATTTCTGATTTTAGATCTCAATTTAGTCCATCTTGATCCTTTCTGATCTGATATGAAATTGTTGAATCCTTAATCCTTTTTTCCACAAACTGATTCTGAAATTCTATCCTTCTTCTAAGTGACCTTGAAACTAATCAATTCACCCCTTTCATTTCCTTCAATTCTTTGCTAACATCACCTCCTCACATACACATTCACTCATAGTGTCATACTAAATTATGGGGCTTCGTCTCTCTTTAAAAAGACTTTTGGTGGCATAGGGTTAGGTATGAATCTACGATTGAGATTCATTCATTTTTCATGCTCAATTCCTTCCATTTTTCCAATTGGTTGCATGTTGATCACATAGGGAATCCAAATAGATTTGATCTTATCTTTAAGGTTTCAATATCTATCCATAAGTCAACTCAAAAATGGTTTACATAGTTATTTGTGTCATTACAAACAACTAGGTCCATTTTGTGTTACTCAACACTTGATAATACTGATGCTCAACAATTACTATAATTTTGTCTTGCTTGGCACTTGAACTTTCTCGGCATCAATTGTTCACTTAGCACTTGAACTACTCAACACATGAGTGACTTGACACTCATTTCAACTCAACATCTATAAATATTATTCTCAACATGTATTACTAGCTCAGCATGAAAATAGTAAATATCTTAAGTTTTTTGACACTCAATTGTCAAAACCAATCTGAGATCAACGATCTCTCCATTTGACATGAGTTGCAAAAACACTTAACTATACATAACAATTCTAATTTCCTCAAGTATAATATACATATAGTTTGGCATATATACAAAACTTCAAAATTTTAAAAACTTCTATAACAAATTCATATACCTCAAAATTTTGTAACTCTCTCTGAGTTAATGTGCCCATTCTGTATCCAAAATTTCTTCTCTTCTCTCTGAGTAGATTTGCTTCATGCTAATACTCTTTCTCTTCAAAAATTTTGACACTCTTTTTATGTTGATTGCTCCCCCTTTGTCCACTCTCCCTTTTCTTGCTCTCTCCCTTTTTGGATTATCTCCTCCTCTATTGTCTTCCCCTTTAATATACTTCTCCCCCTTTATATGTTAATATTCTCCCCCTTTTTGACACTAATGTCAAAGGGTCTATACACTGATTGTGTATTTGTCCAAGAAATTCTTGTGGACCTCCATGATGATCTTCAAAGCAACATCCCAATTATCTAATGCAATATCTAAAGATTTGATATGGATGGTTGTCTTTGTTGCATTATGAACTAGTTTGTCCAATGTTGAAAGATTGGGGTCTTTCTTTAACACTACTTCTACATAGGCTAGTTCTTTTTGGAGAATTTTCATATGGTGGGTAAGGGAGGCTTGTATGTAAATCAACTTGGCTCTAATATTAGCCTCTTCTTCTAGTTAAGACAACTAGTTGATTTTGTGTGTGAAGCGTTCAATGAAAGTGCTTCTCACTTTGAGTTGGATTTTGAGGCAGTTGCATGCCTGAAATCTTCAAATTCCTTTCCAAACTCAAAATCTTGTGGCTCATTTCTTATGTGAAGAGTGTGGGATCACACAGTTTTGTATACATGAGAATATATTTTCAAGTACCTTCTTTACTTTTTCAATCTTTGTAGCCAACTCTAATTGTGATAGTGCTATTCCACTAGATATCTTCTCATTTACTTTTTCTTGAAATTTCTTTTCAAACCATTCTGTGAGTTTTACACTAGTTTCGTGGTCTTCAATTGTTACCTATGCAACAATTTCTGAAAATTGTTCTAGTATGGGCTTAGATTCATCAAGTGTTTACAAGTTGGAGGCATCTAAAAAGATGTCTTTGATCTCATGAAGTGCTTTCCTTTTCTTATACTCTTTCCTGAGTATCTCTTGATTCTTCTTTGTTTCCAATGCCTCTTGCACGATATTAATCTACTCTAAGTTCATGGTTGCATAGTCATATTTTGGTATAACTATTTCTTCATCTATTGTTGGGTCTCCATAGTGAAGTACCCTTGTAACCTTTGTTGAGCTCAAGCCTAGTGCATAAATCTGAAGTGGCATTGCATCAGTGCTTAGATCCTAAAGGACTTTGGTAGAAGTGCCAACTATTGGTAAATCAACCAATGTTTGTATGGCTTCCTGCTCCTTTTCACTGGGTATGTCCTTCCCTCATCAGATCTGCTTTGATCAATTATGATCAATTTTGGTGCATCTTGTGTTTGTGAAGTAGGTATAGAAGTGTTTGTCTATCCTTCTTGTTCCTTTGTGGACTCCTCTGCAATCTGAGTTTGTTATTCAATCATAAAAAAATTTACTGTTGTGTCAACCTTTGCTGATGTATCCTCTGATGTTTACACTAGAGGTTGACCACTAATAGTTGTAGGGATAATAGAAGGTGGTTCTTGTATATTCACCTTATCCCTAGTTATGTTAGCTACTACTTTTTGTAGTTCACCCACAATGACCAAAATTGGATTATCACACAATTTAGCTTGTAGTGTGGATTCGTGAAGGATCTCCTTTAGATCCTCTGCAATTAGTGGACTAATGTTTTAAGCTGAGCTATCAGGAACATCTCTCACTTTTATTGTGTCTACAGGTGTGTATCTGTCATGTCGAGGGCTTAATAGTGACAATTGTGTATCTTTCACACTTTGTTCTATTTGTTCCTCCTCAGTTGTTGTCATTTCATCCTTTTTCTGTTGTGCCTCCTCTACTGTGTTATCTCCCTTTTGTTTCTCTATTTCTTCTTCCTTTTCATTATCCTCATCTTCTCCATTATTCCTTCCCTCAAAGGGATCCTCTTCTCCTTCCTTGATAGTAGTCAAGCCATATATCAACTTCCACATTTGAGTGGATTTCTTTACAACATCTTCAATCTTATTTTGTAGAATGCTGAAGTCTCTATATTTGGGTGCAAATTTGCTACCATGTTTCTTATTTGCCTTTGTGATTTGCCCTTTTGACAATTTTGGCATCACTTGTGCCTGTTGATGTAAATAAGTATTTACTATTTACACTTTACTTAAGTTTACTTAGGTTAATGCATTATTTTATTATTTATTTAGGTGGGACACTTAAGAGTTTGTGCACTCTCATGAGTTGTCATGTTGACAACACAGAAATACGCAACTCTATTTCAGCACATGGTGTCTACAACACTGGAGTTTGCATCACTCATTGAGTTGTCATATAGACAACATAGTTATTTGCACTCCTAATTTAGCACATGTTGTCTACAACATTGATTTGCATGCTATACCATTGTAGGCCTATCCTCACATCATTGCACTTACTTTTGTGCTTAATGAAGGATAACCCATATCTGGTGGACATGTGCCTAGCTATATGACTTATCATGTTGCTGACTTCTATGCATTCTAGAAGCTCTCTAGAGGCCTTTATATACAAGCACTCCTAGTGTACTTTCATATGGCATATTGAATGAATATATCATCATTCTAATCATACTCTCTCTTTGGTCTATTATTGTGCTTGTGTTTGAGTTCCTTGGTCTTGGGTGAATTCTACCCTAAGCCAAATTCTTACAAGGTATTAGAGCTCTTGGGGAGATTCTCTACACATAGCCATTCAAGAACATTCATACTTTAGTACCTTGACTCGAATTTGGAGAATCTGCAAAAATTGGGAGTATCTAGAGCTAGATCTAACATTGCCATTGCATCCAAAATGTCGATTTGGTGAAGATCAACTATAAATTTTCCTATGCTGGGTGAAAGCTAATCGTGAGGCAAAAAAAATTTGCAAATTGGCACTTGAAAGAACCGAGGCTATTGAATTGATCTAATTTATTTTTTCAAATCTGAATTATTTAAATCTCTACAATTTATTTTTTCATCTGGGTATTTTCAAATTTTTTTATTACCCAGTCAAAGAAATTTTTTTTTGTAGAAATGGGCAGTCAAACCCCAGCTCTGCAATTTTGAAGAAATATTTATTTATTTCATAGGGTATTATAATTTGGGGGCATATATCATATTTTGAGTGTGACTGAACCTAAATTCTAAGGACCCCTTCCAAATCTAGCATCACAACCAATTATCGATGGCCAAAAAAGCTCCCATCTATGATCTTTTTATTAAACCACCACCAGCAACATTGCTATCAACTCGGCAGCCTTGCATTTGAATTAAGTGTGAGGTGTGGTTGTTTTTTAAACCACTTCAAAGCCAAATCCCCCATGCATGTGGGATAAACTTTGAAGGAAACTCGATGATGTAAAGGATTGATTCGTTGTTGCTAAAGTAAATCTAATGATAGAAAAACTAGCCACCCGGCGATGGAATATTTTGATGAGGTTTTCAGCATTAGCATTCACTACCAGCATGGTTGCAAAATATGACCAGACAGGCCCTCAAAAGTAAATCTCAGCAATCATTGTTTTATTGGCGGCAACCCCTAAAAATAATATATTTTGGTGATGAAATAAATGCACTCCACCACCAAATGTTGCAAAACCCTTGGTCCAAATGTTGCCATCTATGACATCCACGCAGATGAAGTACCAATGTACTAGAGCCTACTCACGTGGACATCCACATCACATATCTAACCAGCTATCATAGCCTAGTTAGTAGTTTTTCATACACCATGTCAGTCATATGTGGCAGACACTTCTAGTCAGCACTAATTCATCCAACACAATGATACATGGCCAAATTATAAACTATCACCTAATCTAGCTCGGTAGTACGTGGTCATCCCAGTCAATTGCCTATGTAAATTGCCAACTCATCCACCATACAAGTTAATCATCACACTATCAGCAATACACATCATCCTACACAGGCTGAATTCCATACATTTTGTACATGACATGTGGCAGGATGTACTTTTCTATATGGTGCTAACATCATCAAGGGGACCTTTTTGCTGATGTCATCATTTTACTAGCCTAAATTTGATAGTTGTTTGACTGTCATTCCAAGGAAAATTAAAATTATTGCAACAGTCATATGAGCCTCAAATTTAACCCCATCTTTTGCTGATGCAACCCCTCTCCAGATTGATTTTTGATTTTATAGTCTGACTTTGGGAGGCCATATCTCAGTCATCCGGACTACAAATTAGGTGCAATTTTTTTGAAATTGGGTAGAATTTCCTAATCATTGGTGCATCTCTTTTCTAGTTTTAGTGCATAGATTTGTAAGACTTTGCATTTTTGGTGACTAAACCTACATAATCCTACATTTTGCAACTTCAAATGCTCTGTACAGGCACATCTGAAGTCAAATACAGGTTTTTGTTTTTTAAAGTGCATTATTTTTTGTCTACTTTCCAAATTTGCAATTAGATTGTAAGGTTGTGAGGATAAAAGTGTCACTTTCAAAAATAAGGCCCTTCTTTGCTTTGTATTGCTTAAGAATTGTACCACATTGTAAATTTCTAAATTTTTATTTCAAATAGAAGTTGTACCAAGAAAAATTAGAAGTCCACAAAAGTCAAAATTGGCAAGTGGCCTATTGTAATCGCACTACTTATAAAGTGCCAAAAGCATCTCTTTTGGGGGGGTTTCTTGATTTAGTGAAAAGGGGGAGTGTTCTTGGTGGTGTGTTTCTTCTTTTCCACAATTTTCTTTCATTTTTTGTATTATGGGAAATTTTAAGTTTCCAAAATTAACTCCACATAACTATGCTACATGGTCCATCAAAATGTGGTATCACTTAATGCATAATGGAGTTTCACAATATATAGATGGTACTCTTCCTAAACTAACAGGTGATAAAGTATTAGCAAGTGATATTTTAGCTTGGGTAGCAATGAATAGGAAAGCCCTAGGTGATATATGTTTGGGGGTTGATGGAAAGATCATGTATCAAATTAAGAAGTGTTCTACATCCAAGGAAGCTTGGGATACCCTTGAAAACCTATATGGTAAAGTATCTAAAGAGGATGTTTTCAAAATTGAAGATGAGCTTGTCTCCTTAGATCCTAAGTCATTTGATTCAATATAGGTTTTAATCATTAAGGTGAATGAATTAAGGATGAATCTTACTGATTGTGGGAGCTCTATCAAAGATGACAAATTGATCTATCTCATACATAACAAGCTGCCATCAGAGTATTCCACGTTTGTTTCTTCTTTTAACACCTCAAAGACTACCTTAGGGTCTACCTAGAAGAAAGTCACTTTTGATGAATATTCTGATTTGTTGGATACAGAAGAAAAGAAGTTGAAATCAATGGGGATTCTCAAATCACCTAAGTCTAAAGCATTGGTGGCCAACAATGAGGGTTCTCAAAATTCAGCTGGACAGTCTTCAAATAAAGGAAAGGGTAAGAAAAATAAATGAAAGAACAAATAAAAGGATGCAGAAAAGAAAACACCACAATCCAATCAACAAGGAAAGTCTTCCTCAAATTCCAAGAAGAATGGGGACAACAATAAGGAGAATAAAAAGTGTGCCTATTGCAAGAAAATGGGTCATGAAGAACATGAGTGTTATCTTAAAAAGATTGATGCGTTGACCAACATCATGAAGAAACATAATGTTCCATTGCCTAATGCTTACAAGGAGAAAGGGCCTTCTTCATATTCAAAGGGAAAAGAGCAAGCAATTGTGGCAAATTCAAATTCTTCAAAGGAATGGATACTTGACTCGGGTACCTCTTATCACATGGGTTCTTCAAAGGAAGATTTTTCTTCAATGAAGCAATCAAAAGTACTGCACATCTTCATGGGAGATGATAGAAAAATGGAAGTTGAAGGGAAAAGGAAATGCGGAAATGGAAAATGGAGAGTTTCAAAATGTTCTCTATGTTCCAAACCTAAGTTCAAATCTCCTATCAATCTTCCAAATCACTCACTTCGGAGATGGACATAGAGTTGAGTTCCGTATAGAATCAGTATAGGTGCATAGTCTAAAAGATGACTCATTAGTTGTAGTGGGGAAATATAATCATGACAAAAGGTTGTACTCTTTCTCCCATTTTGTGCCCAAGTCTCCTTCAAAGGCCTTGTTATCTCAATCAAATTTAACAATCCAATTATGGCATCAATGGTTTGGTCATATTGCCTTCCGTTATCTTTAGCAACTTTGCACAAATAGAATGGTCAAAGGTCTACCTCAAATTAACTTTTCCCATGGTAAATGTTCAATAGATTTAGTGGATATGCATCTAGAGGGGAAGTTACACAAAGGGAAGTCTTCAAGAGCACCAAGTGTTCCATAGGTGGTTCACATGGTATTAGTAGGACCCTTTGCAGTTAGCCAAGGTCGCTACATACTTACTTTCATTGATGACTTTTCAATATACATTTGGGTCTATTTATTTCATAATAAGAATGAAGTGTTGGATGAATTTCTAGCCTTCAAGACTCATGTAGAATAGAAATCATGGAAAGCCATCAAATTTTTAAGAATGGACAATGGAAACATGTATGTGAACAGAAGACTTAAAGACTTTTACAAACTTGAGGAAATTGATCTTTAGAATCCGCCAGCATTCAGTCTGCATAAGACAGATGTTGTAGCATTGAGGATCTACACTCTTAATTCTACGACAAGTTACATGATACAAGCCAAGTCTCTAGATCCATCACTTGAAGTCAAAGAAATTAGCAATGCCACTCACATTCTTAATCAATCTTCTCATCAAGTCTTAGATGGAAAGACATCTTTTGAGGCATGGTGCAGTAGAAAACCTATTGTGACACATTTCAAAGTCTTTGGTTTTCCTAGATGGGAAAAGATATCTTCCAGGGGTTGCAAGGCATAGTCACTTCAACCATGTACTTTCATTGGTTACGAAGATGGTGTGAAAGCATATAGACTATTAGATCCAGAGACACATCAAATTTTTGTGGAGAAGGATGTACAGTTTGAGGAAAGTTCACCCAGCTTGTCCTCTAATCCTATCTGCACATCATATCATGTGGAAACTGAAATGACACCAATAATAGTGCTTCAATAGATTCAGACACATAGAGTTCTATCGATAGTTATAGTAAGAGGTCACTACATCAATTCAGTCCACATGCATATATCACCATAATGATAGGTCCAACATAGTAGGGTACATTAAGTCTTCTAGGTCCAGCTTTAGTGATAGATTTTGGAGACAATATTGATGATCTGCCTCTTCTTCTTGATGCAACAACACCTTCTTCAATTGTCACAAGGGTTCCATCTAATCATCTTGTTCATTCTCTACATGATCGATCATTACAGGTTGAAGTGATTGTGGATACTTATGATTAGTAGTTGCAGAAGGGTTCTTCATCAATTGAGTAGATAGACAGTTATTTGAGATAGGTTCTTCAGCCAGTTGAGTAGGTTTTAGAGACATCACTTATCCATGGTATTCTTTTCACACCAATGAAATTTTACCCTTGGCCTTGTTTCTTCATAAGGGGAGGAACACAATTTTGTAGTCTTGGATTAGCTTCTTCATTAGAGCAATCACTGGTAGACATTCTTCTTTTGGGGGGGGTCTTGATTACTCCATCCATCCATACATTGTGTATATTTTTTATCTCTCTTTTTGGGGGAGGGTTTTTCCCATGAGGTTTTCCCTCTTTCTTCGCTTTATGAGAGATTGCATTTCATTATGTACATGGGTACCTCAGATGGCCTAGTAGCTGGGACCCATCCTGCATTGCATCTTAGATTTCGTAAGCTTAAGGGCATTCCCCTAAGTTGCACTTAAGGGGGGGTGTTGGTGTAAATAACTATTTAGTATTTACACTTTACTTAAGTTTACTTAGGTTAATGCATTATTTTATTATTTATTTACGTGAGACACTTAAGAGTTTGTGTACTCTCATGAGTTGTCATGTTGACAACACAGAAGTACGCAACTCTATTTCAGCACATGGTGTCTACAACACTGGAGTTTGCATCATTCACTAATTTTTCATATAGAAAACATAGTTATTTACACTTCTAATTTAGCACATGTTGTCACAATATTGATTTACAGGCTACACCATTGTAGGCTTATCCTCGCATCATCGCACTTACTTTCGTGCTTAATGGAGGATAACCCATATCTGGTGGACATGTGCCTAGTTGTATGACTTATCATGATGCTGACTTCCATGCATTCTAGAAGCTCTCCAAATTCCTTTATATATAGGCACTCCTAGTGTACTTTCATATGGCATATTGAATGAATATATCATCATTCTGATCATACTCTCTCTTTGGTCTATTGTTGTGCTTGTGTTTGAGTTCCTTGATCTTGGGTGAATTTTTCCCTAAGCCAAATTCTTACTGTGCCAATGTAGATTCTCTTATTTCCTTTTCCATATTTAGGTAATAGTGTCATTTATTCGCAATAATTGAATATAAATCTTTAGGCATTGTATTATCAAATTCAAGAGGTGTGTTCTTGAATTTTGCCATCATGGCATATATAGACTCTTCTAACATATTTTGATCTTCTCTACTCAATTTACCAAAATCAATATTTTTCAATCTTGTTAAGTCTACATTGTCCCTAACATTATTACAAATGTTTTCAATATTAGACTTGGGAGCATGACTTACCACTCTAAACTAGCTTGTGTCTTCTGACTCGGTCCTCTCATCATCTGACTCTGGTTGTGCCACATATTTTCTTCTTAGTTTCTTCTACACAAGACCTTGTTGTTTAGTAGCCTTTTTCTTTTCTTTTACTTGCTCCTTGGCCTTTGAGTGGTGGCCCTTGTGCTAGCTATTGTAGTTGGAGTAGTAGGCTTTGTAGGGCTTGGTTTAGCTACTTTTTTTCCCTTTGGTTGTGTTGCAAACTATGTTTTAGCCTTCCTCTTCTTTAGTTCTTGTTTGGCTAGTGCTTCATTGGCTTGTTCCTCCTCAACACCTTCTTCTTCTACATCTTCACCCATGCCTTGGGTTAGGGAAAGAGGTTCTTGGCCTTGCTCTTCTTCTTCTTCATCATCATCTTCATCATTTCTTTTAGCTCCTTCACCAAACTTGGCTTTAAGTTTCTCCACCATTTTATCCTTCTTCTTTAAGGTTGATGTTGTCTTTAATTCCATCTTAACTTTAGATTTCACAACATCATAATTACCAAAGATTTTAGCTGACTTATCAACTTCTTCTGCAAGAAATGCAGTGATGGCAGCTGATGCTTCATCAATGTTTATTTCATAACCCAAAGGCCTTAGCCATCTCATTCTAGGTAGTCCAGCCTAGATGAAGGTGTGATCAATATATACTAGAATGATAATACCATGGTAGTATTTCTCCACCAATGAAACAGGAATTCTTAGCCTCTGTTTCATTGACTACTTGAAATCTTTAAAGTAACTAGTCATCACTGACTCAAAATTGTCTCCCATTTGTTCAATGTACTCATTTATTTGCATAGCCAATGACCTATTGATCTTCCATCCTACTCTACCAAAAGATGGGAATTCATTTTGAACATAGAAAAATATGCATATCAATATGGAACAAACTTACATTGAGCACTTTTAGATTTCCTTATTACTCCTAAGTTCTCCATTATTTGTTGCAACTATAGTTCTACAAGATCATAAGTATGATCTTTCTTGACTATCTTGTAGCCTACATCAACTGCTATACAAGTAACACTATTCAGTTGGCTCGACTAATAGAATTTGTGTGATATGACCCTCACTACAAATTCAAGAAGTGGATCTTTGATAGTATCAATGGTTATTCCACCTTTGTTCCATTTTGTCCCTATATTTTTTTCAATTACTTCTTTTGAGTCACTCCTTAGGGTCTTGGGCCAATGTAGGGTTGGGTATCTTATAACCCTATGCACAATTCTCTTTGAAAGTTTGATGGGTCCACCTTCTAGCCATAGAAATCCATCATGTATTATGCTTAGAATAATTCTGATCCATTCAATTTTGAAGATAGTTGGAAAACCTAGGGCACGAGTTAAGCCCTTCCTCTATATGATTTTGAATTCTTCCTTCAACTCCCCATTTTCATATAACCTGTCATATGCATGCCTAATTTCCATGTTTCCAATCTCTCCTACTTTTCAATTATAACACTTCCTCACACCTTGAACCATAAAAACCTTAGGTGAAATAACTGATAACGCACTTGTTGGATCATTCTTTTATGCAACTTCTGCTATGGCCCTAAAGTTTGGTTTCTTAACCTCATTTCTCACTAATTGGACTTCAAATTATTCCTTATCCTTTGGATTCTAAGAACTAGAGGCCATTTTACAAACTAGGTTTTTGACAAATATGTAAATTGCATAGCTCGATAGATGAAGAATACCTTGAAATCGATGATCTGACACTCAATATTTTTCTTCGTTCATGCAAATACTTTGTTCTTTCTTGAAAATCACTTCTTCACTCTACTTTCTCTTGCTTTGTGTTTGTAATGATGAAAAATGGTCAAAAATCTCCATTATACCTTTTCAAAATATCACATTTAATACATGGTGCATATACAACTGTAAACTTGGGTCCAATACAATTTATATTTCACTTGGCATCCATTAGTTTTCCCATCACTCAATAGATATAAGAATTACCCTTACTTGGTTTCAATAGAAATTTCCTTCACTTGACAAATACTATTGACTTAGCTTCAACTGGATTTGGTTGTCAGCTTGGCACACACTAGAATTTACTCGACAATTGAAGAGGACTTTTCACACTTGAAAATAATGTGAAAACTTAAAGATTTAACCTTGGTTTTTACTTATTATCTTGCATCTCTCTTCATGCTAATATTTCTATTTCAATACTAACTTATCTTGAAACTAATGTATGATGAAGCATTTAAATATCAGTCCCACAAACCTACTTTTGCTTAGTTTAATGAGATATGATCACTAAACCTATCGGGTGAAGTGATCCCTTCATTTGATGTGATACATCCATCTTTCTTCTTCCATGTTTTGTTCTTCTCTCCTCTAATGTGCTCAACATCTACCTTGCCTTTTCCTTTATTTAACTCCAAGTTAGGTGGTTTTTTCCCTATTGGGCAATTCTTGCTGATATGACCACTCTATAAACAGATAAATCATGTAGATTGATTCAACCATCTATTGTAGCTACCACTAAAGTATTTTCTTATCCAATTCTCAAGGATGTGTCCATACTCTTGACAATAATGACAGTTATGTCTTGTATTGTAATCCTAGTTATAGGAATTTTCATAGCTTCTTCCCTTTGTTGACTTATTTGATGACCATGTGGACTTGGATCTACATTCAAAGGCTCTATATCCATACTTCTGAAAATTGTAGCACTATCCTTCAAATTTTGGTGCATGCATGGTTATGGTTCTACATTCATGTGCCTAATGACCTTGTTTGTTGCACTTGTGACAATGAGTCATGTTCTTTGTCTTAGCATTTTGACTAGCATTCTTGCTCCTGCAAACATTAGTTGTATGTCCTTTTTTTCCACAATGATGACAAGTAGGTTTAGAATTCGTACCTTTATTGTTTCTTCCCTCAATAGCTTTGGATGATTCTCCTTCTTTAGTGCTTGTGTAGCCCAATCCTGATGTGTCTTTACTAGATCTAGGGGATTTTAGTAGTTGTTCAAAGTACTTAATGGCTTCATTTGGCTTGTTGAAACTTTTAGCAAAATCCTTTTGTCTTTTCATGTCATTTTGTAATTGTTCATTTTGCAACTTTAATGTTGTTATCTCAATTTCCTTGACATTCAACTCATGATGGGCCTTCATCATTTGGCTTAGGGTGTCCAATTGCATGTTTGAGATCCTAGATAGCTTTGCTGATTTTTCTTCCAATTTTTTTGCCAAAATTCTTTTGTCTTCTTCAATCATGGCCTTGTCTTCAATGGCTCTCTTCTTTTGTTCAGTTACTTCACATAGCATCATGGCCTGTGATTCTTGTTCCAACTTGATATTTTTGATCTCCTCGGCTTGTGCTCTATTCTTGTCCATGAGATCTGCAATTGCTACATCAAATTCACAGGAGTTACCATCTACAAATAATTTTTTGGTGTCAATTTCTTTGTATTGTATGTCATTTTCTACTATAGAAATCTCTTTCCTTCTTTTTAGTGAACATCTCAAGGCATCTCTAGCTTCATTTAGTTGTTGCAGTAAGAGATGTATCTCAATCTCCTAATTTTCAATGGTCTTTCCCAACTTGTAAAATTCTATTTCAAGATATTTTCTCCAAGCTATAAGGCTTCCCCTATTGAGAACTAAGCTCTGATACCAATTGTTGGAAATATAAATGGCAAATGTATACTTCTGGGGGGGGTGAATCAGAAGTACTAATCTCTAACCAATAAAAATTTTAACTTTAAGAACAATGCATGCATTAACATATTGAAATAACATGTAAAGTAAATGCATTCACATAAACACTTGACACCAAATATGATTACCCAAAAACCCTCCAATGAGAAGGTAAAACTAGGGTGGGGATGACACCCATAATTTTTCATTACTACAACAATAAAGTTCACCTATTTTTTATTAAGTAAAACAAGTTTTACAAGGATCCTGAAACCCAAAAGTTTACAACATAATAGAAAGGAAAATAAAAAGTCTAGCTAACATGAGACTGCTGCTAAAAGCCAAAATTTGACAAAAGGCTCGAGGCTAGGAGGCAAAGGCCAGAAACCAAAACAAAGAAGAAAACCAAAAGTGAAGTAGACTATTGGTTGTCCTTCTCTAGGTCCTACAGAGTTTCTATAGCTTCGTTGTCCTTCTGACTATCCGCTCCTTCCTAGTTCCTATTTTAGGTCTCCACTTGGTCCACCTTGTTCACCTAGTCCCTGGCTTTAGTCTGAGCCAACTCCACCTACTTGAAATCCTTCCCATTCTTTTGTGTAGTATCCCTACCTAAGCTGACTCTCATTAGAGAGTCACCCAAGTTGGAAATATTCTCATTCAGAGTGTGCAGGATGTCCACAATTTGTTTAGTTAGCACCTGGTGGATGGATTCAAACTTCTAGGCTTTCTATTCAACCAAGGAGAGTCTGTCCTCTTGTTCGTCCCTAGTCTCTTGGCTGCCATGGGTGTTCTAGTTACCAACCTAGGCAGTGTTCTTTCCTGTGGTCTCTTGAACCTTGTGGGTATTCTGACTAGTGTCCTAGTTGTTCTTTTCCTTAAGGGCCTCAATTTCCTGAAATAGCCATTTGATAGAGAAAAAATTGTCTACCAAGCAATTCTTTGCATTATTCAAGAAATTGAAGCCAGTTTCCCATGTTTGTTGGAGATGACCAATAAAGCAGGGTCAATTAACTTGTCATAGTGGGTTCTACCATCAAGGTCCTCCAACACCTGGATGTTCATTGGTGGTCTGAAAATACCCAACCTAGCTCTGTCTATGTTGAAATTTCTCCAAGCCCTCCTCCTGTTCTTATTTTCCACCACCCCACTTCTTTCCGCCATAATTTCATTCATCTCCTCAAGTGGGGCAATGGGAGAGTTAAGGCCATGGGTTTCAAGAATTTGAGCTTCTTCCTAAATCAGGGCCTGGTTGGCCTTTCTTTTCTTGGGGTTACATAGAGGGGAAACAAGGGAAACCTCCTCCTTGTTGCTATCCCTCCCCTTCTCCTCCTCACTCACCTTGTCCTTCCCTAGCTCCTTGCCCTCTTCCTCTGAATAAGTTTCCGTCTCCTCCTCTTCCCCATTGCTAATTTTCTCCTCCTATGGCTCAGGCTTGGGGGGAAGGGGGGGGAGCTCCTAGGACTCTTTCTACTGGGCATACTGGGGTTGCAAGCAATAGAGGTGGCTTTGGAATCCTCTATTTTAATGACTTGAACATCCTCTGAGTCTAAACTAACAGTATCCTTCGATTCACTACCTGGGTCACCAAGGGATTTTCCTCTGGTATGGGCTTTCAAAAATTCATAAACCAAGAGAAGAAGGCCTTCATAGAGAGCAATATTAGTAATAGATTTTTTCTTAAAACCCTCAATACCCTTAGACATGGAAGTGTAAAGATAGAAGGGAAAATAAATTTTAACACCATGCCTAAAGTGGTTCAGAAAAAGAAAATGGTGTGTTATTATCCTATCGAACCTAGGCTCAAGAGTAATGTACTCAATGAGGATTTTGAGGACATATCTCCATAATTTCTTAATGGATTCAATATCATAGTAGGTGTCGATCTTGATGAGCTTGTCTCTCTCCTTGTCATTCTTGACAAAATCATTAACAGCATTGGTCGACATCTTTTTGTCCCTGTAAAATTTTATGCCTTCCAATGGGATTTCTGTCACCTCTGCGATTAAGCCCTCAGTGATTTGGTGGGTTACACCATCAATTTTGACTCTCTTGTTGCTCCAAGAGTCCACCATGACCTTTGTAACCCCAACCTCAAAGCCATGTAGCTTTCTCCATGAACCTAGTTATTCCACCTTTTCTGAGCTTAGGCCAAACCTTCTTCTTCTCCTTCCAACTCTCTAACTCCCCCAAAGGCTCTCTTTTGATCCTTTCACCCACCATGGTAGTCTTCAACTCAGAAAACTCGAAACCTCTAGTAGTATTACAGAGCACAAAATTGGTCGGAATGCAAAAAATGAAAACATTTTTATGATTTTTAGTGGTTTTGTTTGAGCTTGCTTTCAAAGTGTGCCTTTTTTACGCGTAATTATATCTTGAAAAGGGCTCCACATTACTTCTTATTACTCTTCTACTAACAAGTGATTTGGAAAATCCTATCATAATTAAAAAGGGATAATATTCATGCCCTAGATTTGGTCTAGCTGGAGTAATTCAGTCACCAAAATTGGAAATTCATCACTGTTCCTCCACATCATCACCGAATTTCTAATGACTACATAGTTGGCAAACCAGTCAGCACCTGGGTTGGCCTCCCTAAAAATATGGCTAAAGTAAGTCTTTTTGAACTTTCCCAGGTCAGATTTGATATCCTTAATGACATTGGCAATAGTCCAGACTGGCATGGTAAGACCTTTGATATAGTTGATGATTTTTAAGGAATCACCCTCATGCGAGAAATGCTCAATTCTAGAAGCCAAAGCCAATTGAACAATATGGTTGGTTGCACTAGCTTCAGTAAAGTGGTTAGTCTGGTGACCAAGAGGGAAGGATATAGTAGAAATTCCTCTACCCAAATTGTTTCGAATAATGCCTCCACTTTTGGTAGGACTGGGATTCCCTTTTGTAGCCCCATCAAAGTTGGCTTTGTGCTAGTCCTTAGGGGGAAAGGACCATCTGGCATCCTATGTCCTCTTGTCCCTATCTTCGTTTCTAGCTTTATAGTTCCCTCCTTCCTTGATGTTTTCTCCCTTGGTTACAACATAGTTCTCTAATGTGAGACCTTCAATTTTCTTAGCAATTATGAATTCTAGAGATTCCCTTTCTCTAAATATTCTATTGTTGTGTTCTTTCTAGATTTCCCAGTAGAAGTGTGGGAGAATCCATAAGCTAAATAAATGTGAATGCATGCTAGAGTGGTGGCTTCTCCATTGGCTAAAGAAGTCCTAGAAACTAATTGGGGGGCACTAATTGAAATCAAAGTCCCTGGTTAGGAGGTTCCACACCTTGGAAGAGAAAGGGCAGTGAATGAACAAATGATTGACTATTTATAGATCATGTTTGTAGAGGCTACATCTATTGGGGATAATTTGGCCTCTCTTAGCTAAATTGTCCAAGGTAAGGATTTTGTCTTCTAGGAGAAGCCAGAAGAAAATGTTGATCTTAGGAGTGAGACCAGAAATCTAGGCTTTAGCCCAAATTGGCTTCTCCATCCCATCCCATATGGAGAAATATTTTCAGGCAACAGAGAGCTGCCCACTCAAAGAATCCTCCCAAATGAGAGTATCCCTGCTATTATTAAGGAAGGTGTCTTTCAAATAAATCATCAAAGAGATGAGGTCCAGGGATAGCTTGGACAAGTCATGCCAATCATTTTCAGATCTATAATCTCTGACATATAGACCATATCTTTCTATACTTTGTTCAGTGCATCTACCAAAGCAAGGGTGATTGATTAGAGGTCCTTGAAATGTCTAGTTGTCATGCCAGAAAAGGATATTGTCCTCGTTGTCAACTTTCTACTTGGCCTTAGATTTGGCCAGGGGCTTCGCCTTTAAGAACCCATTCCAAATGTAAGCCCCCTAGGGAATCTCAGACCCATCAAATAGGGATTTGAGGGACTGCCTTCTTAGGTATTTCTTAGCTAGGATATCCCTCCAGACACCTAAACTTTGAAAAATGCACCATATCTGCTTAGCTAAGAGAGTGTTGTTTAGATGTCTAATTTTTTTGATTCCAAGACCACCAAAGCATTTGGGGAGACAAACTAGATCCTAGGCGATGAGGTGGTATCTCTTATGGTCATCGGACCCTGACCAGAGAAAGTCCCTTTGAATCTTCTCCATCCTGTCAGCATGCTTGACTGGGATGCCACAAAGGCTTAAGGCATAAGTTGGGAGGTTCTGAAAGATGGATTTAACCAAAGTGTACTTGCCAGCCTAGCTTAGGGTGGCACCTTTCCAGCCTACAATTTTCCTATTGAATCTATCTAAGATGTTGTTCTAGAAATAATCTAGGGGTCTAGTGCCCAAGGGCAGGCTGAGATAGTTGGCAGGTAGAGACGCAATACTACTTCCCAAGATGGGGGCAATCTTCCTCTATCTCTCTAAGGGGGTGTTGATGAAGAAGATTGAGCTCTTTTCCTAGTTGATCGCCTAGCCTGAGCCCCTAGTGTAGGTGCTTAGGAGGCCTTTGAAAATTTTTGCCTCATTAACAATGGTTTCACCCCCCAAAATGGTATTATCCATAAATTTCTTGTGAGTGAAGGTAGAGGGACCTAAAGAGGGCTTAAGACCAAGCAAACTCCTATCCTGACATTTCCTCTGGATGAGTCTTCTGAAACATTCAACCATAATGATGAAAAGAACAGGTGAAATGGGGTCACCCAGTCTCAATCCTCTCAAAGGAAAGAAGAAAGGAGAGGGGAACCATTAACCAAAATAGATAAAGAAGGAGAAGTAACAAGTTGAGAGATGAGCTTGCAAACCTAGGCATCAAAACCAAAAGTCTGTAAAACCGCTAGAAGGAAATTCCAATCCACCCTATCATAAGCTTTAGACATATCTAGTTTGAGTAAGAAACCTTCCTTCTTACCAGCCTCAAGAGAGTGGATGACCTCATGGACCTTGATAATGGAGTTAAGAATCTATCTCCTAGGAACAAAGCCAGTCTGTTGAGGGGAAATAATCAAAGGGAGGATGTTCAGGAGTCTTGAGTAAGAACCTTAGAAATGATTTTGTAAAAAGAGTTGCAAAGGCTTATGGGCCTAAAATTATCCATCAAATCAGCTCATGGAGTCTTAGGGATGAGAACTAGGAATGTGACATTTAGTTATTTCAAAAGATTTTTTGTGACAAAGAATTCTTGTACTGCCTTAATAACATCCTTTTTGGCCACTTCCCAAAAGAATTGGAAAAATAAAGTCGAGAAACTATCCAAGCCTGGGGCTTTGTCTCTCGGGAGAGAATTGGGAGCCCAAAAAATTTCCTCCAAGGAGGGGATAGCTTTCAACATGGAATTGTGGTGTGCTTGCAACAAGGATGGAATAGCAGACAAAATGTTAGCTTGGTCAAGATCTAAGAGAGAAGGATCCTTGGAAAGGAGGGAGGAGAAGAACAGAACATCTTCATCTGCAATCTCATCGTCCTTGGTTAAATGAGCCTAGCCTTTCTTAATGGAAGAGAGCATGTTGTTTGCCCATTTTAGGGTGGTCAAATGAAAGAACCTTGAGTTCTAATCACCTTCTTTTAACCAATTAACTCTAGATCTTTGTTTCCAATAGTGTTCTTCCTTTGAAATGATGTTATGGAGATCTGAGGGGATGGCCCTCTCTTCCAATCTTTTCTGATCATTGTAACTGATATGCTGGATATTCCTAGGATCTTTATCCTAGAAAATATGGTCGAAGTTAGTTTTATTCCAGATTTTAATGTTTCTTTTAACATTTTGCAATTTTTGGCCAACCTTGTACATGGTAGTGCTTTTGATCTCAATTTTCCACCATGAAGAAATCTTAGGTTCCAAAGTTGGGTGGGTTATCCACATTTTCTTGAATCAAAAAGGAAAGGTCCTTTTGACAACAAGGGGACTAATAGAAAGAGAAATAGGGGAGTGATCTGAGCCAACTCTAGGGAGGAGGGATAGTCTGTAGGAGTGAGTCAGAGGTGAACTTGGATACATTTCCCTCTAACTCTTTTGTTGGATGAAGTAAAACTACCCCCCAAGATATTCACATCCAAAAAAGTAAGATTGTGGATGAAGTTGGCAAGGTCAAGCTTACTATCCTAATCTAGGGCTAGCCCTCCACATTTTTCATAATCAATGAGAGGGGAGTTGAAATCCCCCATGATGATACCTTTTTAGGTGTTGATGTTGTTGATTACTACAATGGAACTATCCCAGAAGGCTTTCCTTTCCCTTTTAGAGTTAGGTGCGTACAGGTTTAGGATGAACCAAGAATCATCGCTATGGTGAAGGGAGACTTTGTAGAGGAGAGCATTATTTGCATTGAAAATGGTGGATAACTGGTACTTCCTATTGTTGTAAAGAATCAACACCCCTCTACAGGCTCCATTTGAATTAGTGGCTAAACTATTCATGAGTTTACTAAAAGATAACTTATTAACCAATTCCCTTTTCATCTTGGTCTCTTGGATCAACAAAAAATTAGGTCTTTGATCTCTGATCATATTTCTAACTAATTCTTTTTTATGGACCCCATTAAGGCCCCTTATATTCTAAGAAATGACCTTCATTTCTTACTTCCTAAGAATTCCTTGATGGTTCTCTAGCTCCTGTCTTCCAGGTTCCTTTTGGTTTCTTCTTGCAAGAGTTGGTTGGTTTTCTTCATGCTTGGTTGCTTGGAAGTAAAACAAACATCAGCCTTAGCCTTGCTTTGAGTAGTCGTTGGGGACAAAGTGGGGTGATCTCAAAGGTGGCTCTTCTTTTTCTTTTTCATCATGCACCAGTTGTTTAGGCTTTCAAGAGAGCAATTTTCAATCCATTCTTCCCAATGAGAGACTTGGTCAGGAGAGGAATTGTTGATGAGTTGTAGGAGTTTGGCCTCCAAACCCATGGGACCAGAATGAGCCTTCCCCTTGCCCGAGACTGAGCCCAAAAAGTGAAGTGGGGAATCCTTGGGCCTAGGGGAAGCCCTTTGGGGGGAGGACTCCTTCCTCTGAGCTTCTCTCTTAGTATTAGGGGGTGAGACCTGCCTTGAGGCGATCTGCTCAGGCCCTTCTGGCACAACTACTTCTTCTACATCTGGGGCTTCCACTGGGGAAGCAACAGCCACTGACTCCAAAGAAAGATCACCCTTCTTGGTTACATTCTACCTAGGGTCACTCTACTTGTCTACCTTGCTCTCTCTTGAATCTGGAAACTTGGCTGGTTTGCACCTCCAGATCAATTTCTTCTTCCCTTTAGATGAAGGGTAAAAGGGGAAGGAAGTCTTCTTAGCTTTGTCTGAGGTATGAGGAGCCTTGGTCTTATTCTTTTCCACTATAGGACACTAATGAACCTTATGACTAGCCTTTAAGTAGAGAAAACAGACAAAAGGAATAGTTTTGTAGATCAGTTTCTAGACATACACTCTGAGCTTGGAATGAAAGGCCACGGTCTCTAGCATATTTGTGCCTTCACTAACGTCGATACTGATGCAAGTGAAGTTGAGGTGACACTTGAAGGTAGTGATAGGGTCCGTTGAGAGGAGTTCCCCAAAGGTACTTGCAAGCCCCACAAAACATCTTCGTTCCAAAATTTGAAAGGAAACTCAGGTAATCTAACCCAAACAGGGGCTTGAACAAAAATGGATTCATTTAAGTTCAGATTGGAAGACCACTTTTGAAGCACCAGAGTGGAATGTCCAATAGCCCACTGCCCTTCACACAGAATGCTGGAAAGATCTTCCAAGCATGAAAAATTGAAAGATATAAATCCCTTCACCATTTCCATGACCGAAACTTGGCCTTTGAGAGCCCATTTCTTATTGATAAAAGATCTAACATAATCTATGTTTGGTCTAGGCCCCAAAAAAAATTTTATTAGAATTGAAGCCATGGATCGAATGCTATGATCCATGATTTTGTCAAGGATGGAAATGGCATAGGAGCCTTTCCCTGAAATAGAAAGAGTTTTGACAGGCAAGAAAGAAGACTTACCTGAGGATTTGATCCTGAAAAGGGAGGACCATTTTGTGGAGCCTTGCTGATCCATTTTGGGATCTGAAGGAATCTTGACCACGTCCTTGGGGGGGACATCTGGGTCTCCATCCACGATCTTTGATTGGTCCCCAGTATCAGGAACTGCCTGACTGTCCCTTGTTTGTGACCCATGTTCCAGTCTAGGGGCTCGATCCTGATAGTTCAGAGGTGTCCTACCCATTCAAGAATTCAAATTTTGAAAACCATTGCTCCCTCTACTCCCTCTGCTTGCACTCGTTAGGGTTACATAATTTGACCATTCTCATGATTTTCCCTATGAAAGGCCTGCCCTGTTAAAGGCTTACAAAGGATTTTTAGATCTCACCTTGTTAAAAGTGTGTTTGGCTAAAGGACTTTAGAAAACTCACTTGGAATGTCAACCTATTAAAGGATTTCACAATGACTGTTAAGTTAATCTTAGTTCAAAGGATTTCACCCTATTGATAAAGTTGTTAGAAAGTATAGTAGAATGTTTGATCTAACTACTTACAATCTGGTATTACTGATTTCAGATCTCAATTGAGTCCATCTTGATACTTTTTAATCTGATATGAAATTGTTGTATCCTCAATCCTCTATTCTACAAACTAATTCTACAATTTTGTCCTTCTTCTAAGTCACCTTGAAACTGATCAATTCACTCCTTTAATTTCCTTCAATTCTTTGCTAGCATCACCTACTCACATACACATTCACTCATACCCTCTCTCATACTAAATTATGGGGCTTTGTCTCTCTTTAAAAAGACTTTTGGTGGCTTAGGATTAGGTATGAATCTATGATTGAGATTCATTCATTTTTCCCTCTCAATTCCTTCCATTTTTCTGATTGGTTGCATGTTGATCACATAGTGAATCCAAATAGATTCAATCTTATCTACAAAGTTTCAAGATCTATCCATAAGTCGAATCAAAATTGGTTTACATAGTTGTTTGTGCTATTACAAACAACTAGGTCCATTCTGTGTTACTCAGCACTTCATAATACTGATGCTTGATACTTACTATAATTTTTTCTTGCTCGACACTTGAACTTTCTTGACATCAACTATTCACTTGGCACTTGAACTAATCGAGACATGAGTGACTCATTATTCATTGCAACTTGGCATCTATACATATTATACTCTGCATGTATTACTAGCTTGACATGAACTTAGTAAATATCTTAAGTGTGTTGACACTCAATTGTGAAAACCAATCTAAGATCAATAGGTCAGGGTTGAGGTCTACCTTGACCCATCAGGTCATCATTGACCTAGAAAGTCAAATCCTTTAGTTTCTCACAGAAAGTCATCAGAAAAAGGTTGGAAACATGGGGAAAAAAGAAAAATAGGGGAAATAGCCAAATCTATGCAAAGACCTATTTAAGGCATTTGAAATGATTGTAGACCACTTACTCATAGGGCTAAATGCTCTTATTGTGGAAGTACTTCCATTTTAAGACAATACAAATGGATAAAGATCAAAGTTAAGTGTTATATTGTTGTAAAAACAAAGTGTTATTTAGATGAAGCTTATGCACTACAACCCTCACCATATTGACCACACGGTCTCATAGGTATCACAAAATCCTATAAGAAGAACACATAATATTTTAGATCATGATCCATAAGATACTATAAAATATAAATGCCTACTAAACTTTTATTATTGCTTAAGATTAATTATTACTTGCCTTCAAAGAATTGACTCTAAGTATCAATTGTCTTTGTCTCCTTGGTTATGTTTCAGTCGAGAAAAAGGTTAATAATTTCATCACTATATTTTTTTATAATTTTATGGGCCATGAAGATGGGATTAGTGCTACATGCAATGTCATCTACAAATGATGCCTAAGTTTCAGATCACATTTGATCTGCTGTCATTTTTGCTTTTCGCTAACAATAAGTATCAAGTTGTAACATCAATATCAATAAAATTCTATCAAAATAACTCCAAATCCATAAAGAAAAGAACATAATCATATGACATTTTTTTCTATATAATTTTTACAATTACACTAATTAAGGTTTACCTTCATTGAAGAAGGTGTGTGAGGTACATCCCTAGCTGTGCCTTGTGGTGTATCCATGTCGCCCTATGAAAAAGATTAATAATTCTTAGGAATCAGCAATGAAATAAAAGTGATAGACAATAAAATTTTTATGGAACAATCTATTTCATAACTAATCATCAAGTTGTACAAAATAATCAACATTTTATGAAGGAAAAAACTTGAGACTGAATTTTGATTCAAGTACTATTAGCTATTTTTCCCTCTCACCAAACTTCATATTTCATATTTTGGCAAAATGTCAAACTGTCATTCAAATATTTAAATAGTCAAAACATTAGTACACATAGAAGTAATATTTATTATGACTTAGGTTATCATCTTTTTTCCTAAGTGTATGCATGATTAATATCTCCTTGTAAGCCAATGTTTTATCTACAATATGATGCAGACAGATCAAGGGTTGTCACTTTTTCACTTTGGGGAGTTACAAATTCTTTACCCATAGTAACAAAGTGATGAGTGGAAATTTAGCATGGTGAACCCTCCTCCCTCAGTTCTGATAGAGTGCATTGTGCATCTTTCCAGCCATCAATTTTCCCAAGATCAATGGTCCTTGCTATGTCATTATGGAAAGCTGTGAGTACTTTAATTCATGCAAAATAGTGATGAATTAACACATGGATTTTGGTGGACCCTTTCCTATCAGATCAGTCGAGTGGTTGTTAGAATGAGTTGGTATTTTGGTTGTTTCTTATTGGTCAAGGTGTTGACTATGTATGTGTGGGTCCAAGTTTCTTCAGTGGGTCATCTTTTGACTATGTTGACATGTTAGGTTGTGTTGGTATATGAATGCATTCCCATTGCCCAAATTTTCAAGGACATAGAGGGGATTCAATGATATTTTCCACCATAGATCTCTGGCAGATCTACGATTATCACTTTATCACTAACAAAAAATGCACGATGGTTATCTATAGTTACAAAGTGACACCTTGCCATGTGGATTGTGGGTCTTGTTTCCCTTAGTGATCCACAAAAGGAGACTAGTTCGAACCACAATATGGACATGTCAGGACATCGTAGAAATATCATATCATTTCATTGGTCGAGATGATGATTATGCAAAGTGTGGGCTAGTTCCTTCAGTGCATTTTACTTGTCATTAGATCAAGTATCATCTTTGGTTATTGCTATGTTGCCTTGTAGTAGTTGCAAGGTAGTTATCCATAGCAACATAGTGATGGATTGACATGTGGCAGGGGATTCCTTTCCTTTTGTGGGCTACGGTGTTGTGGGTCAGTGTCAAACAGGTTGGTAAAAAGCCATGTTTCTATTGGTTGGTGCACTGATAGGTTTAGTAAATTGTTAGGTAGTCATATGGTGGTAGATCAACATCTCTCATTATGCATTTATGGGAAAATGATCAACCTTTAGTTATAGAGACATAGCAAGGATTAGACATGTGTCCTTGTGGACTTTGTGGAGAGTACTAGTTTGCAACGATGGTTAAGTTGGCAATTTCATAAGGCAGTTTTGGTTAGGGTTTTAAAAGGTGGCATAGTTATGCTAATTAAATGGTCAAACCCATGAAGACTTTGCAGGGTGCTAGAAACATAAAATACTACTGGTTCACATGGCTTATCCCAGTTGCAAAACTCGATTGACTTGTTCACTTCTGCTACTAGCTATGGGAAAGATATGGTGTTCCTACACAATTTGATCTTCTTGATCAATTCCAACCACTCTCGAATGAATACAAGGCTTGAAACAATGAAGGACCTCTCTCCACCATCTGGGTTGTCCATCTACTTGGTTAGAATGATTAATGGCACCATTTATGTCTTCTCAGGGCTCTATTTTTGTGCAAAATGTTAGATTTTCTTACATTTGAATGTGTGCCAAGATTAGATTTTCTCTAGATCTCTATGATTATTCTCTACACTCTTAATGAAAGTGGTTGTGTAGTAACTTTTAGTCAGAAAATATCTAAGTTATGTCTAACTTATAAAGGAAAATTTTGTAATTTTTTTAAAGGGTCAACTCTTCTCCATTTCTTTTCTATTGCTCTACAAGTTCACTAAAATCCCCTTTTCCTTTGAACTATGTGGAATTCTACCTTATCTCCATCCATTGATGTATTATGCAAGACCTATTTGCTTCTCATTAGTGTATTATGGATATCTGCAATTTTGCATGATTGTATCTCTTTGACGTATGAATGATATATAAATGAATCTCAACTTCCTTGTGTCATTTATCTAGGTTATCTGGTATAGATGTGATTGTTAGATTAAAACAAGTCTGGATGTGTATACCTTTCAGTGTCATGATGGTTCAAAAGTGCATTTATGGGTAGAGATTGGTTTGAACACTCTATTTTAGTGCATCACCCCCTTATATTAGAATAGGCAGATTTTCTTTCTTTCATCTCCTTCTCCCTTTTCCCCTCCAAGTGTAGTTAGGTGCACCCTAATAGTAAAGGAAGTTGGCCTTCTCTAGAGACTCAACCTCATAGTTCAAGTCCCATATCTTAGAGGTTGTTTCCATGTTTCACAATGTTGTCCTTAGGTAAAACTTTCGACAAGAGTGCAAACTTTTATAACAACAGTTTTTGGCATGCTTGGTGGGACAAAGAAGATTCAATTACATAAGTCCACTAGTTAGCTAGTTGAGCTTGATCCATTGAGAAATTGGGTTTTTTTCTTAGTGTCATCAGCCTTTGGAGGAATTCAATCAAAAACCATGGTGACTCTAGTGTACTTCTACTGGTTTCATACAGACATAGTTCTGGTACATAAAGATCATCCTTGATCTTTGTGATTTTCAGGTTTTATATGAGTTTACAGTTTTTTATGAAGCTTTAATCATGGACCCATTTCATAGAAATAGTTACTACTTCCCCCAGTATCATGAGAAGATTATCTCTTAGCCCTCTCATTCCCTATGACATTCACAACCTAGTTATGACCAACAGGATTATCCAAATCGCCAAAGGGAGTAGAGATCAAGCTCATTTGTAGATTCCTCCTTAGTTTCAGTCACCCTTGCAATACCAAATGACCAACCCACTCAGTTTCCCACTAGACCTTATAACATTCCCAATGCCATGATGGAGGAGCTTTGTAGTTGTGTAGACAATCTTTCCTCTTCCTATTCCAACCTAGGAAGAACTTTTGAAAAGATCCAAACCATTATGAGCCTGTGTATGGTGGGAACCTTGCTACTTCATGCTCCTCATGAGGTCTTGGGTTGATGAAATGCAGAGAGGTAGGGAGACATGGTTTCATGACTCTTATAGCTATGAGGTGGTGAGTGAGATTGTAGTAGTTTTTAGAAGGGATAGGGTGGCTCTCTCCCATTTTCAATGGGAGGAGGAGCAGAGGCAGATAAGGATCAACAACAAAAGAGAAGAATAAATGAGGGAGTTGGAGGAGGTAAATCTTAAGCTTACCCAAGCACAAAAGGTTGAAGTGTAGGAACCTCCAAGGAGGAAGTTTTCTAGTTTTAGACAAAGTATTCTTTCACAACCCCCTATTTCAAGCTACCCTGAACCTTAATCTGCAATTTAGACGTCTCTACATGTTAAGGAAGAAAATGTCTCCCGCTTCTCCAAAATATGTCATCCCAAGCTTTAAGAAGCCCCCTCCATTGGATGAGCCTTCTATTGTTTCCCTTCCACCCCATATAAGAGAAAGTTGGGTTAGTCATGAACCCCCTGTACCTATCACTATTTCCCTATTTCAAGATGGACCAGTTGTATGGACCCCTTATGGCCCAAATAAGGAGTTTTGGGAGAATGAAATGAAGCAAGCGAAACCACAAGGGGAGGAGTTGCAGCTTATTGAGTTAAGCAAGAAGGTAGTTGTTGAGAAGAGGAAGAGGATCCAATCCTCTTATTTGAAGAACTTCCCTCTTTTGTTGAGGAAGAAAAAGAAGAAAAGGTTGTTGCTTCCCTTGAGGAACTAATCATGGATCTTGAACCCATACCAAAAAAATGAGGATCTTTTGTGTGTTAAGGAAGAAGATCATTCACTGCAAAAGATTATCCTCAATGATATGGAGGATAAAAAAGAGAGCCTTGGGGAGAGCTTTGTCCTTGAGGAGGAACATGTCAACCTGCATGAGGTTGCCCCTCAACCTATGCATGTCTTTACAACTATATTGGAGGAGATTGGTGATGAGGATGATCTTTTGGATGAGTTTGAGGCTATTTTCACTTCCATAGATATTAAATCATCATCTCCTATATATGAAGAGAATGTTCCATAGTAGCAATAAGTGGAGAGTCACACCATACCAATAGATCCTAGGGGGGTGGATCATGAGTATCATGAAGACAAGGTGGTGAATTTTTCTTCACAAGAGAAGGAGCCACTCCCAATCTAGTTGGAAACTACCATTGCGGAGTAATAAAGTGGTCAAGGATGATTCCTTTGGCCCTACACCATCAAGAGGATGCCCCATCAAGCATCTATCTCTACAACAAATCAGCAAGTTTCCCTGGTCATGCTTACACTTGAGCATGAAGGTGAATTTTACAAAAAGGAGCATATATGTTTTGCTCCACAAGGCAACACCCCAATGTTAGAAAGCTTCATTTTTTATAGCATTAGGAGGAAGGTATTTCATGCAGTAGTATGTTTATTTGCTTGCTGCTATTTTTAGTTGCCCCTATGTATGGGAAAAGAAATCAACTGGTGAGGAAGGGGAGTTACTTCAACAAACTAGTCAATGGGTTTGTTTAACCTTACATATATGTAAAATCATGTACATAGTACAGTAGTTTTTTTTGTCTTTTCCTATTTTCCAAGAAGTGCATGAGCACAAGTTATCTCTCTATGGGATGGCCAAATTTTGAAGTTTTGAGGTTGCAAAGGGTTTTAGTTCCTAGTTTCACTTGTAGATTTTCTTGTTTTGTTGTTGCAAAGAAAGGGTTAGGGTTTCACAATTCACAAATCACATTTTTTATGATTTTATATCCCAATGGATGCTTTAGGTCATTGGTCTTCTACATAGCAGGCTAGCATCTCCTTTGAGTCACTAGAATTGTTAGCTATTTTGTCCTCCCACCAAAATTCATATTTCATAATTTGAAAAAATGTCTAACAGTCATTCAAATATTTGAATAATAAAACATTAGGGCATGAAGAAGTAATATTTATTATGATTTACTTTATCACCTTTTCTCCTAAGTGTATGCACAATTAATATCTCCTTGCAGACCCATGTTTTATCTACCATCCAATGCAAACAGATCAAGGGTTGTCTCTTTGTCTCTTTGGGGAGTTGCACATTTTTTACCTATAGCAACAAAGTGATGAGTGGACACGTATCATGGTGGACCCCCCTCCCTCAATTCTAACAGAGTGCATCATGCATCTTCCTAGCCATTGATCTTCCCAGGATCAATGGTCCTCGCTATCTCATTATAGAAAGCTACAACTTCTTTAATTCATGTGATATAGTGACAAATTGACATGTGGATTTCAGTGGACCCTTTCCTACCAGAGCAGGTAGGTGGTTATCAAAATGAGTTGGCATTTTATTGGTTTCTTATTGGGTGAGGTGTTGACTATGTATGTGTGGGTCCAAGTTTCTTTGATGGGTCATCTTTTGATTGTGTTGACATGTCAGGCTGCATTGGCATACGAATGCATTCCCATTAGTTGAAATTTCAAGGGCACATAGGGGATTCAATGATATTTTTTGTCGTAGATCTCTAGCAGATCTATGGTTATCACTTTATCACTAACAAAAAATGCATGATGATTATCCATAGCGACAAAGTAACACCTTGTCATGTGGATTGTGGGTCCTGTTTCCCTTGGTGAGATGCAATAGGAGACTAGTTAGAAGCACAACATGAACATGTCTAAATATGGTGGAAATATCATGCTATTTCATTAGTCGAGATGATGACTGTGCAAAGTGTGGGCTAGTTCCTTCAGTGTATTTTACTTGCTGCCAGATCAAGGATCATCTATGGTTGTCATTATGTTGCCTTGTAGAGTTCCAAGGTAGTTATCCATAGAAACATAGTGACAAATTGACATGTGGTAGGTGGGTCCTTTCCTTTTCTAGGTCGTGATGTGGTGGGTCAATGTCAGACAAGTTGGTAAAAGGCCATGATTCTATTGGTTGGTGCACTAACATGTTTGGTAAATTTTTGAGGTCGTCAGATGATGGTAGATCAATGTCTCTCATTATGTTGCTATGGGAAAATGATCGACCTTTTAGTTATAGTGACATGGCGAGGATTGGACACATGTCCTTGTAAGCCTAGGTGGAGAGTAGCATTTTGCAATGGTAGTTAAGTTGGTGGTTTCATAAGGTAGTTACGGTTAGGGTTTTAAAAGGTGGCACAGTTATGATGATTAAATGGTCAAACCCTTGAAGACTTTGTGGGGTGGTAGAAAGATTAAAGAATATTGATCCACATGGCTTATGCTGGTTGTAGAACTCAATTGACCTATTCACTTTTGCTACTAGCTATGGGAAAGAGATGGTTTTCCTACAAAATTTGATCTTCTTGATCAATTCCAACCACTCCCAAATGAATGTAGGGCTAGAAAAAATGAAGGACCTCTCTCTTCCATCTGGGTTATCCATCTACTTAATTAGAATGATTAATTGCATCATTTTTGTCTTCTCAAGGATCTATTTTTGTCCCAAATGTTGGATTTTCTTGCATTTGAATGTGTTCCAAAATCAAATTTTCTCTAGATCTATATGATTGTTCTTTGCACTTTTAATGAAAGTCATTATGGAGTAACTTTCAGTCAAAGATTATCTGAGTTATGCCTGAACTATAAAGGAAATTTTTGTAATTTTTGTAAAGGGTCAACTCTTCTCTTTTTCTCTGATATTTCTCTACAAGTTCATTGTAAATCCCCTTTGCCTTTGAACTATATGGAATTCTATCGTATCTCCTTCAACCATTAATGTATTGTGCAAGACCTATTTTCCTCTCATTAGTGTATTGTGGATATCTGCAATTTTTCATGATTGTATCTCTTTGACCTATGAATGATATAGAAATGAATCTCATCTTCCTTCTATTATTTATTTGGGTTGTCTAGTCTACATGTGACTGTTAGATTAAAACAGGTCTAGGTTTGTATATCTTTTGGTGTCATGATGGTTCAAAAGTGCATGTATGGGCAGAGATTGGTTTGAACACTCTATTTTGGTGCATCACCCCCTTAGATTAAAATATGTAGATTTTCTTTCTTGCATCTCCTTCTCCCTTTGCCCCTCCAAGTTTAGTTAGGTGCACCCTAATAGTAAAGGAAGTTGGCCTTCTGTAGAGACTCAACCTCACAGTTCAAGTCCCACAGCATGGAGGTTGTTTCCATGTTTCACAAGGTTGTCCTTAGGTAAAAACTTTGGACAAGGGTGCAAACTTTTGTGACAATAGGTACATCACTCATCCTTATTTGGATTTTTTATGCCCTCGTTGTTAACCTAAGAACAAGATAGAAATGAAACACATTTGTGGTCAAAAATGATAGACCTTGAGCAAGTCAAGACACTAAATAGAAATTAAAAAATTGTACATAGTAGTTAGAAGTTCAAGAAGGTAATTTGTATGCTCTTTCAATAAATTCAATAGCATCAAGATCTTATCAAGGAAAATCATGAATTCTTATATATATGATGATTCTCCTATCTAGCTTCAAGTAAGTGCATAAGAGAATTGAGATCAAGTGATGTGAGCCAAGGTTGAAGATATCAATTACCTTCATCAGCATAGAACCAATGTATGATCCAAACATTGATCTAACATGTTATCAACTATAACAATCATTTTGGCACCTGACACCCACCTTATTAGTATGTGAATCATGATTTTAGTAATAAATTATAATTCCATAATCAGTCATGTCCTTAAGATGACATCCTTTATCGATCATCATCAAGAAAATATGAAGCATGATTACTAATAAAAACATGGTTGTCACATCATAGCATCCATCCATTGATCATATATGAATACAAATCCTTATCATTAAACATACACAGATGGGATAATAAAGTTAGCAAGCAACATGATAAGACAAGCAGCATAATCATCCAACAATTATTATCACCTTATTTATTGCTCAAATGATCATCATAATCACCCATCAATTATAACCATTACAAGAGGTATTGATTAGGAAGATTGAACATCAAAGGATAAATTTTGTCACACCATTCAAGTGTTCCCATGTTCACATCAAACAATATAAATATAGTCATAGTTGTGTGTGTGTGTACATATGCATGTAGTTTCCTATCAGAAAATAGACAGTCACATTATCAACAATCAGCATGATATTTCCTTTATCACAACCTATGGACTATCAATTAAATAATCAAAAGTGAAGTGAACAAACTAATTAGTAGTAGTTATTCATAACTATGCAAAGATAATGATTAACCATTAAATACCCATTTTTGAAAAAGAAAGGTGCTATCCCAACCTATGGGTGCATCTATCCAATAACAATGACATCTATTATAAGAATCAATACCATTCTCAAATACATCATCGAGTATTTCTTATCATATATTTATCTTTGTTGGATTGCTCAAGGGAGTACTTGCCTTTCAAAAATCAATTCGCAAATACTAAAGGAAAGTAATCATGAAGATCCCACTATCTTGTATATTTCCAAAGACAAGGTAGACATAGCAATATCATTATTGTAAGCAATATTGATGAAAATTGCATACATATAAGGTACAAATTAGAATTAGCAATATCATCACTATAAGTGATGTTGGAGACAAATATTGATAAGAAACAACAATATATTTGTGTACTTATAAGATAGATCAGGAACAACAAGATACATAATTTCTATAAGCAATAAAAGTAGACTTTAGCATATTAGTGCCATATTAGAGTTGGCTATCAACACATTGAGAAGACTTGTAGTATATCTTATATTGATATATTAGAAACAAATAGCAACAATTAGAAGGAGACTTACACACAATTCATATTATTATAGTAGAAGTGCATATCTGATATATAGTAGTGATCATCTTGGCATAAATCTCATCAATAAATCTAAGATAGTTGCATGATACTCTATTTTATTGATAAGTAATATATCTTATAGCATCATGTTATAAGCAGCATCAATTGTAAATCACAATATTTCATTCTTATATTAATTGGTGTCAATTACTATCATTACAAGTCTTGTAAAGGACTTGTAGAGTCTTCTTGGAAGGAAGTTTCTCGCTGATTTTTATGATTTAATTGTCCCTAATTCCTAAGAATTAATATAAGGGTATATTACAAGATTGAAGTTCTTGTCACTAGGTTGTCACTCAATCATCCAACAAACGATGTAAATGTAATCCATTGGTTGGTGGTCATATATTCAATCTAAGATTGGTGTCTCCTATTTGTAGTTGTCTACTTATTGCAAGTGATGCAATATTATTGTGAGGTTGATTGTCTCGTGATTTTTTCCATCTTGGGTTTTCAGATAATTTTACTGCTCTTGTATACTTGTGAAAAATTTCAAATTGTGTATTTGTTATAGTTTATGAATAATAGCTATATTAAAGTTAAATTAAGTGTAAAATTGCATATATTGTTTCACCCCCCATCTCCCTTATAGTTGGTATTAGTGTAGGTTCCTTTGAAAAGGTTTAGCAACATAAGTTAGATCTATGATAGCATAGGATTTTCTTATCTGATGATGTTGATTTCCCATTTGCCAATGTGTTCTTGTGCTAGACATGTTGGGTAGCTAAAATATTCCATGATTTGGAAGAATTAATAAAATTTGGACGTGTATGGGATGGTAATCTCATGTTCTTTTTTAATCTAATTTTACTCCTTGTTCATGGAAACTCTTCCACTCTTCTGTCTTTGACCAATCTCAATGACACTATATATATAATATCTGTGTGTTCTTTTTGTGTATATGTATATCTGGTAGGAGAATGTATTTGAATAATTGTGTTTAGCATAAAAATATTTATGCATTCATTACCCTATGTTAAGGGGAAGACTTTCGGTGAATCCATAGTGAGGAGATAAGTAGGCATTGCCTTGTCATCATTAGGTAAGGGTTAATTTCCTTATAGTATGAAGTGTCCATTGCTTGTGAGAAAAATGTAGTTTAATTCTCATACATCTATCTGAACCATTGTGGTATGATAGGAAAACTCTTTTCTTTAGTAATGGTTGGCTAATTCCTTTTTTTTATTTGACTCTATTTTATGTATGATAGTTTGCAAAACAAATTGCTTAGATAACTTTGAGAAGTTTTTATTGTTGTTTTGTATTGATACCATAGTGCTGAGTAGGTGGTTTTTCTTGAGCCAATAGATTGGCAACTTGCTCCATCCTAACTTTAGTCATATCCATTGTAAGAAAAAATATCTTGATTAAGTCTCAATATGTAGCTCACTAACTCTTTTCCTGTACACACCATTCAAATCCTTGATAAGTTTGTAGGTTTTATTGATGTCACTAAGATCATTCTTGATCTACTCACATTGTATTTGAAAATTGGCTACCACATGGCATGCCACTATAGACAATATTTGTAGAAGATATTAATTTCCTCCATACATGTTTTGACCTAATCGATAGCAAGGGGCCATACCTATAATACAATGTTATACTTCTTATCTATTTCCTTCTCAATGAACTGATAATAAATGTCATATTGTAACAACTATTTCTCAATATCTAAAACCAAATCACCAAAATACACCCCACAAATATGGGAGACCACCACATCATTGTCATTCATATGATTAACAACCAATACCAAGGGGTTGGGGTTATTTTATATTTCTTCTTATTTTAACCATGAAATTTTTGTAATTGTTATGACACTCCACAACTTTCCATTTTTTAGTGATATCCCAATCTAAGGACTTGAGAGGACAACCATGACTAAAAGGATGCAAAATCATCATAGTTTCCTTGATTTTATGGATGAGGGCCTGAAAAACACCATTGGCATCTTTCTATATTTCAAAATCATATTGTTTCTCTCTTTCTAAATAGACCAACTGCCAATCCAACTCAAAACAAATGAAATAAACTATTCCTAATGATGTAAAAATAAACTCAAGGAAAACTTTTAATAACTTACCTATGTAAAATATTGTTAAAATGTTACAATAACTTCAAATTATAGCAACAATAAATAACCCTCCTACAACCTACAGAGTTCAAAAATTGTATTTTGGAATCCACATTACTCAAATTTTAATGGATGAATATGATATAAGATTGTAGAAAAGAACATTATATAAGAAAAAGAAAAATACCACACGGAATGTCTTGGCATCTTTCACTACTGTAACATCTTCTAGAAAGCTTAAGAACCAATTAATTCCATTTCTGATAGTAACAGTAGCATCAATAAAGGTATTCTTTGAAATAGAAATTCGAGGAACACTTGGAGCAGACCTGAAAAGAAATAAATATGAAGCTTAAATATTTTTTAAAGCACAAAACCTATTAAAGATAGCCTACATTATGAGTCGCTACATAGAAAAATTAGCCTAGCCTATAATACAATATGAAAATAAGTCTAACCTATTAAAGAAAAATGAAACATTTGACTAGAGAAATAAGATTGTCATTCAAAATACAAGGCCAACACAAATCAGCATCAACAAGTGGTACTCCAACCACTCTAAAAGAAGCTATATGAATGTGGCACTAGCAAGAATGCTCAAAGAAATTTATTTTTTTCTCCACAATAACACATCAACAACTATATATAAAACCAAACATTGAGGAAAAATAGCTTACTGAAAATTTTAGTTTTATTGTTTGGGACAACAAATGCCCCTACCCCTGCCCCTATTTCAAATGAGTGATTTTTTACAATTGTAGGACAACCCTTATTTTGCATTCTTGTAGAGCAACTTTTAGTGTAAAATTCTTAGGTATCTAAATTATTACGATATATAGAAAAATAATGAATCCAAAAATCTAGATTAACTCAGGGAGTTTGTTTCTAAATTGAAAAACAATAAAAATTCCCCCTATAAATATACACCATTGCTCAAAATGTTGACATAGGGCTTCAGAAAAAGATTTATTCTTACATTTGCATCCATCAAGCAGATGATGAATGGGTTTCTGGTGTCCAAAGAGTCGATTAAATGACTTAGAAAGTGATTTTTTCACTCCTTTTGAATAATGTCTCTGATATTTGTTTGTCAGGTTCATATAACAAAGTTTTGAAAACAGTTGGAACATTCACAACTACAAACTCACATGCTTTCATATTGAATAAACCTTCATTAATGTCGTCCAGCTTTGAGATCTTTATTGGGTTGTACCAAAATGGGAATTTCATAAATTTAGCAAACTTTGCAAGTCTTATTTTGTTATTTTCTAGGTTATCAAAATTCATACCAATGGTTGTGATCTTAAGATGCTTAACTGTAGAAGAAGAAGATCTCACAGAGAGGGATTGAATTAATGTCATCCATTGACACCCAATTTGAATTCCCAGATCAATCACATGAATTCACTTCCCATGCTTCATGGCATCAATGATACCCTAGACAATCGTAAATTGTATCACTTTGAAAAAGGGAAGTACAGTAGTATAGAGACCAAGTAAAGAATAGAACTCAACTTTTGCATTATCACTACACCAGTTCTCAATGAAATCATGCTTGTAGTTATTGGTGAAATTAAGGGTTTTTCCTTTCACCTTATTATCTTTTTTGTTATCCCTCCTCCCGCGCCCACCGGCTTGTAGTGAAAATCCCTCCTCCCACTCACTTTTCCCTTTTTTTGTTTATAATCCATGTTGGTCAAAATTTTGACCAAACAAACTTATGTTGGTTGAATTTTTAACCAACTAGGAATCTTAACAAAAAAAAAAAGTTAAAATCAAATGGAAAATGGCATGAGGTCAAAAATTAACACCAAATCTACAAATGTTATGTAATTTGTATACAAACTGGTAAACGAATTTATGTAAAAGAGGAGAGAGAAAGGGAAGGTGGAGAGAGAGAGAGAGAGAGAGAGAGAGAGAGAGAGAGAGAGAGAGAGAAGGAAGGGGAAGAGAGAGAGAAAAGGAAGGGGAAGAGAGAGAAAGGGGAGAGGGGGGGAGGGAGGGAGGGAAGTAGAAGAGAAGAGAGAGTTCACACACACACACACACACACACATATATATATATTCAAAAAAATAGTATTTATCTTAATTTAAAATATTTCTAACAAATGATTGCATGTAATAAATCAATTTGTACATACAATAAACATATATTTTATCAATTTGAAAAGGAAGGGGAAGAGAGAGGGGGGAAGAGGAAGAGAGAGGGGGGGAGAGGGAGAGAGGGAGAGGGAGGGGGAGAGAGAGAAAGGGAAGGGGAAGAGAGAAAAAGGGAAGAGAGAAGGGAACGAGAGGAGAGAGAAGAGAGAGTTTACATAAATAAATAAATATTTTTCAAAAAAATAGTATATATAATAAACATATATACAATAAATATATAAATCAATTTGTACATTTAATAAACATATATTTTATCAATTTGAAAATTCCAAATATAATTTTTTAACTCCTTGAAACCATGGTGCTCATGTATATCCAAAGCAATAAATAACAATAACAAAAAAAATTACATTTAAAGGTCCTGAAATTTGATTTAAATTAAATTAGACTATATGAAGGCCTAGTTCAACCATGATGTTCACTTATAATATGTAATATCTTCTCAAGATCTTCACCATCTAGTCTCCACTTTCGACGTTCATGCTTAAATTTGACCAGATCTAGACAAAGCCCGATGGCAACAACCAGGTGGTTGTATTGTAAAACCTTGTTGCTAGGTTGATAATCAACAAAGTGTATTCCATGTTGGACTATTTTGATTTGATTCAAATATGTTCCCTATATCACAACAAAACTTGCACCACCAATTTAAATATTTTAAAATTTGATCGATATAAAGTTACCTAGATATGTGTGTGTGTGTGTGTGTGTGTGTGTGTGTGTGTGTGTGTGTGTGTCCACATGTATATAAATCAAGCATGTATATCTATGGGGAACAACATTTCATCACTTTCTTTAGGATCATATAACTTTGTCCTCTTTGTAACTTACATTGCAGTAAATAATAATTCACACCTTCATGATATCTAGGCTCAACAACCACTGCAAAGACATCTCCTATAGAGAAAGTATGTACATGTACATTATATAAGATAGTTCATTGGCAATTAAATAGCAAGTTGAGATTAATTAGCAAGTTACTTACCCACTATTACCAATCCAGAGATATGATCATAATCGACATAAATCAATGGAATATCATCAAAATTTTCATCTTTATCTTTATCATTGTATCAGTAACATCAAGTGGTACTAAAATTCATGCACTTGTATATCCACGTGTTTGATTAATGCATTCTTGATAGTCTTCATCAATGCAACTATCACAGAACCATGAGTATTCTCTTGTTTTCAATGTCCAATTGTGATTATCTGTACTCATGACTGAATGTAAGAAACATGCATTTTCTATCCCCTTACAACCATGCATGTTTTTTCTATTAACACCTGGAAGTTCATTACAAAAATATTGACAAATTAAATTTAAAATTCAACAAATAAAGATAAAACTTAAAATTAAATTTTAAACTTAATTGCATAAAATTTAAACAAATATACACATCCATACTTGTTACCTCCCAAAAGACTCTATATGGTATCAGTTGACTCAGTCTTGATGATGTCTCAACATCATCTAATGCAAAATATGTCTTACACCATTCAACAACATCATGTGCATTATTTATATGAAGTCCCTTATAATTATTTGATACTTTGGTAGAGCACGTTTTATAAAAGCTCCAACACCATCATGTTCACCTTTTTTCATGCCCACTCTCAAAGAAACTTCATATGTGTTTTATATTTTCATTACGATGATAGCTACATAATGTGTAAAATGGTCTGATGATTTGAATTGTGCAGTACATCCATCAGACTAAACATAATTTTTATCAATATTTATGTCTCTCTCTTTCAAATAAGAAAAAAACTTATTGAAGTGATGATCTACATAGTGAATGATGTGTTCTTTATCATCACTTATAAAAGTAATATTCCTTTTTAATGACTCGTGCTTGAAGTGTACTTTGAACACCATCCAAATATAACTATGAATGTCTATAACAAACATGTACCATTATAGTGACCTGTTTAGAAAAAGAAATCTGATTGAATTTCTTTTTAATGAAAAAAGGAATAGTTTTCTACAAAATCAAGGATTGATAGAGTAGTTTCAAGTGGGAAATTATCTCTCAAAGTTTTAAAAAAAGTGTGCTTGCCACTTTGGAAAAAATGCACAAGGAATATAAGGTTGAATCAAATTCTTAAATCTATCGATAAATGTTACAATAGGTAATTCATCTTCAACATATTCTAACCTTTTTGTCTCTTTCTCCAACTTTTTTTCGTTCTTTACATACTTGTAACTTTTGCAATTCACCTTTTTCAATACATTGATATTTTCAATTTTCAAAGGAAAAAGAACCAATTCACCACATGTTTCACATATTCCTTTTATATAATTTATTTGACCAACTGGATCATCTATTTTGTCACATAAAATGGATGATATAAACTCACTTTGCCTACTAGGAGGAGCAACACAAAAACCATGTGTCTTCTAGAAAATTGCAAAATACTTGATAGTGGAGATCAAATTCAATATGATAACAATAATGAAAAGTTTCAAACACTTTGTTTGACCTCATCAAGTATGACTTCAATCTTTCAAACAATGTTTTCCCAATTTTTATATTAGGATGCTCACTACAAAACAACACATATAACTCAAGTTGTGTTGTGTCCACCCAATGTTTTGTATGATATTCATATTGACCAGATGCAATCCTATGTCTAATAACATCTCTATTGTTTGATGAAGGACGTGTGTTATCAATCCAAAATGATATGACTAATTTTTTTATTCCCTTATCAATCCTATCAAAATGAGGTGCACTACACATAATTACCCAATTTCCTTCCATAGTACTACCATCCAAAATTAATCTTCTCTTAACATACTCTCTCATTGTTTTTCTACTAAAACCCATTGCAAATGAAATTGAAGATATTTGTCTATTTTGGGTCACATTCTTATTTACAATAGACATCAACATCACTTTTCTTGACATGGACCTATCTTTAGTTCAAAACCTCTTTCCTATGTTTCTCAAACCTTGTTTAACATTTTCAATCATATCAATTTGCATGTTAGAAATATTTCTATTCTTTGATGTTGTATCTACACCTAACAATTTCAATGTCTCTTGCAACTAATTCTTTTGTGTAAAAAAGTGAAAGCCAATGAGCTTGTTCAAGTATTTCAATGTTATCAAATTTAGTCATTATTTCTCTTATCATCTTATTCATTAACCTTTTCTTAGATAGACTTAAGGGTTGAACAATAGCTACAAGTGTTCTCAATTTGTCCACATCCATTTTAATTAAATGATCTAAATTTTTATGAAAATTTTCATTCTTTGCAGTTTGAACAATATTTATGAGTTCATCGATACCAGTAGGAGCACCTAATCCTGACCCCCCTTTGACTTTTGTTACTTGAATCTCTATAGGGAGCAATCTTGAGCCTTCTCCAACATTCAATGTTTGAGATTCTATAGGGAGTAATTTTGACCCTTCTCTGACTTTTATTACACTTTTGTAGGAAGTGATATTGAACCGTCTTCAACATTCATTATTTGAGATTCTATCAGGAGCGATTTTGACCCTTCTCCCATATGCACTTCTTTTGTTGAGTCTCCTTCAACATTTTCTTCACCTTCACTTTGTTGATTGTCTACAACATATTTATAAACATGAATCAAATTAAAGTAAAAATAAGATTGATACATAATTAAATTCAAGACCATAAAATAAGTAAATATTATGTATATATATACCTTATTTATTTCTATGATAACGTGCGAAAGTTTTTGAAGATTTCTTTGTTCTGCTTCATCGGATCTATTCCTTGCATGTTTTCTTTGTCTTCCTTTCTTATTTTGCATTAATTATTTCAAAAAATGCTCTTAATTTATTTCTTGTAAAATTCACGAATTCTCCTTCAATATAAGGCCCTTATGAATTTGTTTTCAATAATATTCTTCAAAAATTTGTCTTCAACAAAAAGCCTTTACCTTCAAAAAATCCCCTATGCCTTCAAAAATTCGCCATCAAATTTTGTTTTATTTTTATATTGTTTAATTATGTGTTCGATCGAACTATAAAAATAAAAATCTAGTCACTAAATTTTTTGATTGATATGTTCTCGCAAATATATGTTACATATTCGTGCAAGCACTATGTTCGTGCAAAACATGATTTAAAAAAAAAAAAAAATTAATGGCCTTTTGACTCTCAAAACTAGGATCAAATGACCTCCTACTATAAATATTAAAATGGCAAATTGTGCTACTCGGAGCAAGCTTTCCAACGACCATAATTTTAATAGGTATTATATTCATTAAGACTTTCAAATATGAGTTTAACTAATTGTAGGTTGATTAACAATTGAACATCGACTAACTTCAACACTTTGGAAAAATTTGTAAATTAAAAAAATCTCTTGGAAATAGGTTACCAAGTTAGCTTTCTACTTAAAAAAGAAAAATTGATTTATGATATATCAAGTTCAAGTTACACTTGTCAAAATGAATGTATGTCTCAATTACGATTGATGTCACTTCAAAACTTCATAAAGTATACAATATTCAACCAAATGGATTCTCTAGATATTGATGTTACAAATCTAACATCAAAATAATTACCTCATTTTCATTTGTAGAAAAAAATTTATGCTTGTCAAGCGAACTATCACTCTTTAAAAATATTGAATTTTCATACGTACAACTTTTTGAAGGAGAAGAAAAATTTGACTTAATGCAAAAAAATTAATTTAAAAATGTGGTTAGAAAGTAGAAACAAAGTGCTAGAAATCAATAGTTCATGTCATCTTCAAATTATTAATATTTTTAGAGATACAATCACTCAAATGTGGGATCTATTTCAAAAACATTGATTTTAGTGTCAAAATTGGTCAAAAAATGGCACCCACTATTGTGGAATCACCCCCCTATTGAAGATTACAAAACACACAGTTAGGTGTCACCCTGTTAAAGGATTTAATCACATTGTTAGGAGTGGCTTTGTTAGAGGTCTTTAAAACATCCCATTAGAATTTCACCTTGATTAAAGGATTTACAATATGACTATTAAGTCAACCTTGACTAAAGGATTTTACTGCCACAATGGTTAGAAAGTAATAGCTAGGTTAATCTGATAAAAATACAAATCATTTTGCAAATTTGGGTCTCCATTCATCTAATTCATAGATCATTGAGTGGACTTCATCATATTCTCCATCTCTGGTCTGCTTGGCAATACTTCAAGCAATCTTGCTTCACCAACTTCTCACTTATCCTCTAAAACTTTGTTCTTCCTCTTGTTTCTCACAAATTTGTCAACCAACAACCACAAATCATCTATTATGCCTCCTTTATTAGAGAGGTTTAATCTTTTTCCGCTCAAACATAACCAGAGCTCTTAGGGATTAATTAGATTCATTGAATATTCCCATCATTTTTTCATTCTACTTCTTTCTTGAAACTTTTAGAAAATTATCATTGAATCCTCATCTTAGATCACTTGACAAACTCAATTCATGAATTAAATATACGAGCTCATCAATCCTTATCATTTACACATTTTGACAAATTCGTAAATTCAATTGTGTTGGCCTCAAATCTTGATTCTTTCACAAACTATTAATTTTTTGACACTCAGTCATCACTATGTTCTCTAGCTCAATCACTACTGATTTGTCTCACTCATCCTTCACTTGTTCACTTGCCTATCATTGCATCGATCATTACTATCAATCTACCTTCATCTTGCTCGGTCTCTACCATCACTCAGCTAATACTTAAGTTCCTTAATCTTCTACTTGAACTTCATCATTGACATAGTAACTTGTCACTCTATCAAGCTCATGTTTTACTCAACTTCTTGACTTCTATAAAGCATATCTTCTATACTTCAACTCATCTTTCTTCTTCACTTCATATAATGATCAAACAATATAATATCTTGTCAAATACTAATTGACCAAGTGCTCATTGTAATTCCTTCATACTTACTCCTCTTTACTCAACAACTTTACTAATCCATCTTGTTACCTCTCTTTTCAAATCCTCTTTGTCAATCAACTGACATAACACTCTACACTATTAGCAAGTGTCTTACCGATAAGGTTTGACATCAATGACAACATAATAATTGTTCCAATTGTAATTTCCAACAGAGTGTCTATCAATTTTTTATCATTTTCTTTTAATTATTTTTTATGTGACCTAACTACATTTGCCTACAATTTTTGCTTATGTATAGTAAACATTAATGTTATGGAATCTATTATGCATGCAAGGTTTAAAAAGTGGTCATTTCAAATTGTTATACTCCGATGTCCCACTACTTGTACAATAAAATAATATTGCACAATTGATCCAATATTTATTCTGAAATACTCCAATCATTATATATTATAACTACCAATAAAGTTGCACAATTTTCCCAACTATTAGATAACCAACAGATAATTATTGAACCAATAAATGATTTTTAGTAGACTTTTACTTAAAGAAGTGTAATGAAGAATTATTGAAATTCCATGGATGGTTGAACCCCTTCTCCTATACTAGTATTAAAATTTAATATATCTCATTATAATATAAGAGGGTGGGGACTTCTTGTGATATTTCTTGACTTTTATTACCATAATTTTTGGGTAACAGGGTAATGGAGAATAGTTTTTCTTCATACAAAATGGTACACCTAAAAAAATTCAAATATAAATACCACAATGCATTTTCATTGAAATTTTAGCATTTTTTACAACATTGCGAAGGCCAATTATGAGGATCAATCTAATGAAATTTCTATAAATATTAATTTTCTTACATGTACTTTCTTGCTATCCTATGTTTAGCAGAGTTCATCCATAATAAATATATGTTGGACAACAATTTAAAATGACTACTTTTTATCTTTAGGCACATAACTAATTCCACAATATTTATCCATACTATCAAAAATCACAATAGCCATAAATAGTTAAGTCACATATTGAGACATGAAAAAATATCAAAAGTGCTAACATTTAAAAATTTAACATGAAATTAACTATAACTAATGCAGAGTGAAAACATAATGGAAGAAAACACAATAGTAATAGGAACTAGCACCAGCAAGAGACAGATTATAAAATTCTTCTATTTAATTTATCAAATGAACCGTACATACATTAGCTCTTCCTGCAGATTTCTTCTCTTCGTAACTTTCTTTCTAGAAACTTTGCTCTCAAGCTTGACCTAAACCTAAACCTAAGACTCTACTTATACTTGCTAAGACAGTCTATGAAAAATTCTAGATTATTACAAAATAGAAAATTCTAGATTAGTATAGAATGGGGAAGAATGACCCCACAATGATCTATACAAATCCCAAGAAAATTATCTTATCCTGATTATGAAATCAAGAAAAATTTCTCAAGTCGGCTCATGCATAAAACTTGACCTAAATACATAAAACTTGATCTAAATACATAAAACTTGACCTAAATACATAAAACTTGATCTAAATACATAAAACTTGACCTACTTGACCTAAATACATAAAACTTGACCTAAATACTTTATATAAAACTTTGACCTAAATACTTTATGTGGGTGCTCTTGCACCATACTCCCTAGGAAATTTTATCTCAAGCCCACTTGAGATGAGCTCTTGTAGAGTGGTACCTTGCTTCTTGATATCTTGTTCAGTCATCCACACAGCATCTACATCCGAATAACCATTGAGTTTTACCAAATACTAATTGGACTCTTGTCCTTTTCACTGCTTAATGACTTTGGTGTCTAGTATCCAGTCTAGTTGTGGGGTCTGCTTAAATGGTAGATGTTGAATGTCTTTTGTATCAGCAATCTGTCCTGTATCAATTTCTTCAATGGTTTCTTTGAATGGTGTGAGGTCTGCTATGTTGAAGATGGGAGAAATGCAATCTCAGGTGGCAATTGAATCTCATAAGAATTTGGTCAAAACTTCTTTAATATTTTACAAGGACCTAGTTTTCTCAACATAAGTTTGGTAGATTTACCTTTTGGTAGCCTCTCCTTCTTGAGATTTTCCCATAATAAATCTCCCACTTCAAATTCTAAATGTCTCTATTTCTGATCTGCATGCTTCATATACTTGTCAGAGCTGTTTTGGAGTTTTTCTTTGACTTCATCATGGATTTCTTTTATGGCAATAGAAAATTCTTCTCCTTGGGCACTAACTTGTTGCTGTGAACTCATATCCCTTAACTCAAAAATCCCTCTAGGATGAATTCCATATACCACATGGAATGGTGATTTTTCTATACTTCTATTAATGGAGTCATTATATGCAAATTCAGCTTGGGGTAGGATTACATCCCATTTTTCTGCATGTTGTCTTGTGAGGGTTCTTAACAAATTGCCCAATGTTCTATTAACTACCTATGTATGGCCATTAGTTTGAGGGTGGTAGGCTGATGAAAATGATAAATTGGCTCCAAGTTTCCTCCATAAAGTTCTCCAAAAGTGTCCTACGAACTTCACATCCCTTTCTGAAACTATATTGAGGGGTAGCCCATGAATCCTTATGACTTCCTTGAAAAAGAGATTTGCTATATGAGAAGCATCATTGGTTGACTTACACAGGGTAAGAAGTGAGCCATTTTTCTAAACCTATCTACTACAACAAATACACTATCATACCCCTTTTGTGTCCATGGCAGCCCCATTACAAAATCCATTGTTATGCTTTCCCAAGGTCTAGATGGTATTGGTAAAGGTTGATAAAGCCCAGCATTTGTAGTCCTTCCTTTGGCCCTTTGACAAATCATAAATGTTGCAACAAAGTTTCTCACATCAGTCTAAAGTTTAGGCCAATAGTAGTACCTTCTAACCAATTCTAAGGTTTTATCTAAACCAAAATGTTCACCCATTGTTCCACTATCCTTCTCTTTGATAATGTTTGTCCTCATAGAGCACCTGGGTACACATAGTTGTCCTCTTTTGAAAAGAAGTCTATCTTGTATCAAGAAATCAGGAAAATCAGCATGGTATCTCTCACCAAACTCCATACATACCTTGTAGATGTCACCAAAATCTGGATTTGCTACATACATGTCCTTGAGTGCTTCAATGCCCACACTTTCTAGCTATATCTGGGAGACAGTCAGATTCCTTCTACTAAGAGCATCAGCAACCTTATTTTATATGCCCTTCTTATGCTTGATGGTGAAGGTATAGGCTTGTAAATACTCCATCCATTTCATGTGCCTATGACTTAATTTGTCTTGACTATTTAGAAAACTAAGTGCTTGGTTATCGATATACACAAAAAACTCCTTTGGCAATAAGTAATGTCTCCACCTTTTGAGAGCTTGAACCAATGCATACATTTCTAAGTCATATGAAGAGTATTTCTGCTTGGCTTCATTGATTTTTTCACTTGAAAAAGCCATTGGTTTTACTTCTTGACTAAGAACTGCCCCTATAGCAACCTTGCTAGCATCACATTGTACTTGGAAAACTTTGTTAAAATCAGGTAAAGAAAGAATTGGCTAGTCACTAACCTTTTTCTTAAGCAACTCAAAAGCTTCATTTGCTAATTGACTCCATGCAAACTTACACTTCCTTCCTCCTTTAATAGTTTCTAACATAGAAGCACATATATGACTGAAATTTTTTATGAATTTCCTATAAAATGTAGCAAGACCATGAAAGCTTCTAACATCTCCAACTATTTTTGGGGGTGGCTAGGATAGTATAGAACTTACCTTTTCTTTATCCATCTTCAAGCAACCTTGAGAGATCACAAAACCTAGATATGTCAGCTCCTCTTGCATAAAAAAACATTTTTCTAAATTTATTACCAATTTCTCCTCATGAAGTCTTCTCAAAACCATGTCAATGTGCTCTAGGTGTTCTTCCTTTGTCTTGCCGAAAATTAATATGTCATCTAAATATACTATGACAAACTTGCCATTGAAGTCCTTGAGTATTTCATTCATAAGTCTCATAAAGGTACTAGGAGCATTAGAGAGTCCAAATGGCATACCTTCTATTCATATAATCCATCATTGGTTTTGAATGTTGTCTTCCACTCATCTCCAGCTCTTATCCTTATTTGATGGTACCCACTTTTTAAGTCAGTCTTGGAGAAATACTTTGCACCTCCCAAACAATCAAGCAAATCTTCAATTCTTGGCATTGGAAACCTATATCTGATTGTAATATTATTAATGGCTCTAGAATCAATGCATAACCTCCAGGTTCCTTCCTTCTTAGGTGCCAAAATAGCAGGTACAGCACATGGGCTTAAGCTTTTCGTAATCAAGCCAGAATCGAGTAACTCCTTTACTTGTCTGGCAATCTCTTCATTTTGTTGTGGTGTCATCTTGTATGCAGCCTTATTGGGTAAAGTAGCTCTAGGAATTAAATCAATACAATGAGTAATATCTCGTATAGGTGGTTAAGATTTTGGCATACCTTCTGAAATCAAACCTTCATATTTATCCAAAAGTTATTTCACTTCATTAGGAATTGCCTTCTTTGTTTCAACCTTCTTTCTGTCTTTTACAATGAGTTATTGTGGTTGTGGGTTAGGCATCAAAAGAAAACAAGGCTTAGGTTCATCCTTCATGTCTCGTAAGAATTCCTTTTTATTAACCATCATAATGTTGGCTTCCCTCTCCTTATTTTCTTCCACTTCCTCATGATCAACAAATGGAATCAATCTAATCACCTTTCCATCCTTCTTGATGGTGTATATTTTGAGTTTTCCATCATGTTGTGCCTATAAATCATACTGCCAGGGCCTACCATATCACACAAAATTCTGTCCTTATACTTTCCAATCTGAAAATCAACCCATGATTGCTCATTTACGAGAGTTTGTTGACCCTTTTTTAGCCATGAAACCTTATAAGGAAAAGGATGAGGTATTCTCCTAAGTTTTAACTTCTTAACCATCTCAAGAGAAAATAAATTCTCAGTGGATTCTAAATCAATAATGACTTTACATACCTTACCTCTAGATTTGCAAGCAGTCCTAAAGATAGTTTTCCTTTGTGATGGTTCCATGATAGTAGGCACTTTCAAAAGTGTTCTTCTCATCATTAAACTTTCTCCTCTTTTAGGTACACTATCTGAGTCAGCCATCTCCTTCTCTTGGTAGTCATCATCTTGTACCAAATGGGTTCTTCTTTCACCTTGTGAACTTGAACTTGCTCTATTTGGACACCTAGATGCATAATGTACCTCCTTATTACAATTGAAATAAACAATTGAACTTTCCCTTCTACCACCAAATCCACCTCTTGAATTTCCTCTTCTACCTCTGAAATTACCTCTGAAATTTCCTTCACTTTGACTGGTTTCTTGCTTTATCTCCTTATGATCTTCATGGTTTTGTCCTCTTCCTTGGAAATTTTCTCTTCCCCTTTGATTTCTTCCTCTTCCTCTGCTATTTTGTTCTTGTCTTCTTTTCAATTTGGCTTCCACCTTCAATGCTAGTTGATAACATTTTTGTATTGTATCTGGACATAATAAATTAATTTCTTCTTGAATGTTCAACCTCAATCCATTGAGATATCTAGCAACTTTTATACTTTCACATTCACTTTGCTTTGACCTCAGGCTTAATTTTTGAAATTCTTCAGTATAGGTAGTGACATCTAGCTCCTTTTGTCTTGAACTTTGTCTCCTTCGATGAAGTTGGATTTCATAATCCTCAAGTAAGTATGTTTCCCTCACCTTGACACACATCCTTTCCCATGAAGTTATCATGTTCTTACCTTCTTTGACCCATTCTCCTTGAATGAAATTCCACCAAGTGAGGGTTGGTCCCTTCAACTTTGACTTGGCAATTTTTACCTTATCCTTCTCTGCTATATTTTCACATTCAAAATGGTTGTTCAAGGCTTCTATCCAATCCGCAACAACATCAACATCCATCTTTCCTGAGAAGATGGGTAGGTCACCTTTGGCATCCTTCTTACCAACTCTCTCAAGGGCTTCTATAAAGTATCTCTGATCTGCAGGTAAGTTAACCACCTCCTGCTCTGGGGTATCCTCTTCTTCCCCTTCTTCCTCTTGCTCTAAGGAGACCTTTTCTTTCTTTTCCATCCATCCCTTCATCTTCTCAAATTCATCTAATAACCACTTATTGATTTTCTCTTGTTCTTGCATCTCCTTTCCCAGTTCAGCATTAGTGACCATGTTTGATGTTTCAGCTTCTGACTCCGATCTAGACATAAAATCTAATTGCCTCAAGAGCTTTCCCCAAGCTCTGATACCAAAAATGATGCAGAGGTAAAACACAACGGAAGCAAACAAAATAGCAATAGGAACTAGCACCAAGAGACAGATTATAAAAAATTTCTATTTAATTTATCAAATGAACCATACATACATTAGCTCTTCCTGCAGATTTCTTCTCTTTGTAACTTTGTTTCCAGAAACTTTGCTCTCAAGCCTGACCTAAACCTAAACCTAAGACTCTACTTATACTTGCTAAGACGATCTATGAAAAATTCTAGATTATTACAAAATAGAAAATTCTAGATTAGTATAGAATGGGGAAGAATGACCCCACAATGATCTGTACAAATCCCAAGAAAATTATCTTATCCTAATTATGAAATCAAGATAAATTTCTCAAGTCGGCTCATGCATAAAACTTGACCTAAATACATAAAACTTGACCTACTTGACCTAAATACATAAAACTTGACCTAAATACTTTATATAAAACTTTGACCTAAATACTTTATGTGGGTGCTCCTACACCAATAACAATGGGGAGTTGTCATAGTAGTCGCCTAGGTTAATGTCATGCACCTAGAACTCTAATCCGTGCATCAAAATTTGTTGATTTTTTCGGTGAACCTCCATGGGTGGGTGAAGAGTTTAAAGTTAACCTTTTAGCTTCTATACATTTACGGAGCTCTTTGTAGAACTCATAGAGTGCAAGGTGATCTAAATGTTTCATTATACAAATATTTGCTCAAAACGTGTTATGCTCAACCTAATAACTACTCACCAAAAAGATAGTACTTCTGCCCAAATGGACCAATTAGCAACCAAGAAAGCTAAAAAAATGATCAACTATTAGTACATATGTGATGGGCTATTACTACACCTCTATCATTTTTTAAGACTTTTTATGAGTAGTAATTGGAGAGATTTGTAGTAATAGACATAGTAGTCATTGAAACTAGGTCGCTACTAAATCATCTCCCCTAGTATTCTTACAAATTTTTAATTTAATACCAATATTTTCCATCCAAAAGACTTCTCACATCCTTGATCGGTCTAGTCCTTAGCCTTGGTATACCACATTAAAAGCCCTCCATTCTATTTTGTGACAGGCAAACCAATTCGGCAATGGCTAAAGAGTAAACTATTTTGTTTAACCCTACCTATACCTAGCCATGTAGCCTACCATCAATGCAAAATACTCCTACCGGTGTCGTACAGCCGTACTAGTGCTCAGTTTTGTTACCTCTATCAGTCTATGACTTCACCAAACCATACTAGTCGACCATGCAATGTTAGGAAGTGATTGTTAATGCATATGATGGAAAGAATATATTAACCCCTTAATATCTTTGAAATGTGAAATCAACGAAGTATGAAAATTACGAGTTTAGAAATATTTCTAAGGGAAAAATAATAAGAGAATTTTGTTTAATTTAATGATTTAAATCTTTTTTAAAGACAAATCAAAAGTTTTCTTTTATTAATAAAATTATAGAGATTTATCAATTTAATAATATATTTTTCTATAAGATTGTTTATTTAATTTTAAATACTATTGAGTATATATTATTTAATATGAATAAAAATCATATATTTTATTATATATAATAATTTACTTCTATTTTGAATATTTTATTATGAAATACTTAATAATAAATAAAAACTATAAAAATTTTAAAAATCTAATTATAGGAAAATTTACGCCTTAGGATTAAAATAGAATGACTTTGTTTATAAAAAATAATTAATTTAACAAAGTAAAATAAATAAATTATAAAGAATTTCAAATTTTTTTTTTAAAAAAAAAAATGATATACTATTAAAAAATTGAATTGTCTTAAATAAAGTGAATTACAAATGCATGCACATGATTCATAAGCAAGCAAATGATTAAATTAATTACTCTTTTAAAACTTTATAAAATGATTTTTCTAGATCCTAATTTCTTTTAAAATTTCATATATTTAAATTTAAAACATTTTTATATACTAATAAATTATTTTTATAAATTTATTTTCTATTAATTTATTTAATATTAAAATTATAGAAATTTGTATATTATTTTATTAATTTATTTAACATTAAAATTATAAAAATTTGTATATTAGTTTAAAATAATTTATAAAAATAATTTATTAGTATATAAAAATGTTTTAAATTTATATATATGAAAATTTTAAAAGAAATTAGGATCTAGAAAAATAATCTCATAATGTTTTAAAAGAGTAATTAATTTAATCATTTGCTTACTTATGAAATTTGTATATTATTTATATTGAGTTTTTAAAGTTTTTAAAGACAAATTAACTTAAGTTTTTTAAGACAAACTAATTTAAACTATAAAATTAAATAAAGTTTATATTAATTTTTCTATAAAATTTAATCATCCTTCAATATATATTAATTTTTCTATTAATTTATTTAATATTAAAATTATAGAAATTTGTATATTATTTTATGTTGATAAGGTTATTATAATTTAATTTATTTAAAATAAGGTTCAATTGTTTAATGGTAACATTGAATTATAATTTAATTTAAGAGAATTGGGTTAATATTTTTGAATTGTTATAAATTCTATATGTAATTTGTATAAGTTATTTCATTTATTCAAGTTTTTTAAAAATAATTTATTAGTATATAAAAATGTTGTAAATTCAAATATATGAAAATTTTAAAAGAAATTAGGATCTAGAAAAATAATTTTATAAAGTTTTAAAAGAGTAATTAATTTAATCATTTGCTTGCTTATGAATCATGTGCATGCATTTGTAATTCACTTTATTTAAGACAATTCAAATTTTTAATAGTATATTTAAAAAAAAAATTAATTTTGAAATTCCTTATTTATTTTACTTTGTTAAATTAATTATTTTTTATAAACAAAGTCATTCTATTTTAATCTTAAGGCATAAATTTTTCTTAGAATTAAATTTTTTAAAATTTTATAATTTTTATTTATTATTTAAGTATTTCATAATAAAATTATTCAAAATAGAAGTAAATTATTATATATAATAAAATATATGATTTTATTCATATTAAATAATATATACTCAATAGTATTTAAAATTAAATAAACAATCATATAGAATAATATATTATTAAATTGATAAATCTCTATAATTTTATTAATAAAATAAAACTTTTGATTCATCTTTAAAAAAGACTTAAATCATTAAATTAAACAAAGTTCTCTTATATTAAATTAAACAAAGTTCTCTTATTATTTTTCCTTTAGAAATATTTTCGAACTCATATTTTTCATGCTTGTTGATTTCACATTTCAAAGATGTTGAGGGGTTAATATATTCTTTCCATCATACACATTAACAGTCATTTCTTAACATTGCATGGTCAACCAGTACAATTAAGACATACACTGACGAAAAAGTATTTTACATTAACGCAAATAATTTACCTTACAAAATAGTTTACCTTTTAACCGTTGCCAACAAATTCATCGCAAATTGCTGCAACTCACATTCATGACTCCCACCACCATTAATTCCAATCCCAAACTCGTAGTACATACATGAGATAAAAACCCCTTGTTCGTCATCTCACCAATTCCACAATTAAAACCTCAAAAAGGTAGATAAACCATCCAGTGAATAAAGCTCCGTTTCAGAAGGTACTCGATTTGTTTCAGTTATTGTATTTACCAACTTTCAGTGGCATCAAATACATTTGATTCAATCAATTAATATTCTCCAAATAAACTCAGAGATTTCTCAGAGTTTTCACGTGTCAAGCGTACCCAACTTATGCCGCCACATTAACTCTGAATGCAAAGATGCTCTGCAACTTCCATTAAAATCTCAACGCAATAAATACATCACATTTTTCTAATCTTTATTATTCCTTTTCGTGGGCTTTACAAATTATTGTACGGCAAATCTTTCTGTCTAATTTTTAGACAAAATCTGGTTTTTAAAACCACAGAATTCCTTTACAATCTTGTTTTAGATTTTTGCGATGTGGGTCAACTAATCACTAGAATTTCCAGAAGAATATGATATGGATTTAGGAGTGGAATTTGAAAAAGGATGGTGGCTTTTTGCATACGGAGAGTGATATTAGCATAGGCAATGATGATGGTTTGGGCTTTTGCATATATTATCGTTTGTCAATGATAATGTCAACCACTAAGCAGATCATCAAAAGAATCAATATTCGTACGGCATCCAACTTTTTCTATGTCTTTTCATGGATTTTGTGCTGTATTAGAAGGGAATCTAATGGAAACGTCTTTTATAATTCTGGTTCAAATCATATAACGTCGAGTCGTCATGCTTAGTAATAATTTGTGGCATGTTTATGTCGGCATTAAAATGGCAATTTTTAAATAAATTTTAATTTAAGATACAGTTTTTAAATAGTTTTTAATTTAATTTTTAAAAGCAGTAAAATGCTGATTGGATGCCGACATAGACACTGGCATAATTTGTAACAGTGAGAGTGAGATTTTGAATTGTGATCAATCATTTTAAAGGTTTTTGTTTGAGGACTAATTTCTAGCAGTGACATTTTGAACTGGGATCAATCATTTAGAAAGTTTATGTTTAGGTATTAGTTTGATATGAGTATTGATATAGAAGTATTATAGTTATGTTTATGTTGAGTTGAGTTATTCTAAAACGTGATAGGGAGATATATGTTGAATTGGGTGTCATTATATAATCACTTAGGGTTCGTTTGGCGAGCGGAATAAGAATACGTATTCTGGAATAGAAAATGGGGCTCCATATTCCTATTCTCCATTTGGTTCAACCAATATTTGATGAGAATTCGCGAACCTCAAAATTTATGTTTTCTAAAATTGAAAAAAGTGGAATAGGAATACATATTCCAATAACACCTATTTGGGTGGAATTGCAAAACCCCTTTTTTAGGTCAAAATAATACGTATTCCTATTTTACTTCGTATTCCAATTCTTTTTTGGTGCATCCAAACAAAGAATTCAAAATTCTTGGAAGAATATGTATTCCTATTCCGCTCACCAAATGGGTCCTTATGTCTTATGTTTTGATGTGACTAGCCAAAGGAGTACATTAGATGAAAACATCTTTTAGTAATTCTGATTCAAACTATATATTGTCATCATGCTTAGCACTAATCATGTTGACCAACCATTCAAAAAAGTCTCTATTTAGACATCAATTTGATTGGGGTGATTTTATGGAATTAAATTAGTTATGTTTATGTTGAGTTTAGTTTTTCAAAAATGTTCTAGGATAAGGTACATTACCTTCATCTATTATTGACATAGTATGTATTATCATATGTAGTTTGATGTGACTATTGGGAGGAATACATTATTATCTATTTTTCAATTACAAACATAACAACAAAACTGTTATCTAATGAGTTAAAATAGGGAAAGCAATAAATATACTACAAATCATATAATGTCATCATGCTTAATAATAATAATAATAATCTTAGAAATTGAAATTGAGAATTATGACCAATCATTTAAGAAGGCTTAGTTTAGGTATAAATTTGGGTTGGCTATTAATATGAAGCTTTGAAAATGTTTTACCAAGGTAAATTGTATATTGCGACCAACCATTTAAAATTTTTTTTGGTTTAAATATTGATTTTTCTATGTAATAATATGGAATTATATTAGTTATGTTTAAAATGAGTTGTTCAAAAATCATTTAAGAAGATATAGGTTGAATTTTGTGCATAGGACACACATCATTAAAATGTTATGTGTCACCACATAAAATATTGTTACTTCGATGTAATAATATGGAATTATATTAGTTATGTTTAAAATGAGTTGTTCAAAAATCATTTAAGAAGATATAGGTTGAATTTTGTGCATAGGACACACATCATTAAAATGTTATGTGTCACCACATAAAATATTGTTACTTCGATGCAACTTGTGAAATGAATATATTTTTGCATTTTGTAATTACAAATATAACAAATTCTATTTTTAAAATACTTAAAGTTTCACATGAAGTTGTGTTTTGGTTAATTTAAGTTTGAGAGTGATTTAGAAAAAAGTTAAGTTGAATCGTGTGTATTAAGACATGTATTATTGACATGTTATGTTTCACTTTGTAATTAGGCGTTGTTAAATGTGTCTCTATAATGAATGTAATTTTTTTATTTTTTTATTGCAACACAACAACTATCAATGCTAACATTTTGTGTAAAAATGTATATACAAAAATAACACAAAATAAACAAGAGACGCAATGCGTCAAAATTCCCACCAATAATTGGAAAAGAAGGAAAATAGAGATTTATAGATAGAAAGAAAGGATAGAAAGAGAGAGCTAAAAAAAAGAATCATATGTTATTATAAGGACAAGATGTAACGCCCCGCCAAGGGATCCAAAAGAATTAACCTAAAGTTTTACTAAGTTTGCCAAACATTTTTTTATTTATTTTTAAAGAATAACATACACGTCAAACATACAATAGCAGAAGCAATTACATACAATCATATAGAAGCAAACATATCAAATTACATTCCTCAAGGATCCCAAGATGTTGAATCACATTTAAGTTTAAATAATACTTAGTCTAATAAATGCCACATCCACATGAAAGAATAATTATAAGTCCAAGTTCGTTTAGATAATATACATTTGTTCTAAATGACACTTGGCAATAAAATTTGTAACATGCTCAATCATCCACTATACATGTCGTAGGGTATGAAAGGCTAAAAGAATATGCATTTAAAAATAGATTACATCATCCCTTTCGGATCCATGAAACATATACAATACAATAAGTGACATCATTCATCATAAAGATATAACCATCCATCATAATACACAAAAATAAAATGAAAGAAAAAGTAGACAAAGAACTCCAGCCACGACATCAATGGATGAATCTCAATGGTAAGAGTAAAAAATGCTACCACCCAACTGCGTGGTAACCTAAAAAGGCCCACTCCCACTGCGCTAAGGAGATAGTCTCAAGTCCCAAACAAGATATCAATCCAAAAATCAAAAGTAATATCTAAGTCTAGGAAACCCTAAAATTAATTTAACTCAAAGGTTCCAAGATAAATCGACATCTAGACCTAGAGGCAAACACAGATAGGTAGGGAACCTACTATGTAAGGGGGCAAGTGTCATCGCACAAATCAATGCAAGAGTTACCTTGGCAGTCTAACTTGACCCCAGCCCCCTAGTGACTCTATACAATACTAGTATCCTCTCGTACTGACAAGGCATACTAACGATGCATGGTCATAACCTAGCATTCTCTCTACTCCCATCCTAGTCTGTACTAGCACACCAGGCATTGCGAGAACATACAAAGACTCTTATTAGGTTCATTTTACTCTCATTTAGTGTAGTTTTTTAACTTATTAAACAACTTACAATGGGTTACCCTGGCAGCCACTTAGGGCCCCAGTCTCCATTGTAAGCCACTTCTCAACATTACATATAGATAACCTACCCTAAGCTCATGAAGTCACAAATCAAAGAATCATAGTATATCACCTCAATCCCATACAAGTGAGTGAAAAGCATCAAAAGATAAATCACAATAACCCATTAGTTCTTTACAAGCAACTAGAAAGCATCCCAGAAATCTAAATAGGAAGCTCGATGTCTCCCATTGCTCCCGCTCCTATGTTTGAATATGCTGCTCTTGCCTCTCATCTTGTGGTTGATGGTAAGTCTTCAGATGGTGGGAGAGCTTCACCGTCCGTTTCTGGTAGGGCTAGGGTCTGCTCATGCAATTTTGGAGCCCATTCTTCTCCTTCTGCTCCCTCTTCACTTGGTGCTCGTCCTGGTTCTGCAGGGTCTCCTGGTTCTAGGGGAAGGACTTTTGTAAACGTCGTTGCCTTTGAAGCCAGGTTGCATGGTGCTATCCCTAATGCCGGTTCTTCTGGGCCTTCCTGTCATGATGTTTCCCTTGTAAGTATCTCAAATCCTATCAAGGTTTCTTTAAACCCAGAAATAGTTGAAGATATCTTCCATACGACAAAAGAGCTCTCCACTTTTGCTGCTATATTTCACTTTCGAGGTTTTTGGCCCTCTCTTACTGATCTTCATGACTGGATCTCCAAGCATTGGGAACCAATTATAGACAATAATGTCCAAATCTTTCCGAATATAAAAAGACTCTTTATAGCTAAGTTTGAAAGTGTTAAGGACAAGAAGACGATTATGTGTGATAACAATTTTTCATGGCAGGTCAGATATCCACTAATGGCTAAACTATGGCATATGGATTTTGATCCACTTACTGAATCCTTTAACAGGTTCCCTATCTGGGTCCAGCTTCCGAATCTCCTGATGCATTTATGGCAAGATTTTGTGTTTGAAACTATTGGGAATGCTATTGGTCATTTTTTATATGTGGATTCTGACACTTTGAGATATTTTCCATTCGACATGTGCACGAATTATTGTGGAGTTGGATGTTTCTAAGGGCCTTCCTGAGGAGATTTTCTTGGATTCTGTGAAGGGTTCCTGGACTCAAATGTTAGATTTTGAAGGTATCCCTTTTCATTGCAAAAAATGTCACATGACAGGTCATATTGCTGATCATAATGGTGCTAAGAAGTCCAAACCAGGGCGACCACCTTCTTGGTGGGCAAGGGCCTCTTCTAAGCACTATACGGTGCATAAATCTTCAGTTGCACCCTTAGAATCTATGGGTGATTCTCTCCCTGATGATGCTATTGGTGATTGTTCGGTACCTGCAGTAGTGGAAGTTGTTCAAACTTCAGGTTTGGACCCTATTCCCACTCTAACTCCTATCCCTCTTTTGGATGCTCTTCTTGGGGGCATGTCATCTTTTGGCTCTCCTGGGAAGATTGTTGTGGCTTCTGCATCCCCTAGGTCCCACTGTTCCATTTCTTCTAGGGTTTGGGTTGTTGGGGCTGCGAAGGTGGAGGACGGTTGGTTTGAGGTAAAAAGAAAGAAAACTAAGCCTTATGCTCCCCCTTTAGATATGAGCCTTCGATCGCTCAAGGAAGGCACTAAATTAAAAGGAAAATCATAAGTTCCCTTGTTGTTAGTGGCTTTTTCGGTGAGGTGCTAGCTGTTGTGCAGGTGTGTTGGTTGTGGTACTAGTGTGCTAGTTGCTGGCTTTTGCTTACTAGTTTGTTTTAGTCTCTAGGTTCCAGGTCCTTGTAAAATCTAGGTGTTTTCTCTGATCTTATCTTTTGGTTTCAAGACCCTATAATACCTAGTTTTGATTTTTAAACTAGTTTCAAGTCCTAGTAAAATTTGGTAGTGCTTCATGGTTTATCTTTTTCTTTTATGTAAAGGGTTTTGGGGCCCCTTCAAAACCTATTTTTACCTTAATCTAAAAATTGGAAAGCATCCCAAAAATATTGATCGAAGACTCAAAAAGGTTAAGTCAAGTATGTCATAACATCTATCTCGTTATCCCATAAGGACACTGAAAACAATAACCAACAATATAATCAAACTCATCAAAGAGCATACCAACACATTACCACCGTTAAGTTTAAAAGATCAAAATCAAATCAACATAATACCACAATCACAGAACTCCCAAGCCTCTAGTAGACGTCCTAAAACTGGTCAACACTCTAGTCAACCAAAACCCAAACATAGACAACATACAGATAACAGTATGGTTTCATAATTTGGTTTGATTTTGAAAGCACATAGTTGAGTTAACAGTAAGGTTCAAATATTTGCTTCAATTTAAGTTTACGAGTACCTACGATTTACATTCAACCCTTACAATTTACCCCATTCTTATATTTGAATAAAATGCACAATTGCGCTAATTTGATTTTAAGTTCATTATTCCAAATGACTTAAAGAAAATAATTTATTTAAAATATTAAAATAATACTCATTGATTCTAAATAAAATAATTTACAATTTCATTAAAATCAAAATTATTAATAATAATTAAATAAATTTACAACTCTATTAATTAACCTTTATTATCAATTAAACTTAATTAAATTAATTAATAATTATATTAAAAAACTATATATAATAATTTATTAATTATTTATTAAATGTATAAATATTAATAAAATTATTAATAATAATTAATAATTTAAAATGTAATATTATTAATTATTAATAAAATAACCTTTAAAAATTTAATTTTAAAACAAATTGCATATCAAATAATGCATGCATTTATATTAAAAAGGCATGTCCACCTTTGACCTGTGGTGGCAGGTTTGACTGCTACTGTAGGCAGTATTATTTACTACTACTACGGCAGGTAGTCCAACCTGCTGCCGCAACATTAAATGCTAGCAGTACGAGGGGGGATGTGGGGATTTCCCCACCCCTTCCTAGATATATTTATAAATTTTTTATTTTATTTTGTTTTAATAGAATTTTATAAATGAAACCCCCACGTGTAATAATTTTTTTTTAATAAAAGTTCCAACAATACCCTGATAGGGAAAATACAGCTAACTAGTCAAATTTTCAATTTAAATTTTCCTTTTCAATTCAAAACCCTTCCTGGTTTAATTTTCCATTTTAAATCTACTGAATGAGGGTTTTAACGATATTTTAATCTCCACATATAGAGAAGAAACCCACAAACATTCCAGTAAATCCAAAATATAATATTGAAAGATTCGTCACAGGGAAATTCAAACAAACAATTTATAGTCATGAAGAAGATAGAATATATTAAATAATGTAATTGACTAGGTGACCAAAAAACAAGAATCTACCTAATTCTGATGCTAAATTCGCACACACCCAAAAGATTGTGAGAGAAATTTCTTCTCTCAAAACCTTCTCCCTGAAAATTCCTTCTCCAAAATTCGCGGTCTCTCAAAAATAAACCGTCAATTGTTGATAAGGAGTTCTCTTCTAAATTCAGGGCACTAATTGTGCAATCGCCTAAGAGGACTCCTTGTTCACAACTCTTAAACTCTTTATTATATTTCTTTTATGTTTTCATGCACGTTTATTGCAATATAAAATATCTTTATTTAAATTCACTTGACTTCTCTTTTTTAATTAATTTATTATATCTTAAACTCATGCATACTTTATGCAATTTTAAAAATCTTAAATCAATTAATATCTTTTTCATTCTTTAATTTATTTTCAAAACGTAAATTGATAAAATATTTATTAACTTAAGTAATAATAATATTTTTCATTTATTAAAAAATTCTCCTAAATATATTATTATTAAATTAAATTACTATTATTACGCTCTAAAATTAAACTTATAATTTTATCTTTAAATTTAATTCTTTTTATAATTTAATTAATTTTCTAATTAATTAGATATAATTAAATATTAAAAATATCATAATAATCTTCCATTAAATTAAATCATTAATTTAATCTTTTAATTTGACTTAATTAATAGAAAAATCATCAAAGACCTATACGACAAAATACGAAAATCCATCATAGAAAATCACATACAAGATCAAACTAAAGGGTTATAATCATGAATTTACATCATACGACGCATTCGAAAGGTAACCAACTCAGATACTTGTCCTAATTTTCTAGGACAATTGGGTTTAAAGTTTAGGATTTGGACTCAATAATTTATCTCCCTTCTCTTCCCATTGAGATAATGTGATAGGGTACGCTCATCCTGGCAATTCAAGGAAGTCGATCTCCGATACCTATAATTTGCATAAAATTCATACATGTACAAACACATATATCCTAAACTAAATAGGCAATGGCAGGAAGTGGTGCACCATGTAGATCCTAACTAGCAGATGACTACGACTCCCTTTCTTAACCACATCAAAAATGTCATGTACATAAAAAAAATATACATGCACACCATACACATGTAGTATGAGGTAAGTATCTATAAGAAAACATAATCCATCTAACTAATCATCATCAATATCTAAAATTACTATAATAATCATCATCATGCATACATGAAGTAAATAGTACCAAGTAGTCTCATCATAAAATCAAATGAATATGAGACAATATTTGATAATCTGAAAGATAATGCTACTAATCATGAAGCATAAACTGGCCTAAAAGAGTTGAGCAATAATAACAAAATGTAAACTAGGGCAGGCACTACACAACTAAAGGTAGAATGATAGAAAGTGTTGAACAGAATTTTATAAATATTAATAATTATATTATTTTAAAGAATATATAAATAAAAATAGAAATTATATTATATGAATGAACTACTCATTTCTACGAATTCAATTATAAGTTGAAATATTTAATTTTAATAAATAAAAATTTGATTACTTAATTCAAACTACCAAAATATCTAGTAAGTTTGAGGGGTAGTATTAGTTTTACAATTTGTAAAATGGTATAAAAGAATTAGAGCAAGATTGTAAAATCGTAGCTAGTAAAACATAGTGTAAACTAAAAAAATATCATTTTACAATTGTCAAAAATAAACATCAATGTAAAACTAATATATATATTTAAAATAAGAAATATAAAACATTTAACTCTATATTTGAAAAAAAAAAATTGTGATAATTAATATTGATTAGACATTCATTTTTGTCCGAAGTGATGTGAGGTGGAAGATACAAATATTACTTTTTTGAAAATCTAATCAACTTGTCACAAATGTGGAAAAGAAAAAGTTGTAATTAATGTATTCATTAATGCATGATAGAGTTGTTAGAAAATATTTTTATTTTTGTTGAAGAAAATTGAATTTTCTCCCTACCAAAAATAGTATGGTCCAATAGAGTGAATGGAAAAAGTGATTTATAAAATAATGAAAAAATAGAAAAAAAATATAAACATTTGAATTTTCTTTTAATCTTTTAAATCCTATGAGCTGATTGGTCAATTGAATTGAATGAAAGCAATAGTATCCTACTTTGGCAAGAACTAAAAAAATCCTTCTAGTGATCACCACAATGATCATTCAATAGCTCATAAATATTTTGGGTTTGTGTTCATGTAAATTGTGTTTCTTTGAACTATGGTGTGAAGAATATTTTTCCACAACAAGTCAAATTGTGATATTGCTATCAAGATTTAACTATGTAGTTTTTTTGTGTCAAACTCATTGACTCATATTTCATGAGTAGTAATTCACACGAATTCATCTCTCTTGACAATAAATGGAACAGATAGCACTCATTGGATTTAGGTGATGCTCATAGAGGTGAAGCATCAGGAACTTCTCGAGAGGTCACCCATCCTAGTACTACTTCATCTCAAGCGTACGTAACTAAAAAATTTCCTCCTTGGTTAAACCTACTCTTCTTGAAACCCCATTTGAAAAGCCTTCACCAATAAATGGAACTCTTAGCACTCATTAGATCTAGGTGATGCTCACAGAGGTGAAGCACCAGGACTTCCTGAGAGGTCACCCATTCCAGTAGTACTTCATCTTGAGTATGCTTAACTATGAAGTTTCATCCATGGTTAAACCTAGTCTACTTGCAACCCCATTTGCAAAACCTTCACCAAGTGTTGTACCTAATGAACCATTCATGAGAAAGCCCCTTAAGCTCATCAATTGATAAGTAGGAGATATTTTTCCACAGCAAGTCAAATTGTCATATTGCTATCAAGATTTAACTATGTAGTTTTTTTGAGTCAAACTCATTGAATCATGTTATGAGTAGTAATTCACACTAATCCATCTTTCATGACTATAAATGGAGCACTTAGCACTCATTGGATCTAGGTGATGCTCACAAAGGTGAACCACCAAGATTTCCCAAGACTTAGTATATTATGAGATTTGTGAATTGTGTTAATATACCTTTTAATAGAGTATTTTTTGTGAATAATTAAGATCTTCACTTCAAGACTAAGGATGTTTACTTTTACGTAAACTATTTTTTTAGTATATAGAAAATTCTTACATTAATAGATTCCTACTAATAAATATAGAATTACAAGAAAAACAATCAAATAATATTGAATGTAAAAAATAATATTTAAAACCAAAAATTTTGCAAAAGTTAAAATACATGTTTTTCATTATGATTATTTTACTGAAGATTTTTACAATCTTATTTTATTTTTATTTTAATATTTTTAACATCTAAATCAACTGTAGAGAACTAAGGAATGGAAAAATATATTTTAAAAAATGAATGGAACATCTTCTTAGATCGGTTGTAGATTCAAGTAGGTAGATTATTTTCTCACTCTTTGGCTCCAATATTGTACAACTTAAGTTGGCTAGTGGTGAAGATCTGTTGACATATTCTTGAAAGAGAGGTCACAAATTCAAATCCTACAAGTGGTTAGGGGGTGTACATGTACCTATTTTTTAGTGTAGTTAGATGCATCACACAAGGATTACAAGGTAGTCTCATATCAATTTCATCATATGTAGAGTCAAAAATAAATGGTTGGTGGAGAAAAGTGCAAAGTTGTGTCACCTTTCAGGCTGACTTATCAAAATGACCCAATTTGATTATTTCTATCTAAAAATTAGTTTTGTTAAAACATACAATCTAGATAAATTTATTCTAGCTAAGTTATATATGGTATCATGCTTTTCCAATTGGAAATGTTATTAAATGCATGTTTTATACTAGTTTGTATCTAATTACTAAAGAAATAAAATTATTTCAGAAAAGTGGCATTTCAATAACTCTTACTATTTTTTATGATTTTTTAATAATATATAAACACCATTTTATAGAGCTTGGAGTCAAGAATATTCTCATATAGAGTTTATAGTGTTTTAATTAGATATAGTATATATTGTAATTAAAAAAATTCTACAAGCATGTATTTTAACACTTGAAAAGATGTCAGTTTTGAGAAGAAAAAAATATTAAATCATATCAAAAAAATATAAAAATTATATGATGTTCTAGAGGAGAGAGTCCTATTCTAGAATGTATAATTTTTCTCTTCGCTAGAATAGATTTGTTTTGAAAATTGTGGTGGGAGATGAAAACTATCGATTTCAGGTGAATCAAAGCTTGAATCATTATAAATGAGAAAATATAGGTCTAAAGCTAATTTTTATTTTTGATCATTCTAGCTATATATGCTATCTATAACATAGTCTGAGATCAAAAGGAAATATATTTATTTCCCTATAGTTTTGTGGTGGGAACTAGACCCCCAATTTTTAACATTTTTCAGTAGCTAAAAAATTGTCTTTAAAAATTAGGAAAATATATAAACTCTTATTCCAAATAATTATTAAAAATTATAATCCTAAACTTCATCCATTTCTACACATTTCATTAGTTTACTTCATTTTCAAATTCAAAATAATAATACCAATTTTATGTCATTGAAGGTGAATAGGTATACTTTCGTTAGCCTTTTCCTTTACAAAAGGGTGACATGGGTTTGTGCTTTCACCCTACCAATATCATTGACTATAAAAAGAGTGTTTCCTTTTCCTTCACTTCAACTTTTGTCCAATGGCACGAGAAGCAAAGAGAGTATTAAATTATATATTGTTATTATCTTTTAGAGTGGATACTAAGCATGTACGAAATAGGGAAGCTAACAAACAAGAGGGGAGGTGAATTAGTTGTTAAAAAGCTTCAAAACTTCACAAAAACCTTAAACACGAAAACCTAAATTTCTAAGCTTATAAATTAAACTTGCATGCATCAATTAGAAATACAACCACAACACATAACATGATGATCTTTAACATGGAAACCCTGAAAGGGGGAAAACCATGGTGGGTATATAACTCACAATGAGACTATACCTTGTTAGAAGTATAGTGTATTACAAGCGAGGAATACAAAGGGATACAACATAAAAGAAATCTCATTACCTTAGAGGATTCATACAATGATCAATCAAACTATAATATAAATCTATTGAAATATATGAGGACATATACCCTATGCTTAGGTCAGATCCAATGAAGTAAAATAATTTTTTTCAAAATCTCATTTCCATGTATTTAGACAAGTAATTCATCCATCAATAGATTTTCATACTTTCTCCCTAAGTAATCACACATGTATGTGGTACAAAAAAATTCCCTAATTCCTTACATAATTTATCAACCTTAAAAGGTAAATAAGGTCATAATTATAAGTTTCAGCAACATGATCTTGTAGTACCCAGAATTGCATCCATACCTTGCACGAGCTATGAGATATTCCCTGTCAAGGATCACTACCCTATGGCATTTAATTACTCTTAGGGTCAATTTAGTTTTTCCTACCTGAGAATGTTTGAGCAATCAATCGGATAGGATGAGCTTAGAACTAGTGTTTACCCAGCCACCCAAAGCTAATGAAACAGACAATTTGATCCCACGATGAACGGTTAGAGAGATTCACCAGTTAGCGAATTTGTATTGGCCAAAACTACAAGTTTAAACATCACTTGAGGTGGGGCCGCAAAATAAAAATGGAATCTAATCTCTAAAAAGAGAGAGAAGTTATTATAGGTGTCGGAAATACAATCTTGTAGCACCCAGAATTGTATCTATACCTCACACGAGCTCTGAGATATTCCTCATCAAAGATCGTTGCCCTATGGAATTTAATGACTCTTAGGGTCAATTTGGTTTGGCATGCCCAAGAACATTTGATATTTCAACAAGATATGATGAGTTTGGAACTAGGGTTTACCCGGCCATTCAGAGCTAATAGAATAAACAGTTTGATCCCACAATGAATGGTTAGAGAGATTAACTAGTTGGTGACTTTGTACTAGCCAATGCTACAAGTTTTAGCATCACCTGAGATGGGGCCGCAAAATCAAAATGGAATCCAATCTCCAAAAAGAGAGAGATTATTATAGGTGTCAGAAACACGATCATGTAGCACCTAGAATTGGATCCATACCTTGCACAAGCTTTGAGATATGCTCTTTCAAAGATCGTTGCCCTATGGCATTTAATGACTCTTAGAGTCAATTCGGTTTGGTGTGGTTGAGAATGTTTGAGTGGTCAACAAGACATGACAAGCTTGGAAATAGAGTTTACCCATCCACCTGGAGCTAACAGACCAAATAGTTTGATCCCATGATGAACGGTGATAGAGATATGAGCAAGATATGTATGTCTAGGCCACTTTGTGCAAGATATGAGCAAAAGTTGCTAATTAGGAAAAATTGGATCTTTTAGAGTTTTTGGTCAAGATATACTAGGATTAGGTTTTCTTGGTTTTTTTTTAATAATTTGGAACGTTTTCCAAGTCCTAGAAGTGGAATCTAGTGAACTTTGCAAAATTGCAAAAATTGTAAAAGTTGCTCAAAAATGCAACTTGGTTGGAAAGGAGTGTGAACTCTGAATGGAAACCTTCTAACCTTCCAAAATATGTTTCCCATGATCATCCCGAGCATGGGTAGTTACAACTTCCCAAACCTCCATTTGCAACTTTTTGCAAAAATTGCTCAAGCAACTTTTTGAGGGACTTTACAACTTTTGAGCATTTTTTGCTCTTTACATGTTTTGGTAGAATGGGTCCATCTAGGAAAATTCTAGGACCCTAGTTAAGATTCCTAGGACCTATAAGGTAGCCAAATACCTTAGTTGCCCATCCCTAATAACTCTTAACCTATTGAGAAAATTTGGCTCATTGAGCAACTTTTGACCAACCTAGGAATTTGAGTGCTTCCCCATGCTGAAAACCTTCTAGCCTTCCAAAATATGCTTCCCCATTCTCAAATATCTAACCATGGTTAGTTACAACTTTCCAAACTATCATTTGCAACATTTTGCAAAAATTGCAAAAGTTGCTCACAAAACTTTTTGAGCAACTTTGCAACTTTTGAACAATTTTTGCTCTTTACATCTTTTGATCAAATGGATCAATCTAGGACCATTCTAAGACCCTAGTTAGGCTTCCTAGGACCTATTAGGTAACCAAATACCTTAGTTTCCCAAACCTAACAACATTTTACCTTAGAATTCCATGTTTTTGTAATTATATTCAATCTAATGAACCAACTAAATTTGTTTGACATTTTAATGTCTCAAGTATTGCCTCATGGTCTGACTCAAAAACCTTCCAAAGAGTCTTATTATGTGGTTTTCCACCATATTTTATGAAGTACAAATTTGATGTGACAACAAAGTTTGAATAATGAAGAATCTTCCTCTCTATTTGTCAATCCTCAAATAACCACAAGTTAGGTTTCTTCATAGAATATCGTCTAAGCCATGTGTCGACCTATATGGTACTCTAAACCTTCACCATCTATAATTGAGTAATCCAAAAAAATTTGGCCTTGACACAATGACACAAATAATAATTTGTCCCTTTGTCATTTTCTTTAGGTGCAATAATAGCAAAAACATAGCCTGCAGTGATAAATGTACAAAATGTGGTCATTAATTCAACAAATACTTAGGTAAAAGTTATAAAGTTACATATTGAATTAACAAAGATATATATATATATATATATATTACCAGGTTGCACTAGATCAGACAAGCGGTCAAAGTCAATATATATTGAAAAAAACTATGTACGAACTCTATAAAATTTGATCAATCATCGCTGATGTAAAAATTGTACTCCCTCAACATCTTCCTATCATCCTTTGTACTTGTAGGTGGATGCATGAATGTTATGTGAACAATTATGGAAAGCTGTTGAGAAGTATAATACTTTTCTTGCACTTGATTTTGTGGTTATAGTGTGTAGTTCTCTACAAATTCTACAACCAAAACAATGGTATCTAGTGGAAATGTATCCTTGCACAACTTGAACTACAAATCTAGCCATCGAGCTCTATTCGTATGCCTTACTCGTAAATAATCTTTTCACAAAAAATCTTCATGAACTCATACACTAGAATCTTTTCAATGACTAAATCACATCTTTTACCATATTTCCCATCTTTTAGAGCATATGTCATTGTCTTATATTTTTCTGTAATATATTATTTCATTTGCAATTGCATGAGTACTATCCATATATTCACAAGTTGATAAAAGTTGTAAAGAACCACAAAATAAGCATGTATCATCCAAGAATGACATCTTGTAGAATTGTTGACCATCCCCTATTTCACATAAAATGTTGGATATGAATTCCCTTGAAGATCTAGGTGGCTCATTCATGTCACAATCCTGCAAAACAAACTTAGAATGCAAAAACATACATATATGCCTAAAAACATCAAAATGGTTAGAAAATTCAATATGTATCCTACAACAACAAGTTGTGCATGTGTGATTTATCTTCACATAAAAAGGTTTACCCATCTCAAAAAAACTTTTGACTTATTCACATTTGAACATACATACCAATAAATTTTGTAAAGAATTGTGTCTAAGTTGAGTCCAAAAAATGTTTCACATGTGGGTCGTGATTTCAGCTACCAATACTCCTTCTTACAACATCTCTTTGATTAGGGGAAACATGCATGCTATTTGTCCGAAAATCTTCAATCAATGATTTCAAAGCTTCACTAATTTTTTTATCCTTTCAGGTAGTCTACCGCTAAATGTCCATAGTTCATTTTTTGTTAGATCTTCCAATCTCTCATGTCTTACCATGGCTTTCCTTAGAGTACCTCTACTGATTTTCAATGTTTTTCTTGTCTTTCTCATGAATTAAGCTTTCTTCATTTTGGTACTTACTATTATCAATGTAAGTATGCATCTTGTGATACTACTATCTTTGGTGCATGATTTAGAACCCACTTTGTCACTCATTAGATTCTTTACAATACATTTTTCATTTGAATCATCCATCATCCTTAGCCCAAGAATCTTCATGATGGGCCTAAATTTCAAATTCCTCATCATTTCAACAAATAATTGGCATTGACCTGTAATATTTAATTTTTCAAAGAATAACCTCCACATATGATTAACATTTCTTTGACAAGTACACTTGCTAATCTTGTCAAGCATTGATTTCAAAATGTTAGTATCAATATCAATCAAATATTTTGGTCTTGTAAAATGAATTCTAGAAGGTGTTATAATCTTTTTTATTTTCTCAACATTTTGATCAACATAAGGTTGAGTGTCTTGTGTACCTTGAACCGAAGATGATGTGCCTTGGCAATAAGATGCAAAAGATGGAATATCACTTACTTGATATGTTGATGTTGTGCCTTCAATATGACATGATGGAGTGTGTACATCGTTGGATGTAGAAATTAGTGTCTTTTCAACATGAGATGATGATATGACTCCACATTGGAAGATGGTGTAGCTTCACAATTCAATTATCTTCTTGAGTGTAAGAGTCTCATTCATTCTCTTTGTCTTTCCAATTTTTCATCTTTGTTTCTTTGTATGGGTGGTTCTTGTTCCTCTTTGAAAGATAATTCTTCATTATTGCATTGCAATTTTCTTTGCTCATGTAAAAGTTTCATTTTATTTCTTTTAATTGCCAAATCTCTCCCCCTCTCTTCAGTTGTTTGAGTTTTTGGTTTCTTCCTTGGCATGATGATGATTTCTATATGTCAAATTATTCAAACATTTGAATTACTTACAATTTGTAAATTACAAATTATTCAAATACATATACAAGTTGCAATTATTTCAATGAATACATAAAATATATTAAACAATTTGTCAAATTTTTAACCATTTCTAAATAACAATTCATTCAAACATACAAATTTCAAAGAGTTCACTATATATTAAACAACTTGTTAAATTATAATGAAATTTGTCTCTACAGTAACAAAGAATATTTGAAAAGGACTGCACTAACCTTTTCTATAGAAAGAATGCTAAAAAAGTGTTCAAATAGTGTATCCAATGATTGAATTTGGTGGTTTATAGCTTCCAATAACATGAAAGAATGTTCAAAAAGCCTTCAAATAGTGTATCCAATGTATCAATTTGGTGTTTTCTAGCTTCCAACAGAATGAAAGAGTATTCAAAAAGCCTTCAAATAATGTATCCAATGATTGAATTTTGTGTTTGCTAACTTCCAACAGCATGAAACTAGTGTTTTATGTCAAAATAGCATAATAGATAATAGACAAAAAATAGAATATGGGTCATTAGGGACCGAAAGTTTTATTATAATCATTTTTTGGTGTTTTCATATAGTGCGTACGAACTATGAAGCACGCACGCACTATAGTGTGTATGCACTATATGAAAATATATCTCTCCCTATCCCACCCTCTCCCATCCCCTACTCTCTCTCCCTCTCTCCCTCTCCCTAGTCTCTCTCTCTCGTCTATTTCTCTCTCTCATTCCCTACTCTCTCTCTCTCCCTCTCTTATTCCCTACTCTCTCTCCCCCCCCCTCTCATCCCCTACTCTCTCACTCCCCCCTACTATTTGAAAATTCTCTCTCCCTATCCCACCCTCTCCCATCCCCTATTCTCTCTCTCCCTCCCTCCCTCTACCCCCTACTCTCTCTCTCTCTCCCTCTCCCATCCCCTACTCTCTCTCTCTCTCCCCTAATATTTGAAAAATCTATCTCTCCCTATGATATCCTTTCCCATCCCCTACTCTCTCTCTATCCCATCCTCTACAATCTCTCTATCTCTCTCTCTCTCTCTCTCTCTCTCTCTCTCTCTCTCTCTCTCTCTCTCTCTCTCCCTCTCCCACCCCCTAACCTATCCTACCCTCTCCCATCCCCTAATCTCTCTCTCATCCCTGACTCTCTCTCTCTCCCCTACTATGTGAAAAATTAATCACTCCATATCCCACCCTCTTCCATCCCCTTCTCTCTCTCTCTCTCTCTCTCTCTCTCTCTCTCTCTCTCTCTCTCTCTCTCTCTCTCTCTCTCTCCCTCCCTCCATCCCTCCCTCCCTCCCTCTCCCACCCTTCTCCCTAATGCAGAGGGATCAACACTGGAACTCTCCTTAAGGAATTAAACGCTCAAAGGATTCAACAGTGGATCTTTTCTACATCTTAATATTACTCATAATAAGCTCTTTAACAAAATCTACAGTCTCCAACTAATTTACTGTCAAAATGTAGATAAAAAGAGGCAACTCTATATTGTTCCTATGGCTAAAGTCTTCCAAGGATTCTCATTTAAACATCTTGATTTCTAATCTCTTCAAACCAACCTTCTATCTTATTTCCATATCTCCCCAAATGGAATCCCTAAAACATTTAAAAATATGGAAAATCTACTCATACCAAATTACTCCACTTCAAAATGATCAATACCCAAACCATATCAAACCATAGATAAATTTGAAAATTGTTTCCATATGGTGGGAATAAAATATCAATTCTATGATCCATTAATAGCCTTTTAAAATTCATATTTTGAATACCAGAATTTGCACTAAGAAACCATTCCAAAGTTTATTCAAATATGTATAAAAGAAAATCTAATTTTTCCTTTATTTTCTAAGAAATCAACATCGTGCACATTCTCTTTTTAACTCTCCTGTGCTATTAAAGAAACCAGATCTTACTCCATGCTATTCAACTTGGTTCAAAATATGTTTCAACTTATTCCCAATTTGACCATAAAAGAAATCTACTCCATACAAAATTTTGAACTTTTGGTTTTCAAATCGAACCAATATCTTTCCAAATCAGAACTACAAAACTAACTCTTTAAATGACTTGGAATCCCATTTCACTAACAAAGATGATAGTATGGATTGCAGACCAATATAATTAGGCCAAATTACATCATTCAAATTGGTTTATACAATAGAGTCCAAGAACCTAAAAAATCCATTTATGATTGACTAAGAACTGATTTTTAAATGTAACTTATCAATCGGCAAACTCAATGCATTACAGATTGAACTCACAGTAGACTAAAATATTCATAACCGATTCTTGATAATAATTAAAACATGAACATTCACAAAATCTGAAACTGGAAGTATTTGTAGACTTCCATTGTCATTCCATAAACTGACTACATTAAAGAAAATAGAAACACAAAAGACCTTAACATCAAATTGGAAATTTTATAATTCTAGATTTCAAAGTATAAGAAAATATAAATGGTCTTGGCTATTGATAGCAAGAGGACCCATTAAGATTTTCAAATTTCACTCCATCTTTTGTTTTATATTTTTGTTTGAACGGCTCATGCCTTTTTATAATTTCCTTTTGGGCAGTTACAAAAACTCTTGGGATTCCCTTTCAGTTATTAAAAAAAATTCATTACATTTGGCACATCTATCATGCAGATTTCTCTCTTAAATAAATATTCTCAACGTGATATAAATTCTACATTTTAATAATATTGTACGACATCTTTCTATTGCCACCATAATTCCTATTGTTGATGTGCTCCTCCACCATACACCCAAATTTGAATAGTTTCCATGTCCCATGGAAATGTGCTTTGACTGAAACCTGCAAAAAAAACATGAAACTTTGCCTCCTCTTCACTTTCTTTGATGTCCCTATTGAACCATTTCTTCAAATTGAGATTCTTATCATTGAAATTTGTAATGGCCGCCACCAAACAAAAATCCACTCCTCCAATGTTGTATCTCACACACACATAAACAACTTTTGAGCCTCACCTAGTTAGGAATAAGGAGTCTCAACATTGGATAATTCCTACTCTTATTATTTGTTTTGTAAATTTATTTTTTGTAAATAATGTAATTAAGTGTGATTTTACATGTCTAGTTGGCATGTTGATGTGTCACTCCACTTGTATGTGTTCGCATCTTGAATTGTGTGTAAGGAGATCATGGCTGAAACAGTTATGATGGATTCCTACGACGTATCAGAGCTATCTCTAGAAGATTTGATGTTGGGTGAAGACATGTGGCAATTAATCATTGAGTACTGTACACTCGATTGTTTTGGGTTCCTACTTTTCTAGAGAATGGTAAAACCCTAATACTATTGTTATTTGGAAGTTGCCCTAAAATGAAAAGCACGTGATATAAGAAATTTTAGGGTTGCAGATAGGAGAGAGTGAAAAGTGTATTGTTGGTTGCTACTTGATTTGTCTTCAGTGTCCTAAAAGAACTTGCATTACAAGTGTGTTGTAACCTTTTGTGTTGAAGATAATACATTGTGTAGGTTTTGGAAGGGTGGGGTTGTTTTACCAAAAGGTTTTTCCCCACTGGCATATCTTTATGTTTATGTATTTTCTTTCTCTATCTATTTTATGTATTCATGGTTGATTGCAATATTATTGTTTATATATTATCAAATCTAAAATTGTAAGGATCTAATACGAATTTGCACAATACTTTCCTTAAGGGATTAATGTAGGAAGTTGTTTTTGTACCTAAGTTTCCTTACACTTCCATGCCTCTTTTTCCAAGACTTTAGGTTGGACCTCCTTCTAAGGCCCTCATGGTAGACCTCCATGTCCACCTCTTGCAGCGAGTGAACAAACAACTACAACCAAAAAAACTTCACTAGCAAAAATCAATTCATAAACTCTTCCACTTCCCAAATCTTTTACTAAGCTCTGATACCAAAATTTGATGCAGAGGGATCAACTCTAGAACTCTCCTTAATGAATTAAACACTCAAGGGATTCAGCAGTGGATTTCTCTACATCTTAATAAAAATTATAATGAGCTCTTAACCAAAATCTACAATCTCCAACTAATTTACTATTAAAATGTAGATAAAAAGAGGCAACTCTATATTGTTCTTGTGGCTAAAGTCTTCCAAGGATTCTCATTTAAACATCTTTATTTCTAATCTCTTCAAACTGGCCTTCTATCTTATTTCCATATCTTCCAAAATGGAATCCCTAAAACATTTAAAATTTTGGAAAATCTGCCTGTACCAAAAAATACCAAATTACTCCACTTCAAGATGATCAACACCAAAACCATATCAAACCATAGATAATAGTGGAAATAAAATATCAATTCCATGATCCATTAATAGTCTTTTAACATTCAGATTTTGAATACCAAAGTCTATACTAATAAACCACTCCAAAGTTTTTCAAATACATATAAAAGGAAATCTGATTTGTCCTTTTATTTGCCAAGAAATCAGCATCATGCACATTCTCTTTTTAACTCTCCCATGCTAATAAAGAAACCAGATATTATTCCATGTTATTCAACTTGGTTCAAAACATGTTTCAACTTATTCCCAATTTGATTATAAAAGAAATCTACTCCATACAAAAATCTGCACTTTTGGTTTTCAAACCAAATCAGAACTACAAAACCAACTCTTTAAATGATTTGGAATCCCATTTCACTAATAAAGATGATATTATGGATTGCAAACCAATATAATTAAGCCAAATTTTACATCAATTAAATCGGTTTATACAATAGAGTCCAAGAGCCAAAAAAATCCATTCATGATTGATTAAGAATTGATTTTTAAAAATAACTTATCAATCAAAAAACTCAATGCATTACAGATTGAACTCGCAGTAGACTGAAACATTCATAACCGATTCTTGATAACAATTAAAACATGAACATTCAAAAATTCTGAAACTAGAAGTATTTGTAGACTTCCATTGTCATTCCATAAACTGACTACATTGAAGAAAACAAAAACACAAAAGAACTGAGCATCATATTGTAAATCTGCTAATTCTAAATTTCAAAGTATAAGAAAATACAAATGGTTAGAGGACCCAGTAAGATTTTCAAATTTCATTCCACCCTCTATTCTATAGTTTTGTTTCAACTGCTCATGCCTTTTTATAATTTCCTTTTGGGCAATTACGAAAACTCTTGGGATTCCCTTTCAGTTATAAAAAAAAATTTCATTACATTTGGCACATCCATCTTGTAGATTTCTTTCTTAAATAAATATTTATAACATGATATAAACTCTACATTTTAATAATATTGTATGACATCTTCCTATCGTTACCAGACTTTCTATCACCACCATACTTCCTATTGCTGATGTGCTCTTGCACCACTCCCATCCCCTACTCTCTCTCCCCTATCCTACCCTCTCCCATCCGCTACTCTCTCTCTCCCCTATCCTACCCTCTCCCATCCCCTACTCTCTCTCTCCCCCCTATCCCAACCTCTCCCATCCCCTACTCTATCTATCTCTCTCTCTCTCCCACCCCCTACTCTCTCCCCCCTATCTAACCCTCTCCCATACCCTACTCTCTCTCTCTCTCTCTCTCTCTCTCTCTCTCTCTCTCTCTCTCTCTCTCTCTCTCCCCCATTCCCTATTCTCTTTCTCTCTCCCTCTCTCCCACCCCCACTCTCTCCCTCTCCCATGCCCTACTCTCTCTCCCTCTCTCCCACCCCCTACTCTCTCTCTCCTCTATCCCACCCTCTCCCATCCCCTAGTCTTTCTATCTGTCTCTTCCTCTCCCATCCCCTACTATCTCTCTCTCATTCCCAACTCTCTCTCTCTCTCCCTCCCTTTCCCACCCTCTCCCATTCCCTACTCTCTCTCTCAATCTCTCTCTCTCCCACACTCTCTCTCATCCCCTACTCTCTCTCTATCCCACCCTCTCCCATCTCTCTCTCTCTCTCTCCCCATTTCACCCTCTCCCATCCCATACTCTCTCTCTCCCCTAGCCCAACCTCTCTCATCCCCTACTCTCTCTCTCTCTTTTTGTCTCTCTCTCTTTCTCTCTCTCCCCCATCCCCTACTCTCTCTCTCCCACCCTCTCCCATCCCCTATTTTCTCTCTCTCTCATCTTATACTCTCTCTCCCTATCCCACCCTCTCCCATCCCCTACTCTCTCTCTCTCACACACTCTCTCTCTCTCCCTCTCTCCCCCATCCCCTACTTTCTCTCATTTGCTCACTCTCTCCCTTATCCCACCCTCTCCCATCCCATACTCTCTCTCTCCCCCTCTCTCTCTCTCTCCCATACCCTACTCTCTCTATGTCACACTCTCTCTTTATCCCACCCCCTCCCATCTCTCTCTCTCTCTCTCTCTCTCTCTCTCTCTCTCTCTCTCTCTCTCTCTCTCTCTCTCTCTCTCTTCACTCCTACTCTCTCTCCCTCTCTCTCTCTCCCCTATCTCCCATACCCTACTCTCTCTCTCTCTCTCTCTCTCTCTCTCTCTCTCTCTCTCTCTCTCTATATATATATATATATATATATATATATATATATATATATATATATATATATATATATATATATATATATATATATATATATATATATATATATATATATATATATATATATATATATATATATATATATATATATACGTGTGTGTGTGTGTGTGTGTGTGTGTGTGTGTGTTTGTGTGTGTGTGTGTGTGTGTATTCGTGTATCTATCTTGATCTTCATCTCCATATTTATCTAGCTAAATCTCTCTCCCACTCCTCTCTTTTATTATATATTTCTCACACACATATCTCTCTTGAGCTCTCCCATCCCCTACTCTCCCTCTCTCACTTTGTCCCTTTCCCAACCCCTAATCTCCCTCTCCCATTCCCCCCCCCCCCCCCCCTCCTCTCTCTCTCTCTCTCTCTCTCTCTCTCTCTCTCTCTCTCTCTCTCTCTTCATCCCTCTCTCCCTATCCCACCTTCTCCCATCCCCTACTCTCTCTCTATTTCTTCCTCCCTCTCTCCCTATCCTTCCCTCTCCCATCTCCTACTCTCTCCCTATCCTCTAATCTCTCTCATTCTCTACCCTCTCTCCCTCTCTCCTTCCCTCTCTCCTTCCCTCTCTATTCAAATTCATGCTTATAGAGTGTGTTCGTACTATAGCACATGCACGCTATGTAAGCCTGAATTTAAAAATGCTTTAAATAGTGCATGCACTCTATTTAAAGCGTTGGATTCTACCAAACCTAAGGCTTGGTTTTGCCTTGGGGATCCAACCCAAAGGTTTGGAGTCTCTAAACTAGTCTAAGATGTGTTTTGCAGCAAACATACAAAAATGATTGATTTTTCTTGTGTGCTCTCCTTCAAGTTTCCTCGTGGTTGAGCATCGATAAAATTAGGTTACATGACATTGTAGATCTCTATGTTAGCACTAATACATTAGGGGTTAATTTGCGACATCAATTTGCAACGACAAGAAAATGTAATGAGTTATTGGCTTTTTTTTTTTCAATTTTAGCCCGATGCCATCGCAATTGTAACAAAAACATTGCAATTGTGACACCACTGGGATATAAGAGAAAAAAAAACCGAAAAACCTCATTTGAAAGAAATCGACATAGGGTTCTTCGGAAAGGAAAGGCACGTGGGAGACTTCAACAGAATTGAGAGGGGAATTGAGGCGCTAACTTGAGGCATTGAGAGGGGCAGAGACCCGCATTGGCCTACTATATTCTATGGGGATCTCTGCGGCGAAAGGGCCAAGGGCAACATTCAAAGGAGGATGATGGAAAGGTGCAAAACAAACAAACCCATTACTCTTAGAATCCTTTTTTCTCCAATCATTATTATTATTATATATATGAAGTAGAAAATGGGAGGAGACACAACCATACTAGATGTAAATTATCTCCTAACCGCCAAAAATGCGGTGGGCTCAAGCTATTTGCAATTTATCTTCCCATGTTCCGCAGATGGCCATGCATTCTCATTATAACTGTTAATGTTTCTCATGAATGCCCTTTCATTTCTTGAACAAGACACTTGTTTTTAAGTGTTTCCATTGCATGCCGAGAGCTCCATGCTGATGCCTCCCATACTTCCATGGCAGTGTGCTTGGATTTGTCAACAAAAAAACATGTGAAATCCATGAAAATTTGTTGTTCCTCATAGTCCAATGCATCAAAGCTTATTTTAAGGCTTTGGTGTATGTCTCGAGGCAATGTCTTGGTAACTTTATTCAATTCTAACCTCCAATAATTCTAATCTCTGCCACGAACATGACTGCCAAGAACTTGAAGTGATAGAGGTAATCCTCTGCATACATTCAGGAAGGAGTTAACCAGATTCTCATTACCCTCAGCTGGACGGGATTGTCCAAAGGAATGCCAATAGAACAGCTCTCTGGCATTGTCTATATCCACCCCTTTTAGATTATAAGCAACACTAATTTTTGCATTTATAAGCACCCCCACATCACGAGTTGTAACTATTACAAGGCTATAAACCAACTTCTTTACAATTTCTGTTATAAGTAGAGCATCTAACTGCTGCAGGTGATCAATATCATCTAGAACGATTAGGAAACTTAGCCTATTGCTCCTGTCTAGGCAATTCACTATATGAGTTTTTCCTTCCTCTGTAGATTAAAAATGGAATGGATCTGTCTAGAATAGATCTTTGATGAATTTCATTTGTAAAGAATAAAAACTTATATTTCCATAGGCTTCCTTCACATCGAACAAAAAACATGCTTGCTCATATTGGGAGCATTTTCGGTTAAACAACTCTTTGGCCAGAGTTGTTTTGCCAACCCCACCCATTCCAAAAATGTCGATGATCTAAACCTTCTCTTTGTTGCTTTCATTCATCTGGCACAACCTCTCAAAATCTTCCACAAGCTGATCAAGGCACACCCTTTCAAAATCTTTCACAAGCATGTGAAGTCCCACTGGGTACCTGGCAACATGCAAAGATCTTTTTGTTTCAACTTCTCTTTGGATAGCTAACACTATATTTTGGTTGTCACTAATACTTTATGAAAGAAAATATCTTGATAAGAAAAAAAATTGGCTTGCTAAAATATAGTATTTTTTTATATTAAAAAATATCCAATAACCAAGCATAATGGAAACACAGAGATCTGTGGATGGAAAGTATATTTAGTCACCATGATATTATTGCATCTGCAGTGTATCTACATTAATAATCATATTTTGAGGATCCAAGATCATTCATGATCATCATATTAATTTAATAACCATTAACCATTCTTAGGCCTAAGAACTAATTTGTTGTTACAACGTCTGCTCCTTTAATTCATGGACCCCACTCATCACATAAGGTTGCATACTAGTTACTTCTCCCTTGTACCATTCAAGGCCTCATACACCAAACCTTAACACCAAGTGTTTTGGACAACTCCAACCCTCTAACATAAATGGAAACCAAAACAAACATCAAAACAACCCAAAACAAATCAGGTCTAAGGCAAACTTGTTGTTACCAGTGACAGGGCAGATTGCAGCACTTGACCTTTATTCTACACACCCAACCAAGATTGAAATTGGATCCTCTAGGACTCCCAAAGACTAAAGACAGTTTAGAATAACTCCAACATGACCGAAATAAGGTGTAACAAGGGTTGGAAACCCTACTAACTATTTACCATTTCCTTTTGATATTTTAACTACCCTTCATTGGTTGATGAAACAATGCAAGTAAAATTCACCATACCACGCAAAAATGAAGGGCTCAGAGTTCAAGAGATGCCTCACAGAAGAGGATAAGATAATTGGCTTCCAACAAGGCTATAGAGCCGTGGTTGAACGGCTACAAGCTAAAATCAGTGTGGAAGGTTCTAATAATGATGCATCTAAGCCATAGGTAAATAAGCTAAATGAAATTTATTTCAAATTGAATACTTTACCAATTAGTCTATTTGATGTTAAGCTCCAATATAAAGTGAGTATATTTGTTTTAAGCAAGCAATGATAACAATGCATAGGATGTTGGAATGCAGCCTGACAATCCTTCTACACAATCTGTGGATGCCGAAGGTTCGCATGATGTGCATCCCAGTGGTGGAGGTATACATTTGCTATTAAATTTTTTATATGTAATTGCAATTGGTGTTTGGATTAACGTAACATTTTGTATAGCAGTTGTAGAGGATCGAGGGGTTGATGTTCATGACCATGTTGATGTTGAGTCCAGACAAAATGATGTGGTCAGATCAGGTAAAGAGCGCCACAATTATGTTATTTAAAATAATTAAATACTTGTAACAATTATAATAAATTATTTTTAATTTATTTCTTTTTTTTTTTTATTGCAGAGGACCGCCCTTTGCAACAGCATAGGAATTTGAGATCATCAAGAACAGAGAACAGAACAACTGATGACGGGGGAATTTATGATGACACTGATGCTCCTCTTAGATCTTACATAGAAAAAAAAAATAGAAAGAAAAAAAAAATTGATTGTCATCTACATACCTTAATTGATAATGACTGAATTTTATGTCTCAATGAATTTAATTATGTGTTAATGAATGTTAATGAATTATGTGTTAATGCAGAATATTGATGAATGTTGCATGCTAATGAATCTAATGTGTTAATGAATGTTATCATGTGATATTGATTGAATGTTACATTTTATTAATGGTTGAAAGAATGAATGAATGTTAGATGTTAACGAGGAATGTAGAGTGATATTAGGGGGAGGGGGGTGGGGCCAAATGAGCTTCCACCTTCACGTGGTTGGCCCTATTTAGTAGAGAATATTATACTATTCTCGAAACAAAGTGAAGCTCAATAAGATACTAAATATTTCTCTATTTTGTCCTATGTTTAGACTGTTGTCCTATGCATCTAAGGCTTCATGCTTTTACAAGCTAGACAAAGGTTACAGCTAATTGAGTATAAAGATGCCTTGAACAAATAATATACCAATTTTCAATGGAACCAAAAAAATATCAGCCAGGCCATGGGTTCATAAATAAGAATCTTTCTTGGCACTCAAGCCTATAGAAGAGAAGGCAATACAATTTTCTACCATGCTCTTGATGTTGAAGTCACACCTTGTTCTAAGCAATACAATAAGAACTTTAGGAATCAAAAATCGGATGATGAATTAGATGTGAAGGCTCCTAATCATCCTAAAGTCACATCTCCTAAGTTAGGAAAAGAATCAAGTAATGAGTTAAGAAGAACGAATCTTTTTTTTCATTGCAAAGAAAATTGGAAACCAGACATAGGTCTCTTGGTAAGGGTAAGGCATACCTTATTGAGGTGAATTTTGATGTGGGCAGTGATGAGGATAAATGGATGGTTTTATTGGCTTCATTTTCATGGAAAACCTTTGGTCATTGAGTTTCTCCTAGATTCCAAGTGAATTTAGACATTCCTATTATTTGATGGTAAATATATGTAGACATAGTAGATAATAAGTCAAGTTAGTTCAATTCATATGTATCTACAAATGACCTTTATGATGAAATGATTGCTCCTCTAAATGTCTCTTCACTTGTTGAGAAGTGGTGGCGAGCCCATGATTTGTGAGAGGACTAGACGAAAGAAATTTTTGTGCCAATTTGGAGAACCTCTTGGAAGTTGTCAAGGATGAATGATATCTTAAAGATGTCTATGATGATTGCTACATTCAATGGTGCAATTGCAATAAGAACATTACTAGCTGACCTGTGTGTGAAGTTGGGCGCATTTGAGTTAGAGCAATTGGTAGTTCTGAAATGTTCCAGCTGCTTGTTCCCATCCATTCGATTAAAAGTAAAGCTATGCTATAGATTATCATTAAGGAGTCAACACTTTTGGGCAAACAAGACAAATTTACTCATGCCAAATATTGGTAAGTGGTGTAAAAAGTACAAATCTAACTGCCACTCCAATGCATAGTGCTATGTACAAAAGACCGATTCGTGCATATGTAGAAGCAAAGGGTTTCCATGAGCTAGAGGTGGAGAATTTAAATCCTAAAGCTACTTGTCTCCATACAAAAACCACAACATTTAAACCGAGAAAGAGGAAAAATTGAAGCCTCACTTGAAAAAGGAAGAACAAGAAAAAACCAAGTTAGGAAGTGAATGGGAGGAAGATTTTCAGAATCTAACCTTAATAGACCACCAAAAATAGTGGTAACAAGATACAAGGAGAGAAAATAGTTTTTGACACTTGGAAGGAATAGAAGCAGTTAATTTTTTGAGTCCTCCTTCTGTCACAAATGAAATGAGTACATGGATTGATGATGATTATGAGATTGTTCTTATTGCATCTAGGGGTCATCATTTAGATTATGTGAAGCTACTTGGAGATAAGGATGTTGATCAAAATTATCCTTCACCTTTTAAAAATTACATGACATTGACTAGCATGTCAGTGTTTGTGCATGAGAAGAGTAATATTTCTAATGTCAATCAATCAAAAAATACATTATGTGTCAAATGTAATCACCTCGAGGAAGATAGATAAAGAGATATGAGAGTGAAGGATAGGAACAAGTAGGTGAGAAAATGTTTTGATGAAACTATGGCAAGTGAAGAACTAGGGAAATTAAGGGATCGTGCTGAAGATGTTGAAAGAGCTCTATGATATCTAGGCATGCCAAGATGATAGCTTCACAAGAAAGAGAGAAGTTGCAGAAAATTAAATAGGAGAGATTGTTCAGACTAAGTATTGTAATTCAAATATTTCTTCAAGAACTTCACTCACATTTACCTTGTCAAAAATCTCAACATATAGCATTGAAGTCCTTTAAGAATCAGGTAACAAGATAGTAAGCAAGAATAGATCAACAGCTATATATCGTAGGACCTTGGATTGATATAAGCGGAAAAATGATAAGTTGATAGATGTTCATGAAAACATAAAAAATAGAAAATCAAGGTGTAGGAACAAAACACTTCAAGGAACCAAAAGACAAAGGAAGAAATGATAAAGTGGACAACCTAGCTGAGACCTATGACCTGAAACGTTGTCCAGAGAAATCAGACAAGGAAAGTTTGGAAGAAGAGAGATTTGACTTCAGAAACAAGGATAACTTTCAACTTGTTAATAATCCCTTATTTGAGGTTAAAGCTAATGTTTGATGTTCCCTTATATGACTCCTAAGGTTCTGTGACTAAATCCTTATATTTTAAATCACAATAAACTTCTTTCTATTATTACTTATACTCAATTCTTTATTTTGCCACAAATAAATGTTAGGTATTAATAACAATATTTTTTCAGGGTAGATATATCAATACAATTGTGCATGTATCTTGATGTTATGTACAAGTAATATCACCCATGCTTCTGATATATTCCTTAATTCACTGCTAGAGAGATGCAACTGATTTTTGGTAAAGAATATAGACGAACAATATGCAAATGTCTTTTTAAGTAGTTCTGATATCTTCAATCAAACTTTGATAACCAAAAACACTTCCAATAATTATGGAAATGACTTTGTGAAAATTCTCAATCCAATCAATATCAAAGACTAAACAAGGATTATATATATTGAAGTTGGAAGTATAGTGATAGTCAACTAAATGACCTAATGTCATAGATCCTGACGATCTAATGTTGATTATTAATCTGCAATAAGTATCATTAGAATTTTTGTAGAGCAATTTGCAAGACCAAGTAATCATTGTTACAGATTTATCATAATGTAAAAATGATATGTACCATACTGGTCTGAAGTTATTCACTGTATCTGATATTTGCCTTATTGAAATGTGATATGATTGATTATGTTTGGTTTGTAAAGACTTTGGATATTTATTTGATCTCTATCTGATATAATATCTTTGTAATGGTGATGACCCAATGATGGGTGATCTATACTGTTGCAATTTCTGATGTAACTCTTGTTACTTATGTGATATATATGTCACTATTCTTGATCTTAATCATTGTACTCATGGGATCTAGCTTTCTGATGTCTAGTGGATTACTACCATTGATGTCTGTATAGAATATAAAGTAATCTTCTGTCTGAATAATATCCTTGGACTGGTTATTGATGCCTTTTTAATATCATTTGAAGAATTGCAACTCTTCATTACATCTTTTAGTATTTGGCTCCTCTATCATTATTGCACCCTTTTGGATAACTAATCTGTGATTAGTATTTGTGATCAGCATGATATAATTTAAAGAGAAAACACTTACATTTTAGTATCAAGCTTGTTTTCTAAATGAATGGAGAAAAAATAGCGACATATCCATTTCAGCTTTGTGTTTTTTACTGTTAGTATTTAATTATTAGAACATAACTATACATCCTTATGAATTGGAGTTTCAGCAAAGATTTAATATTATTTGGATTTCTTTCTTATTGTAGCAAAGGTTATGGAGGCCCTAAACATTCCAAGAGGTGTCCGGCGTGTGCTTTTTTGAACACTTAATACTGACAGGTATTTTAAATTTTAATAATGTGGATCTATATAATTCTAGTTTTAATACAATCTTATTTTAGGTTGATAGATTTTCTTAACAATTTTTCAAAGTGTTTTTTGTAAAGTCATTGTTCACTCCAATTCGATCATCCTAACTTTTAGCTGCAAGTGCCTTGCATTTGGTCAAGTATAAAGCTTTCTTTAGGCCCATGTAATATGGTGGGTAATTTGTTGGGTTTCTCCTTACCAATGAAAACTTTGATGTGACCCTTACTGTATGCTTTTTCCATGCATAACATGAATAAAAAACTAGCAATACTACATTGATGTGCAATGGGTACACTGAAGAGGTAGAAAATCAAATAGAAAAAATACATTGTTCTATGTTTTGCATGTATTTATGTAATACATGATTACTAGGCACCATTATGAATATCTTCCTTATTTGTCCAATGAGAAAGGACTCTAATTGGAAAATTTAGGAGCATATCTCATGATTTATGTCTTCCTCTTGCTACCTCTCCCTATCTCCATCTCTACTTTAGCTCTCTCTACTTATTTTATAACCTATTTATCCCTCTATCCCTATCACCCTCTTTCTATATCTCCTTATATCTTTCTCTCTCATTCACCATCTATATATCTCTTTATCGCCTCTTCTCCTTATTCCTCCATATCTCTTTATTTGTTCCTCTCTATCTTTCCCACTTTATCTCCCTAAACATCTCAGCTTTTAGAGAAGCAAAAAGCTTCTGCTAGTCAGGATCAAGTGAAGCAAAAGGCACTGCAGATTGAGAGCATGTGGGCACGAGTAGAAGAAATGGAGAAGGTTGCCAGGGGTACCAGTGGTGTCCTCAAGGAAATACAGCAGAAGCTTGAAGATATGGAATAGGAAACATCAAGACAAAGACAACGTGCAACAGAAAATGAGCAGGAGCTCTACAAAGTTAGGCATGATTTTGAGGTTCTAAGGTCTAGTATTGATAATTTAGTTGGTGCACGGGAGTCTCTCTTGTCCTCTGAGAAGCGAATCCAAGAAATGGAGAAAATTTTGGAAGGGTAAGCCTACTCATCATCTGTTATATATGTTTTATTTGGGCCAACTATCATGCTTTTTGAAGCTAACTTTTGACTAATCTAAATTTACTAGGTACAGGTTTTCATTGAATGTTCTCATTTTTAAAGAAATCTTAATGTTTTCTTATTGTCTTTCATTCGCCATCATCATTTTATCAAATTTCAAATTAGCTATATCTTCATAGGGTAGACATCATGCAATACGGATGAGAATGTGTAGTAGGAATTTAGAATTTAATGATATGTACAGGCCATCAACCAATTCTAAATACCATGTTATTGATTTTTATTTTAATATAAAATGGTATGTTCAAAAGAAATAGAATTATAGTGTGGAGCACTACTCTTGATTGATTTAAAGCAGTGTTTACAATGAATATGGTCCTTATAGTTTTTTAGTCACGAAAGTTAGCCACATTTTTAAGATATCAAAATATGTAAATATAGGTCATGGAAGATATTAATTTATTAAAAGAACACTAAGCATTCATTTTTACATGTGAAACAACATTTATTTTCTCTAGATTTTCATTACCCGGATTTATCAAAAGTTCCAAGTCAAAAAAATTCATGGAGGCAAAATAGACTTTGCTGATTATTTATTTATGAAATTCAAGCATGATTGAGTGAATGCTATAAGTCTATTCATCAACACCAGAATATGAGATATTGATCTTCTACAAAATGAGATACATGATGTAGAATTACATTTTTATACATTTGCTAAACAATTATTTACTCAGACGCCAAGTTAATTTCATTTTTCAGGTTGAACTAACATATTTTTGTTTTTATAATTTCAGTTTTATGCGTGTACTTATTAAAATTTGTAATATATACTGGTTTTATAATAAATTTTGCACATTTGAATGATATTCTAGTTTCTCTGTCTATTGATCAATCACAGGAGGGCAATTTTAAGTACACTCTTTATGGTGTTCTTGTTCATGATGGCTGGAGCACTCATTCTAGTCATTATTTCTGCTTTTTTGAGTCACTTAAACCTTTCAAAATTATTTTTATGCTGGGAACTCTAGGTTATAGTCTTAGAAAATTATTTTATTCATTAATAATTGCTTCAACCTAGCTTGTAGGTGAAGTGCACACAATGTTCTTATTGCTCAAATAAATTTGATCCTTTCTTAGATTTGAGCCTAGAGATCATTCGAGCAAATTCCTTGTTGAAAGCATTATCCCATTACACGGCAGTGGAGTAGTTAGATGGGGGTGTGAAAAGAGATCAATGTGAACGATGCAAAGTAAAAGTGAAGGCTCTAAAACAACTCAAAATTGATAAAGCACCACATGTTCTTGCAATTCATCTGAAGTGCTTAAGTGTAGTTGGATCTGGAGGAAAATTTGACAAAAAAGTAGACTTTGGTTGTACGTTGGATCTCAAACCATTTGTTAGCAGTTCACATGTAAGTAGCCCTTACAATATTATTTTCCAGTGGATCACATTTTCAGTGGAATCTAATAATATAGTTTTTATAATAACTATTGGTTTTATAATAAATTTTGCACATTTGAATGATATTCTAGTTTCTCTGTCTATTGATCAATCACAGGAGGGCAATTTTAAGAACACTCTTTATGGTGTTCTTGTTCATGATGGCTGGAGCACACATTCTAGTCATTATTTCTGCTTTATTCATTCATCCACAGGCATCTGGCATGCTTTAGATGATAATCGGGTATACATTTGCTATAGTTGTGAAGACATGTTTAATTTTGTGGAGCAAGCTCATTATAATTTGTGTATAACATAATACACAAAAGAACTACAATTTTATGTAGAACCTTTTCTTTATATGGTAACACTAATTATACTGAAGTTGCTTAGACTGATTGAAGTTATTCTTATGACATTTTGTACTCTAGGTCTATTCAGTCAGTGAGAAAAGTGTGCTTTCCCAGAAAGCTTACATGCTATTCTATATACGAGATAAGAAAACTAGCATTCAAACAGCAGGTGGGTCTGAATCTCAGTATAATGGCTCTAAACTAAAGAAGAGATTGTCATTGAACATTGGACATCCAAAGGAAAACCACTTACAAGATTCATATGCCCCCCAGGTGACAGAAAACATGCATTCTTTCCAAACGACAACAATCTCTTTTAGTGTTGTAGGTGTAAACAAGATATCCCAACAGGTAGAAAATTTGTCAAATGTCAATTTCATTTCAGAAAGTCTAGAAAAGAACACGAGTTCTGGCCAGTCATGCAGTAAATCCAGATCATCAGTAGATCATGATGCTACATTACAGATGGTGCCTCCAAGAACCAATGGTATTCAAAAAAAAAATGTCTTCTAGTCAAGTCATACCATAAGTAATGGATGCACATCAAATGGGTCTAGTAATAATGTTAAGAAGCACGAATCTGAAATAAAAGGAACTGATTCTGTGGGTAATTTTAATATTATGGTTGTTAGACATTCTCGAAACTGTGATGTGAGCAATGATAATGAGAACTATATTGGTAGAAATTCTGAAGCTTATTCAAAAATTAATGGTAACAGATCATGAGAATGTCAAACATTCTACAAATGGTTTGACAGGTATTATTACTCGGCATCATGCTACTAAACTTCCAAAAAATGATTCAAATGGTAAACTTGTAGCTGGTGACATCTAGAGAATGGTAGTGTGGTCCACAATTCTATGGATAATGAGAGTGGGGTTGCTAAGCTCTTATCCCTAGAAGATGGTTCCTTATTTCAGGTGCTTGTTTTTTGTATTAATGTTGCAGTGTATATGTTTGTTTTTGAGAAAATTGCTTTTAGTCCTAATGAATCTTTATATGTTCCTTTTGGCAAGGAGACAAAAATGGTACTTTGCTCTTTAAGGGAAGGGAAATGAATGGGTCATGTGTAAAAGCTATGCATCCACATAGGTTGCAGAAATACAGTCAAGAAACTAAATGTATTTCTAGCCAAAAGTACCAAAAACACCATGGCTGCAAGCGCAGCAGGCTGAATATGCTTGCGGCGGGGTCGCTGTGGCGGCGACAGCAGTTGGCGTCACCGCCCCAATGCTAGCCGCAGGTGTCACAATTGCGACGGAATGTGTGTCGCAGACATAGCATCTCCATTGCAATTCTTACATGGACGTCGCAATTGCGATGCCAATGCAAGAATTGCGACGGCCCGCGGCGTCGACACCACAACTACCCCGCCGCCTGGTGTCGTCGCATCCCCGTCGCAATTTTCCATGGACGTCACAATTGCGACATCCAAGGAAGTAATGGGACAGCTATCGCCACAATGACCCCGTGGCCAGATGTCGATGCTACCTAGTCACAATGCGTGGGGCGGACATCGAAATTGTGACATACGTCGCATGCATTGCGACGAGATTCGTGCTGAAATAAAGTGGTTAAATTGCAACGGATAGGCATCGAAATTGTGATGTCAGAGGATATACATCATAATTTGTGACTAAAAAATAATGACGTCTATTACTATCGCAGTGGCGACACATTGTCGTCGTAATTGTGACACTTAGCCGTCGCAAATCGATGTCAAATGTATTAGTGTAGCTATATAACCATATAATGTATTTCAAATTTGAACTATTTCAAGCCTTTCAACTACAATTTCTTTTGAATGAATGTCCATTTTCTTTCAAAAACCAACGTATACTAACTGGGGTGTAGATTTTAGCTCGTTCATCGAATTTTGCAACTGATTGGTTTTTTAGAAACTAGACTCTATTCTACACACTTTGAAAAAAATAAGACATTTTGATTTTAGATGAGTTTTCAATCATTTCTAGGGGAAGCACACATATATTTCACATTTTTGGGATGTGTCAAATTAAACAATTCATGAAAAAATAAATACACATTATAAAATTACCCAAAAAATCTGAGATAAACTACACTGTGTTAGGTAACTTTTGACCAGAGTGATTAAAGAATTTCAAAAAAAAAATAGGGGGGGCCACACTTTGCACTATGTTATGTTTTCTCTGAAAAAATAGTACCACTTTCTGTGGCCCCCTTTTTTGAGGACCTAAAACTAAACCATTTTGAAAAAAAATTAGTAGTTTAGAAACTAGATTCAAATGACTACTACTTTTTTTATGTCATATCTTAAATTTTAAGCATAGCTATCTTCAAATTCTTGTCAAAGTTTAGAAATTGTTGATTTTAGAAAAAGAAAAAAAAAAGTGGCCACTTGTACCCCCCTTTTGGCACCACAACTTGGTGCACTTACCCAGAAGTCTCTTTGAACTATTTTTTACATTACTCTCTATTCTATTATCTTATTTAGGAGAAGTAAAGAGAGCATTTTATATCAGTTTATTGTCTCTTGGAGCAAGTACTAAAAATTAAATTTCAATATTTTCTTTAACTAGTATTATTTTATCTTTTTTTATTGAAGGGTGAACCCACAATAATGGGTTCTACTTTAGTGGGACGAAGAAACTTGAAAAAGTTGACAAATTTTCGCATCTCTATTCGCCATACATTTGTGTGAACACCTTAGGCATGTTCGTGCAAACATGTACCACGCACGTGTTTGCGCGAACATGTCAAGGTATGTTCGCGCAAACATGCGCTAGGCACATGTTCGCGTGAACATGTATTGAGCCAATTTTCGGCGCTTAAAAACATTTTTTTCACTTTTCCAACCTCATTTTTACGGCGAGTACTATTGATTGAGCGTTCGGGCGAACATGTGGCTTGAGCAACTTCTGTCAACGTCATCCTTTTGTTTTCGTTCTCATTTTCATTATTGGGTATGTCAAAATAATATTAATTTAATGTTCTCAACATTTTTGAAGTATTTTTTTATATTATCAAAGTAGATTTTAATGTTTTCAATGCATTTTTTTTGTGTTTTTAAAACATATTTGAATGTTATTTACATTTTTAATAGTTTTGAAAACATATTTGAATGTTATTTACATTTTTAATAGTTTTGAAAACATATCTAAATGTTAATTTAATATTTTTATTGTTTATTTATATTAATTTAGAAAAAATATATATTATATAGAAAACATTAGAAAACATTAGAAAAAATAGTAAAAAAACATATAATATAAAATTTAGGAAAAACATTAGAAAACACATTTAGAAAAAACATTAGAATATTTATAATTTAATATAAAATTTAGAAAAAAATTATTTAAAAAATTACAAAAACATTAGAAAATTTATAATTTAATATAAATTTTAGAAAACAAATTTATAAAAAATAGTTTTAAAAATAAGAAAAAATTTTAAAAACATTAAAAAAATTCAAAAATTTAGGAAAAACATTTTTAAAAAATAAGAAAATATTGCAAAAACATTACAAAATTTAGAAAACAAATTTAGAAAAAAACATTACAAAAATATTAGAGAATTTATAATTTAATATAAAATTTTAAAAAAATATTAAAAAATAAATTTTAAAAAATATAGAAAAAATATTAGAAATTTTATAATTTAATATAAAATTTAGAAAACAATTTTTTTTAAAAAATTGCAAAAACATTAGAAAATTTAGAATTTAATATAAAATTTCGAAAAAATATTACAGAAACGTTAGAAAATTTATAATTTAATATAAATTTTAAAAAATAAATTTAGAAAAAAATTAGAAAAACGTTAGAAAATTTATAATAATATAAATTTTAGAAAAAAAAATTTAAAAAAATATTAGAAAAATATTATAAAATTTATAGTAATATAAAATTTAGAAAATAAATTTAGAAAAACATTAGAAAAAATATTTTTTTTTTAAATAGAAAAACATTACAAAATTTTAGAAAACAAATTTTAAAAAACATATATATATATATATATATATATATATGTTAATGTTAAATGTATATATGTCAAATTCACTTTAATGTCTTAATCTTAGAAGTTTAATTAAATGACATATCTTAAGGGTCTAGATCCTGAATTGTACATGTAAAAATATAGATTAAAATGTATAATTTTTTTATTTTGAACATAGATGTACATGTATATTTGTTAATGGTTAAAAGTATATTTATGTACATATTTTTAATAAATTCACATTTATATATATATATATAATTTGTGTATATGTTAACTATTGATCTTAATTTATCTTATAACTAAGTGTAATTAACTATATTTAATAACACGTCTTAAGGGGAGATCCTAAATTATACATAAGAATGTAGATTAAAATGTATATTTTATTTTATAAATGTACATGTAAATATGTTCATGTGGTAGATATAGATGTACATACATATGTTTTCAATATTCATGTTTAAATGTACATATGTTAATATTTTTAATGTCTTAATAATTAGAAGTATATAATTCAATGACATGTCTTAAGGGGATATCCTAAATTATACATATATAAGAATGTAGATTAATTTGCATATCTAGGTATGAATATAACATACATGTACATCCAAACCCTAACCCTAACCCTAACCTTGATCTCAAAATTTAATTTCTAAACCCAATATTATAAATGATAATAAATACCCTAAATCATAATCTTGAACCAAATCATAAACTTCATATGCTAAGTTCCCTTATCCTAAATTCTTAACCATGGACTTTAATATTAACTCCTAAATTTAATGTTAGAAATTATTTAAGTTCGTGTAAACCCTGACAGTGTCATAAGGTCTTAAATTTTACCCTAAAATTGAGCCTAATTACACTAAAACCCTATTTGAAAACCTAATTGAAGCCTAACTTACATAAAATTAAAACAAGTTGACCCTAATCCTAAATTGTTAAAAATTACATTTGAGATACATGCACATACATTCAAACACATGTACATACATAAAGTATGACCCTTGTTTTAAATGATATATATGTAACCCAACTTGAAACCTAAACCTCGAAACATTATCATTTAAGAGTAATATAAATAATTTATTAGGTACCCTTTAATTGAATTCTCTAATAATACCCCCCAAAGTATAATAAAATCTTAGAACAAAAAATTAACTCTAACCATAACCAAACTCTCAACTTTAAAGTCATCTTATACTTATATGCAAATTAATCTAGGTATGGATGTGTTACAGATTATCTAGGTCCATGATGTGTGATGTATGTTTAACTACATGTGTATAATTTTTAATGTTAAAAATAAAAAATTATGTACAACAAGCAATTTAGATCTTCATACATTTCTACAGATATGGCTTCACACGATATGCTTGATGTGAATTCTGGTGCGACACCTGATGTAGTTCCTACTGCGGCACAGGTTGATGCGGTTCTTGTTGCAACACCTAATGCAATTCCCGATATGGCTCCTTGTGCAGCTCGTGGTGGGGCTCGTGTTGCAGCTTCTGGTGGGGCTCCTCATGTACCTCAATGTAGGGCTCGTCATGCAGCTCATGTTCCATCTCCTGGTGCGGCTCATGTTCCAGGTAAAGCTGCACCTGCAGCTCTTTCTGGAGGTCCTGCTGCACCACCTCCATGCATCGATATCGATGCATTATTTGCATTTTCAGAGCATGAGGTTGCTAGATTGTAGCACTCTATATTGACCTCTGATGATGGTCTTTATAGAGACATATGTACTACAATATGTAGGAGTTTACAAGATTTGACAGCTAGGTTTAGAGGTCACCATTCATTTACTCCTGCCATATTAGCTTCCATATCTAGGGAGCTTAGGGTTGAGGTTTCAGGAGATGCATCATTCGATGATGTCAAGAGGGTAGCCCCCAAAGACATCATCCAGAGAGAGCTATTTCCAGCTTATGAGGGGACACAGGGTAGGGTGAGAGGCTATAGAGTCACACAATGCAGAGACCCTATTATTGCTAGCATGATCAATCCGCGATTTTAGCTGCATATGGTCGTTATCTTAATAATGAACAAATACCCCTTTATTTTGCACAGCAGTTGTACGCTAAGTTTTGTATAGGGCTCAACGTCAACTACTTGGATATTCCTAATTATTGCAGATAGGGGCGTGGTCGGATCACAGATCGTGACCAGTACTACAGTGTAGATCGTCTACCACCTGCAGATCTTAGATAGTTTGTTGAACCGAGGATGCCTCCTGTGATTCCTACACATGCGCCTATTGCAAATAGAGTCATCATTGCTTCCGAGAGCGAAGCAATTGACACTATTGGGCACATTGCATCTGTGGCAGCTAGTATCATATCAGATTCTATTGGTCATTATCTTCATAGTCGACGTCCTCGTCTACTTGGTCAACCATCTTCATAGGCATCTAGTAGCACTTCAGGTGCCTCCTCTGATGATGCATATAGAGATGCTGGGCTAACACTACCAGGCAATATTTGTGGTCTTTCAGGATAGCAAACACATATGGATATGGTACTGTATTTTTTGAAGGATATGTTGCACTTAATTAGCTATATTTCTGATACATAGAGGATTCCAGTACACGCAGTGATGGATGTTGTTAGATAGCATCAGAGCCCTAATGCAGTTCCACAGACACAGGTCGCCACACCAGTGACAGATGATATACCAGTGCGTCGCTCACAGCATTTGGCACCGGACTCATGACACTCTACAGATGACTCGAGCATACGAGTTGGAGATGTCCATATCACAGCTAAGGGCCTTGATGATTTTGGTGAGAAGTTGCAAGGCCTATCTGAGATTGATACTAGTTCAACCCTGGGTATTTCATCATACATGGACTTGTTATTCGGACCTAGCAGCACTGATTCTACACCAAATGTACCCAGCCAGTTACACAATCCACTTCACTCAGATTTACTAGCAGTTGGACATGGAGTTTTAGGCTCAGGTGCATCAGTAGATGATATGATGGAGTCTATTGATCATCCTCCACCTCCGGAGACCCAGGTACATATATAATTTATTTTTAATTTTAAATATATATGAAATTAAAAAATATGTTCATTTATTGAAAAATTTAGTTCATAAATATATGTAGATATTTAATTTAATCTTTAACTCATAATAAATCATGTAGGCACAGGTCGCTGAGCACATGGTTACACATATTGTTGGTTCAAGGCATCATATACATGAGAGAGATGATTCTATTGAGGCACCTGGTAGTGCTCAGGTACTTGAGTTTTAAATAGTTTGTTTAAAGTTATTTAAATATTTTGAAAACTAGATTGTATATATATTTGCAGGGCTTGGTTGATGTGCCTCAGTGAGAGGATGTACAGGAGACTCGATCAGAGGGTCGTTCTGTTCGTATGCGTCTTGAGGGGTCCTTCTAGTAGTAGATCAGATTTATATATTTTTTGATGCATATATATTGGAGGTCAAGTTCACATGTACACGTGTATTTTAGTTCCTTGATGACATGCATGTACTTTCACTATTTGTTTGATTATTGAGTATTTTAGTGTTAGATACCATCACATGTATGTATATATGACTTTTTATATTTTTCTACATACGTATATTTATTCGAGATTTACAGTTTTCATTTCATATACATAGAGATATATTAGATCTGTAGATGTTTATTCTTGAGACGTGTATATGTGTACATATGTGTATTTTTTTGTGTTATAGCTATAGAACATAATCTTGAGACACGTGTGTACATGTATATCAATTATCAATTAGTAAGAAGTTAGAAAGATACATATTTCTTAAATTATCAATTACTAACCTGCTAAAGATAAATATTAGTTTTTATGTGGATAAAAATATGTTAATTAGGTAAGCCAATACATTATTTTAGAGAACTTTTACAAAATATAATATTAAAAAAAAATATTAATTTAAACTAATTTAAACTTTAAGAGTACATGACCGTAGATGTAATAAAGTAACATTAAAATATATAGTTTTTTAATAAACTAACCTAAATGATAACTATGAACTTATAATCTTACAATTTTAAAAACACATACTTTAATTTTCATTTATGAAATTCAATCTAGTTTGAAAACAAGTTGATAAATGATTTTAAATTATTAAATTCATCCATGGTACAATTAATTTAAATTATTAAATTATATAGTTTTTTAATAAACTAAATTTGATAATTAAGAACTTATGATCGTACAATTAAAAACACATTTAATTCAAGATGAAATTCAATAGTTTGAAAAAAAGTTGATATTTAAGAATTGTAACATAGATAATGAAATTGTGTAAGTTCGAAATTGTAACATAGATAATGAAAGTGTTGAAGTATGAAAAATACATAGAGAGTATGCAAGACAAGCAAGCAATGTTTGAAGTATGTGATGCAATCCCTAATTTGTGTCCCAAGGAACTAACTGGTTTTGGAGTTCCTGGGAAACCTATTGGCCAGCGTTCAAAGGAAATCAATGTGTTCATGCAAGGGCCACATTTCTTCTACTATGAGAATGATGCTTTTGCATTGAAGGATATTTGGAAAACAATATCCGAACAATTTAATAGTGTTGAACCAGAGTTGGTGGACTCAATGTATTTTTCAGCTTCCAGAAGAGCAAGAGGGTATGTGCATAACCTTCCAATAGAAGAGCGATTTCAAGCAAAACCTTTCCCCCCATGACTATTTAGAAAGCACTTCCGCAAATAAAAAAGTATTGGCCTTCATGGGATCAAACGACAAAAAAAAATTCCATAGACTCAAGACGATGTGGTACTGTCCTTATTGATCAATTGAGAGTTATGACTCAGAATGCACGAGGGCAACTGCAAGATAGTGCACGGAAATATATACTTCAAAAGTGTGAAGAGTGGAATTTGGTATGGGTGGGGCCAAGTGACCTCATCCCTCTAGAGCTCCATGAGATAGAGCTTATATTAAAATTTGATAGAGATCACACTCGTGGAACTTCTTGTCCGACTGACCACTTGTGTTGTTTGGGTAATTCATTCCAAGCAGATATAGTTGCATATCATTTATCAGTCTTGAAAGCATTATATCCTGATGGCGTCAGAGTACTTTCTCTATTTTCCGGTATTGGTGGAGCAGAAGTTGCTCTTCATCGATTTGGAATACATTTAAGTTGTGTTGTATCTATTTTAAATTATGAGTTTCCTCGCATTGTGATGGAAGTGAGAGAAATAATGCACTCAAAAGCCTCAACCAATCATTTTTCCTGATCAATGTGTAGGCTCATTTCTTTTGTAAATAACTCAACGTTAATAGACTACTTGAAAATTGGAAAAGGATTTTAACCAGAACAGAATGTTCTCTACTGATTTTAAATTGTCAAATCAAAGGATTACATACCCTAACTAAGAATAGTAATTTTTTTCGTTTTCAAATTAATTTTATAAAGGTCTACAATCAAAAAATACTCTCTTTTTTTAACGAGAGTTCAATTTTCAGTCGTCCAACGAATTTCTTTGAACTGAATCTAAAGTGGTTTGTCGTGGAAGCTTATCATAATAATAATGTTTCTGGTCTTCTTTAACGGATGGTTTTTAATTATAACTTTTGGAGGACCTTCGTGGGCTTAGAAAGTATGTGTTTTGTTTTACAATGATACAAAATCACCATATTTATTATTTGAAACTACTTGAATTTCCTTGGAACTTTTTAAGGTGGAGTATCATTAAATTCATCCATGGTACAATTAATTTAAATTATTAAATTATATAATTTTTTAATAAATTAATGAAAATTAAGAACTTATGATCGTACAATTAATCTAAACACATTTAATTCAAGATGAAATTCAATAGTTTGAAAAGAAGTTGATATTTAAGAATTGTAACATAGATAATGAAATTGTGTAAGTTCGAACTCACTTCTAGCCTATTTATATCAAGTTGTTAAATTATTAAATTCATCCATAGTACAATTAATATTATAGTTTTTAAATAAACTAATGATAACTGAAACTCAGATATTCAGATTAAAAACATAATTTCACCAAAGTTGATATTCAAATTATTATAAAATAAATCTCAAAGGTCTAATCAACCATGATGTACACTTATAACATGCAATATTTTTTCATGATCTTCACTGTCTAGTCTCCACTTGTAACGTACACGCTTAAGTTTGACTGAATGCAGGCAAAGCCCTATAGCAACGACTAGGTGGCTGTATTGTAAAACTTTGTTGTCAGGTTGATAATCAAAAAAGTGTATTCCATGTTGGACTATTTTCTCTTGCTTCAAATATGTTCCCTCTATCACAACAGAACCTGTACCACAAATTTAAGTGTTTTAAAATTTGACAGATATGAAGTTACCTAGATATATTTATTTATTTAAATATATACGTGCATGTACATGTATATGTATAATTTACCTATGGGGAACAACATTCCATCACTTTCTTCAGGGTCATATAACTTTGTCCTCTCTCCAATACATCGCAATAAATAATAACTAACACATTCATGATTTCCAAGCTCAACAATCACTGCAAAGACATCTCCTGCATAACAAGTATACATGAATGCATGTGTACAATATATATAAGATAGTTGAAATCAATAATTAAATAAAAAGTTGAGATTAAATTTTATGATACTCACCCACTTTTACCAATCCAAAGATATGATTATAATCATCAGAAATCAATGGAATATCATCAAAATTTTCATCTTCTTTATCAAATCTATCGATAACATCAAGTGGTACCGAAATCCATGCACCTATATATCCATGTGTCTGATTGATGCATTCTTCATAGTTTTCATCAATGCAACTGTCACAAAAACATGAGTATTCTCTTGTCTTCAATGTCCAATTGCAATTATCTGTACTCATGACTGAATGTAAGGAACATGTCTTTTCTATCCTCTTGCAACCATGCATGTTCTTTCTATTGACACCTGAAAGTTTTTCAAATTGAAAATATAGAAAAATTAAATTCAAACTTCAACGAATTCAAAAATAAAACTTAACAATAAAATTTTATAATTTAATTGCGCATAAAAGTTAATTAAACATACACATCCATACCTGTTATTTCTCAGAAGACTCTATATGGTGTCTGTCAGCTCATTGTTGATGATGTCCCGACCTCATCTAATGCAAAATGAGTCTTACACCATTCAACAACATCATGTGCATCATTTACACAAACTCCCTGATAATTCATTTGATACTTTCACAAAGCATGTTTGATGCAAGCTCCAACACCATCATGTTCACCTTTTCCATGGCCACTCTCAAAGAAATTTCATATGTGTTTTATATTATCATTGCGATAATATCTACACAATGCATAAAATGGTCTAGATGATTTAAACTATGCAGCACATCCATCAGACCAAACATAATGTTTATCAACATTTATGTTTCTTTCTTTCAAATAAGAAAAGAACGTATTGAAGCAATGTTCTACATAGTGAATGTCATGTTCTTTATCATCACTTATATAAAAATGATATTCCTTTATAATTACTCATGCTTGAACTGTACTTTGAACACCATCCAAATCTAACTGTGCATGTCTATAAAAAACATGTACCATAATAGTGACCTACTTATTAAAGTAATAATCTGATTGAATTGCTTTCTGATGAACAAATGAATAGTTCTCTGCAAAATCAACAACTGATACAATTGTTCCAAGTGGAAAATTATCTCTCAGAGTTTGAAACTATTGTGCTTGCCACTTTGCAAAAAATGCATGACAAATATAAGGTTGAATCAATTTCTTAAATCTGTCCATAAATGTTAGAACAAGAAACTCCTCTTCAACATATTCCAACCCTTTTGTTTCTTTCCCCAACTTTGTTTCATTCTTGACATACTTGTTACTTTTGCAATTCAATATTTTTGTTACATCAATATTTTCAGTTTTCAAAGGAAATAGAGCCAATTCACCACATGTTTCACATAATCCTTTGATGCAATTTATTTTACCAGTTGGATCATCTATGTTGTCACACAAAATGGATGATATAAACTCAATTCTCCTACTAGGAGGAGCAGCATGAAAACCATGTGTCTTCTATAAACTTTTGAAATACCTGATAGCAGAGATCAAACTCAATATGATGACAACAACAACAAGTTTCAAACACTTTGTTTGACCTCACAAAGTATGGCTTCAATTTTTTAAACAATGTTTGCCCAACTTTTACATTAGGATGTTCATTACAAAATGACACATATAACTCATGATGTGTTGTGTCCAACCAATGTCTTGTATGATGTTCATATTGACCAGGTGCAATCTTATGCTTGATAACATCTCTTCTATTTGATGAAGAACGAGTGTTATCAATCCAAAATGATATGACTAAATTTTTTAATAACTCTTCAATTATATCAGAACGAGGTTTTGTACACATGATTGCCCAGTTGCCCTCATAGTACTATCATCCACAATTAATCTTCTCTTAACATATTGTCTCATTGTTTTCCTACTAAAACCCATTTCAAACGAAATTGAAGATATTTGTCTATTTTGAGACATATTTTTACTTACAACAGACATCAACATCACTTTTCTTGCCAGAGACTTATCTTTAGTTCGAGAGTGTTTTCCTATGTTTCTCAAACCTTGTTTAACATTTTCAATCAAATCAGTTTGCATGCTAGAAAATCTTCTCTTCTTTAATGTTGTGTTTACACCTAACAATTTCAATGCCTCTTGCAACTTTTTTTGTGTAAGCAAAAGTGAAAGCAACTGAACTTGTTCAAGTGTTTCAGTATTATCAAATTGAGTCATAATTTCTCTTATCTTCTTCTTCATTGACCTTCTCTTAGACAAACTTAATGGTTGAACACTAGCTACAAGTTTTCTCAATTTATCTACATCCATTTTAAGTAAATGATCTAAATTCTTATGAGAAATACCATACTTTACAGATTAGACAATATTTAAGAGTTCATCCATACCAGTTCCTGCACCTGATCTCGACCCTTCTCTGATTTTTGTTACTGGAATTTCTACAGGGACTGATCTTGAGCCTTCTCCAACATCCATTGTTTGAGATTCAACAGGGAAAGATTCTAACCCTTCTCTGACTTCTATTATTTGAATCTCTCTAGGGACTGATCTTGAACCTTCTTCAACATTCATTTTTTGAGATTCCGTAGGGAGTGTTCCTGACCTCTCTCCCATACGCACTACTTCTACTTCTATTGAGCCTTCTTCAACATTTCCTTCACCTTGTTTAATTCGATGATAACGTGCCACAGTCTTCTGAATATTTCTTTGTTTTGCTTCATCAGATCTTTTTCTTGCATATTTATTTTGTCTTCCTTTCTTGTTTCCCATTATAAAATAAATAATAATAATAATTTATCCCTTGCCTCAAGATAAATTTTGCGCAATAACCAGATAAAAAAAACCACTGTATAGATTTGTTTGTCGATGTTGGTACTTTTAAATTGTTTGACAGAAATCAATAGAATGCAGTCATCTGCAACAAAGCATAAATATTTTTCATTATAATATGACTAAAATATGTGAGTCACAAACATTCTTCAAGAATAAACATTATAATAAATATTCTTCAAGAATAAATTGCTGCATAAAAGACAATGGCATCAGCTATCAAAAGAAGCAAACATAATGTTAGAAATCCCCTATTTCGTTTGTAGCTCTCATGTCCTTCTTTCTTCTCCAAATGATTGGAGTCCTAAAATAAAGTCTTAACATCCTTTTGGGATATTTAGGAATTGGTGGTATCTCGTCAAACAAGGGATTAACATTGATGTGTTCAAATGTACCTTAGATGATTTCAATGGTTGATTCTTGATGAGACCTTATAGGTGTCATTATTGCATTTGATAACTCCAAAGGTTGTGTCCACTTGAGTGCTGGCATGATACCTCAGAATGCAGATGCAGTGGAGGGAAACTTAAATGAACTTTATGCCTCTCAAGTGCGTACCTAGATTACCAACTGCACACTTGAAGTGTGCAATTGATAAAAAAAGGTTGCAGTTGGTAAAATAGAGTTGCAGGGTGCCTAAAATGCAAATTTTGAGTGTTTTGAATAATTTAAAGTGTTTCCTAAGGTCTTGGGATGCAATGCAAGGTGTGGAAGTGCAGATTAGGGTTCTTGAACTTAGAATGAAACACCTAATTACCAAGTGCGCCCTAAAACTACCAACTACGCCTTGAAACTACCAACTTCACCCATGAAGTGTGCAGTTGGTAAAACAGGGTTGCAGTTGGTAAAAGAGGTCAAAACTTGATAATTAAGATGTGGGTATGCAAGATATGAGTTTTTTTGAGATTTTTAAGTGTTTAGAGATGTTATGCAATGTGAGGAAATGCTAAATGACATAGGGTTTTGATATGCAAAGTGCAAATGTCCTAGGGATGTCACGCAAGTGCAAATGCAAGGTGTCGTTTTGAAGGTATGCAAGATGAAGATTATGATATGCAAAATAAAAGTTAGAGTTATGTTTTGGACTTGGTAAAGATGCTAAAGGTAGGTGTACACAAACTGGACTATGCAAGAGATGGTTTCTTAGGGTTGATAATGACGTTTAGGCAATGTAAAATGAGGATAGGTGATCAAGAAGACAAGTTGGTTGATGGACAATTTGATAGAGTTTGATAGTGAAAATGATGCTAGGGTTTGCACAATGCAATATGAGGGGGATATACCACTAGGGTAAGTCAAAAATGACATTTAGGAATATGATTATGCTAATGATAGAGGTATACATAAGGTTTTTTGAACTTAGGTGGAATCTTGACAAGGTTTTGCAAGTTTCCAAGGTATAAATTTGAATGTTAGCTTTTATCTCGATTATGTTTTACACACACACAAGACACATTAAGACAAGAATAGCTATTGTTAAAAGTGAACAATCACACCACGACCTAGGCTTTAGGACTGTATCCACTGAATTCTTACTTGAACTAAAGTTCAACCGCACTTATCCAGAGCGGACAACTTAGGACCTTGGCACCATAGGCTCCCCCTTACAGCGCACTCACTTCTTGGGGCTACCAAGATCCGCATCTCAAGGGGCATGACTTCCCAAGGGACTATTGTCTTTACTAAGGACCGCGAGAATGAAGGATGTCTTCACGAGCATGGGTGACCCCTTGAGCTAGTGGATAGAAAGGATTTTGGCCACTAAAACATGGTTTTTAGTAAGGGCATTTCGTTCAGCAAGTGAGTGATAAACTTCCTCAGAAGGTCTCCCAGCCCCGAGAACTGAGGTTTGACGCACCATAAGGGTACTAGAGGAGAGCTATCACTCAGCAATACCGCCAACACGGCTTTCACCATAATCGAGTTTTATATAGCGGCTGGAACATTGACCTAGCTTTTGGCCCGTTATCGCTCTGAGGTTGTCCCCTAGCATACCCAATATCGAGTATCTTGGTCTAAGGCAGGCCTCCTATAAAAGTTACATGGATTTTTCTTACACCCAAGATCCATGAATGGCGAGGGGAGAGGATACGTCCAATGCAACTCTTAGGGATTTAAACAATGTAGACACACCAGACAGAAAATAAAAAGTTCATTTTAAGCACCAAACGAAGTGTTATCTAATCTAATAAATCCACACACATGGGTTTGACAAACACACAATGGTCTTCGACAACGTCCTACAAAACAAGCATTAGTTATTTGTTACAATCATGTCTTTATTCCACGATTGCCACATGCTGCAAGGAGACCATTAGTAACACAATAAAAATATACATTTTTTAACACCACTAATATGTTACTAATTTTTAATTTAACTTCAATGCATCCGTCAAACAACTTCACTAATGAAATAAATAAATAAATAATTTAAATGTACAATATTTTTACCAAATTGATGCTTTCGATTTTGCGAATGAAATTCATGGCAAAGATAAACAATGCACGTAGGTTAGGTTGATGGCAAATAGTTATACAAATGGAAAATAAAAAAGACAAATGGCAACTTTTTAGAATTTTTTTTGGGTGTTCACACGAACACGTTGAATTACATATGTTCGGGTGAACATGTGCCCAAACTTTTCCAGCGGCCACAAAATTTTATGGCACATGTTCGCGTGAACGCAATGTTCGTGCGAACATACAAAATCACAAAAAATTTCTCTTATTTTTCAAATGATTTTTTTTTTTTGTTCTTTTGACTTCCATAATTGCAAGAGAATGATCTCCTACTGTAAAATTAAAAATGTCAAAATGTGCTGCTCGGAGCAAGCTTTCCAACGACTATAATTTTAATACATAATTTAATCATTAAGACTTTCAAATATGAGTTTAACTCATTATAGGTTCATTACCAATTGAACATCAACTGACTTTGACACCTCGGGAAAATTAGTAAACTAGGTCAAAAAAAATTTGAAAAATATGGAGGAACTGGCTTATTGAGATACCTTTCTATTAAAAAAAAAAAAGGTTTATGATAAATTGACTTCAAATTATCTGTGTCAAACGGAACGTATGTCTGAATTACGGTTCATGTCACTTCAAAACTTCATAAACTATAAAATATTCAATCAAAATAAATCAAACCAAATGCATCCTCTGGTTATTGATGTTACAAATCTAACGTCGAAAGAATTACTTCATTATCATTTCTAGAAAAAAAAAGTTATGTGTCAAACGGACTGTCACTTTTTAAAATATTGAATTTTATTATGTACCACTTTTTGGAGGAGATAAAAAAAATTGACATAAATAAAAAAAAAAATTAAGATTAAAAAATATGGTTACAAAGTAGGAACAAAGTACTCAAAATCAGTAGTTTATGTAATCTTGAAATTATTTATAGTTTTGGAGATATAGTCACTTGAACATGACGTTTGTTGCAAAAATATTGATTTCAGTGTCAAAATTGGTCAAAAAGTGGAACCCATTATTGTGGGATCACGCTGAATGAAGCAATGTTTTAAAAATGAATAGGTTGCCAAGAGCTAGAAGAAAAGAATAACATGTCACTAGAGAAAATCTTGTTTATTATATATTTTTTTATGAATAATTATATATTAAAGTAAAAAGAAATAGAATGGATTATTTTATAGTTTATGATAACAAACTACCTAGTTTTGAGAAGGGGAGATGATTAAGTAGCTCTTATAAGTATCCTTATGTGCATTTACGAAGCTCTTTGTAGAATTCCTAGAGTGCAAGGTGGTCTTAAAAGTGTCATTTTAAAACGTTCTCCCAATACCCACCACTAAGACCCCCCAATAGCAGTTATAACACTTTTTGAACAAATAGACCAATCAGCAATCAAGAAAAAAAAGCCAACTGCTATCAGTATTCATGGTGACCTTTCTTTCAAAATAATAACAATATATAAAAAAATTTTAATGATATAAGGCAACTTCAAAATCTAATATAATAAAAATCGAATCAACTGAACAACGCAATCAATTCATTCGAGCTTAAATCGGCCCGAAACTGTATTTTATGTTTACACGTTTATATTGAAAAAAAAAAAAAAAAAAAAACAGTGAATATCATCGCAGATGAGAACAAAAAAAATTGCAGCTCTGAATTCGTCTGCAAGACTGATGATTAATATTCTACCATCCAATCTGTGATTAAACATGAAAAAGCCGCAAGATTTTTCTCCCTTTGCATTTTTTCCTTGTTAACTCCAATTCTCCCACAAGTGTCTTCTTCAAAGATAAAGAAAAACAGTTATATTCCTGTGCCAATTCTCTGTAACGACACGTTGAAACACAGTTGAGAAACCCAATAGGCCCAAAGAAAGATCTGGCAGAGAACAATGCATCCACTACTTAAAAAACATAATGAAAGTGGTCATTCAAGAATGAAAGGACAAGACTTTTACAATGTACGGCCATTCGTTGGATCAACTGTTCTATCCAAACCATCATCAACCCATTGACTCCATTAAAATAAATTCCCATCACCATGAAAAGATCCGAGCGCACATTCCATCCAGAATCGCACCCAGAAAACCACTATTTCAGATCTGTCAACAATGGCAGGAAAAAAAAATCACAAATACAAAAAAAATCAACAACGAAAAAAAAAATCATATCTACAGATCTTACAGTTCAAAAAAACAGATTCTTTTCAGCCAGATATCTTTCAAGACGCTGCATTTATTCGTTTCAACCAGATGGGGTTGCCTGAAAACGCCCGGCAGAGCTTACTTGGCAGACTGTCCACCTCCATAAAAGCAAACCTTTTTTTTTCTTTTCCCTGTTCCGCCATTAATGGAGGTGGACAGAATGCCAGCAAACTCTGCAAGAAGTTTTATGGCAACAGCATCTGGATCATTCATTGATTCCATAACTGCTTTCACCACTCGCCCAAGTTGAAAAGTTGGGATTTTGATGAAGATCCCGAGTGGGATAAACACAACTCCACCCACTAATCCCATGCAAGGGGATATACACATTTAGTATACACCCATGACTGACATACACATTAACTGTGTATATATAGCCATTCTCTGTGGTACCTACACGCTGACGGTTGGATTCCACTGAAACCGGGATCTGCAAATAAAACTATGTGTGAACTTCAGTTACAAGCAAAACCCAATATTAATGCTTCTTTTATGGGCCTAAATAAACTCAAGTCACCAAAATCTGCTCTAGTTGTTGTTCTAGTGACTGAATAAGTCATAGCCATTATGATTCTCTCTGCTACTGTGCCTTTTATGGCCATAAACGTTTCGAGCCTCGAATCTTTATATTTCTTTATGTAGAAGACAGTTATAGCCACTTATAGAGCGGAATGGCCCAGGGCAACTTTGAATGAAAGCTATGCATAATAATCTTATTAAATATTTAAAATATAGAGATTGGAAAATATGTACAAAAAGGTCAAGAAAGCATAAGATAAGATAAGAGAAATAATATTAATGTCCAACAAGAGACTACAACACGGTCTATGGGATGGGAGCTTACAACCCATCAAATGGAACACCAAACGGTGCGGACAAACCTAAAATAGGAGATGAAGAAGAGAGCAAGAGTAGCCAGGAGAGCAAGCGTAGCCCCGTACATGATTAGGGTTTAGACAAGAAACTTCTTTAGATGTAATTTTAAATTTTGAAAGAATAAACATCAATTGATATTAGTTACTTCATAAGCATAAACAATAGACTTACTTTAGAATTAAAGAACGTCTATTTAATCAATTTTTAAAAACATTAAACTTTTACACTCGCAAATGACAATGAATAATATATATAGTTTTTAAATCAACAATCATTCTATTATTTTGACAACCAAGAATTAAAGAGTACCTATTCAATCTAATTCATTCCAAACACTCATCTTCAAGCATAAAATTTATATATTCAACTTCATTAACAAACTAATAAAACTACATGATAGATTTAATTTTTTAACTATAAAACCTAATATAAAAATTGAAAGATTTACTTGATGTGTTCAATTATTTTTTAATATAAACCTACCATAAATATTTATGCTGTTGACAAGTCAATGGCCCATAATCATAAGATGTAGAATTCAGCAGCCCCACCAGGTTTACATGCCAAGAAAACACCTTTCTAAATATAATAGAAAAAAAGAGAGAGATTATTTTATCTTTTTATCATTACACTTTTCTATTAACTTTTGTCAACGAAAAATATACCTTTACATCAAAAGGTGTAATCGCTGACTATTATGGAATTAGTTGACGAAGACTAAATTGCACATGCCTTTCTGATTACAACAATCATACCGAATGTGTCACAATGCCTACTTCGCCTCACATTATTTTTCAAAACTAGTGGTCATGGTCATTATAACTCTTAAATAGTGATATTTAAACTCTAGAATTTACTAGTATATTTTTAAGTGTAAAATATTCAAAAAAATAAAAATAAAAATTGAGTGTCTTGTTTTCTTTAGAATATATGTAGTTCTAAAATAAATAGTACATTCATTTTGATTTATGTTTTTGGTTAGATTGGATGAAAGTAAAATATTTTTCTTGTATAAATATATGTATGCATGTGCATTTATACTTATGATCTTAAAATTATGAATTCATAGTATTCATAGTACAAAATTATGTGTTATTTAACATAGAATGTGTGTCTATTTATATTTATATTGACTTAAGTTATGCAATTGAATTGTAATGATTTGATATGTTGTAAAAACATCAATTATATGAAATGAATTATAGGAATAATTCACAAGGCACAACAATCATTAAAGGATTTTTTTTTAATATGCTAACAAGGTAAGACCAGAGTGATATTGAAATGAGTTCATTCATGAATATCAAAATTCAATCATAAATATGATGTTTCATGATTACCAAAATTTAATTTATAAGTATGTTGTGAAACTAACTAATTGAATCTAAAACAATCATCACAAAGTATGTGCCCTTTCAATTTTACAATTATATTGTAATTCATACAATTTTATACAATATGGTGTCAACCCTATAAATCTAAGTGGGATGAAGATCAATTTGTTAATTATTGACAATACAAATTCCTCTAAAGAAAGTAAATGGGAACTTTACATTTTAAGTTCTAGTTTGAATACAAAATATGATAAGTATTTCATTGCATCGTTTGAACATGGTATTTATCAATCTTTCACATTCCTCAACTTCCATGAGGGTGAGCATCATTAGAATACTTTACCTCCAACCAATGACCAGTGTCTCTTATATACCTTCTATTAGAAAGTGATCCTACCTTTCACAAGGATAACAAACCAAGTTAATCTGCATGGTCACCATGTTATTCAAGAATTAGCTTTTTTCTCTAAATATAAACAATTTGTTATGAAACTCTAGATACCCTAGTTTAGTATTACTTATTTGACTCTATCTGTAATAAATAAACACTATGAACCAATTATGTAAGAAGTGATTTTACATAAGTTGGTCAAATATTCAATAATTGAAAGTCATGTTCCATAATGGTAATATATGTCATATATTCTGACACCTTTCTCAAAATTATTATTGACAATATGATTTAATATTCAGTATTGAATAATGGTATTGATAAAAAGAACAAAAAATCATATTAAAGTTCTCTCTCTCTCTCTCTCTCTCTCTCTCTCTCTCTCTCTCTCTCTCTCTCTCTCTCTCTCTCTCTCTCTCTCTCTCTCCCTCTCCCCCCCCCCCCTTAAATAGACCTCTAAAAATTGGCATATTTTTATAGCTATTACTTTTTAGGATATCTCACCAAGAATACAAACTTAATCATGGTCTAACAACTAAAGACATTTAAAATAAGACAATTAAGATTATCATTATTCCTACCAAATAAAATACCCTTCTAGTTCTTTTGAGTTTAAATATAGTCTTCTTATGGCAATATTCTTTATCCACAATTTGTGCAATGATAATGTTTATTGTTGAATGATTACATCTTAAACATTACACACTTGTTTTGCAGTAGTTTTTAGCCCTTGTTTTATTGATCTTGTAGAACATGGATGTATTTATGCTTGGTTTATTGTATTTTTCAATTTTTTTGTCCATTTCAAACCATTTTTTTTCTCTATCCCCAAGATCCTGAAGAGCATCCTGATGCAAAAAATATCCTGAGTTGAGGTCGAGGTCAAACTCAACCCAAGACATTTTGTCTTGATATCACTGGCCCATTTCAAGGTCTTTAATTTTGTTTCCCTCCTGGTGAAGTTGTCTCATTAGATTTTGATCTCGAAATATGAATTCTCACTTTATTTGGTCATTCATTCTATATGAAAACTATTGATCCATTTTTCAAATGAACAAAGACTTCTTGTGCCATCAGCTCAAGAACAAAATCCATATGTTCATTCAATCCATCAATTGCAAGAAGGAACTCAAGGTGCATTCAAGGAGTTCAAGAAAAGTAAGTAAGGCTTCATTGAAGGCCATCATTTCATGTCATTAATAATACTTTTCCTTCTCAAGGACTAGCTTAATTCTTTATAGGGGCAGTTAAGTGGTCATCAAAGAAGGAGAACTATATTCATCCATATTTCACAAGCATTAACCCTTCAAGCATTCAAGAGCATATAACATCCATGGATCTATGATTTGGCACTTGTAGATCTATTGCATTTTTGGAAATATCCTACATCATCACTATATATCTTACAAACCATTTTATTCAAGAATTCACATGTGTGTGTGTGTGTGTGTGTGTGTGTGTGTGTGTGTGTGTGGATAACTATTCTAGATCCATCATTATAGATTTGGCAAGTAAGGTGAATATTTACATTTGTCTTACTTTTGCATTCTTTCTTATTTAAAGGTTAATTCCTAAATGAATGTTTAACCAAGGAGAGCCCCTCCCCCACAATAAAATACCACTTTTCTTGTGTGTAGGAGAAGATTTACAAATTTTTGAGGTGATAAATTAGATTGCAAATCTAAGTTATTTGGTTTCTGTCAGAGTTTTGGAATTGTACATTTTTAGTACAAGCATGATCAAGGTCAACCTAGACCTTTACTAGGTCATCCCTTACCTCAAGCTCCTAAGAACTATAACTTTAGAACTTAGTTTCAATTTTTAGCCTAGGTTAATTTCAAAGTTGACCTAGACCCTCCATTTTAACTTGGACCTTCCATTTTGATCCTTATCTAGAGCCTCCAAATCTTCACAATCTATGGACTCTAGGTTCCTGAGCATAGAACCAAATCTATTTTGATTTTTGGTAAAATTTAACAATCAATTTTCAAATTTGAAGAGACATCCTCTACTAACTCTCAAGGTGAATTTCATTCTTCATTTGTCATTAAGAACACTTACTTTGATGTTCTAGATTTGATCTTTTCATGCTTAGTTATCATATGAATTTCCACATTACTTTCCTTTTAATTAGTCACTCTACTTTCATTACATTATGATTCCTTCTCTTAGGGAAAGGAGGAACAAAATCAAAGAGACTTTCATATTGAGAGTATCAAGCATCAATACTTCCCTTTATAGTAATTGGATATCCCTTGTGGAGGAATCTTGGTATTCCTCCTACACTTCTATGTGTGGATGCGGTATATCCCATTTTCATTGCAATGAACCCCATTTCACATCACATTTTTGTGAGCCTGACTTCTTATATCTCCATTTTTATTTTGGTGTTAGATGTACACTTTATTCCATTGTTAGATCTCTTTTTGCATTGTATTTACATGCTCGGTTCACCTTCATCATTGAATTTTTGGTGAGCCCTCTACCTTCATTCTTTACACCTTTTGATTTGGTAGATATTCTTTGATCTCCTTTGCATCTTTCTATTATATTCAAAGTGTTGTGGTTCAACAACACACCCTATTTTTGGCTTCACAAAAAGGGGACCCCATTTTTTATTTTCACATTCTCACCTCATAACTTGTGCCTTCTTGGTAAGTCAAATGGCATACACTCCCGAGTGTTCTCAATAGTCAAGAAGATTCTTGGGTTTCCTAGTGGGGTCCTAGTGTGACATCTTAGTTTTCATCTTCTAGTTTTCTCTTATTTTTTAGTGTTTCATTTTTCTCCCCCAAGTAGTTTCACACTTGCAGGGTTGCAGACTTATGAAACTTTGTAGCCTCGCAAGGTTCAAAATTCACAAAATGTCCCTTTTTCATACTTGTGGAGCTACAAAGCTCCACAACCCTGCACAACCCAAGATCTTCCCAATCAAATTCCTTTTGGACCTACATAGATGTGAATCTTTACAACTCTATAGGTTTTAGGGCCTTCAACTCTCGTTTACTAATCTCCCTCACAACTGTAGAGCTACGTATCTCTACAACTCCAAAGCCTACATAGGGAGAGCACAATTCCTAGGGTCTTTTTTATCCCACTCCCGGATCTGTAAAAGATCATAAGAGGTCTTTTTTTTTCATAATTTATTCTCCTTATTTTTTAAATTTGCAACTGTTCTTGGTGCCCTTGTGGCTCTCAACATGCTCTGATCGAGAATATTTCATGTGCACTAGGTGACTGCTTGTGGTTTTCATTGCTTTTCTACATCATCTTATCTTCTTTGATATTTAAATTTTGCATTCATGCCAACAAGGTTTTTCGGTCCCCTCACCATGTATGGTTTTTTCTCAAGAGCCTCAAATCTTAGGCTCATCCTAAGTTGGTTGTGTTTAGGGTTTCATCTTTTTTGGTTTAGTTTTTAGGGCCCTATCATAGTCTCAGTTTTGGTGTCTTTCAAATTCACTGTCTTTGCAATTCTTACAGACCTAATAGTCTCGGGTTTTCAATTTTTTTACTAAGTTCACTACTTTTGTGGACTTGTGAGCCTATGAAGGCCCATAGGTCCAAAATTCATGCCTTGCTCTACAAATCCCAACCCAAGTTCATTGATTTTGTGGACTTGCAAACCTATGGAGAACCATAGTTCTAAACTTTGTACCTTTCTCTGAAAATCCCAATCCTCAATCCTTCCAAAATCTACTAAGTCCATTTATTTTGTGGACTTGCATACGTGTGCAAGTCCATAGGTATAAAAGATGCATGGCCTCATAAAGTTAGTTTCTTGGGTCTCTTTAGGTGCTTACAAGTCTACACCATATTTGCATTGGTGGACCTGGGGAGGTCCATGAGTATGAAGCTCTAAAGTCTTGAGTCCCAATGCCCTAGAGTCCAAGAATTGCTAAGCCCAATACACTTATGGACTTAAAAGTTTCAAAGGTATGAAGCTATGAAGACAAGTCTCAATTCCCTCGAGTCCAAGAATCACTAAGTCTAATACTCTTACAAACTTCAAAGTTGTGGAGGTGCGCAACTCTGCAAACTCCAAAACTCAAAAAATTAGACCTTCCTACAAGTGTTTTGCACACTTTTGAAGGTGCACAAATGTGTAAGTGTACTACTCTAGGGTTACTTCTCTTGGTTTTCATGTCCTATCATCTTGGTCATTAGTCCAATGTTGGTTCTTTTAATATTATTTAATGTGTGGATTTATTAACAAGGTGTTAATGGCCATCTTTTTATGTAGGTAACAAAATGGCATCAACTTATGCATCCAAACTAAACATGGCTTCATTGAGGCTTGTGCAATATAAGTTTAAAGGAGTCCCTCTAGTATCAAAGTTCATAGATATGCATTCATAAATAAAGGACATTGAACTGCACAACATTGATTGGAATCATTGTGTGGGTTTTTGTAACAAACCCAATGAGAGGTTAGACATACTTACCTCAATGGTGCTTATTAGATTGGTGAATGTGGCTTCACACCCTACATCCATTTGATCCTCAAATTTGATCATGACCCTTGCACAATACTACGTACCAAAGAAAGGGTTGTGAAGAATGTAACTAGAGAGGAGGTCCTAGATATCCAACTTGGTGTCATAGAGAAAGTGTTCCACATTCTAACCTCTGACACTTTAAATAGTATCTCATTTGAAAGTGCACATGGGTGGTTTGTAATACCACTCCTTTGCTATCATTATAGAATTATTGTTAAAGTTCTATATGACTCTTCTATAGATGTGTTAGCCCTTATTTGATATTTGAAATGCAATACTTTGATATGTTGAGTAATTGATTACATCATGTTGTAACAATTTCCTACTAGTAGTGATGATGCTTTAATTTCTCTTAGTTAATTAATGAAATTACTTTTATGATGGTTTCATATGGTGTGTCTTAGAAAGTTATTTAGTATGTCCTCATGATGATGAGATATTCATGTTAGAATATGATGTTATTTATATTTAGGATTTACTATTATACTTATCCAATACTTGCATGTGTATGGTGTGCGCATATATGTTTTACATTTATGTTTGGTATGCCTGATATGGTTGGGGGAGGAAATTGTAGTTAACTTCTAGTCAGGATCTACACGATGTACTACTCCCCGCCATTGTCTATTTAGCTCAGATATATATATATATATATATATATATATACACACACACACATGTACATGCTTGAGGGTTTTATACAGATTTGCAGGTATTGAGCATCGACTTCCCTGAATTATCAAGATGAGCATGCCCTATCGCAATAACTCAATGGTAAGAATGGGGAGATAATGTTCAAGTCCAATCCTAGCCATAGGCCTAATTACTTGTCCTGAGGAGGACATGTATCTGACTTTTCACCCTTTTTGAACCCATGAGTTTATCTTTGTCCATGTTGTTTACTTTTCAGTTTTGGTCAATTTTGATAATGTTGCTTTTATGTGGATTTGACTATGTGATTTATTTGGTAAATGATTTAAATATATAATATTTGACTTAATCATATAATATTGAGAATTATTAAATATTATTTGATTAAAAATAAAATATTAAAATATGAGAATATTTAAGTAATTAAATATATGTTTTAATTTAAAAGACTTAATTTAGAAGTCTAATTAAGAAAATTGGTTTAAAAGAAATTAGAATATGATGATATTTAATTTATTAAATGTGTACTTTAGTTAAGAAGATTTAATTTAAAAGTCTAATTTAAGAAGTAGGAATTAAAAGATTAAAAGATTAAAGATTTAATGTTGTTTTATTATAATTACTTAATTACTAATAATTAAATTAGAGTTGCATTTAAATAATGAGCTCTAATTATTATTATTAATTTAAATAATAGACTATGCTTTAAATAGTGCTTGTACTAATTAATAAAGTGGAAGAAAAGAAAATATAAACGAATATTTTGATTTAAAAGTTCTTTAAGTGTGCATGAAAGCATTAAATAATAAAAGTTCATTTTAAGAAAAGACCTTTGTATGTTCAAAAACCAAAAACCTTGGGTGAGGTTAAACTCTATATTGAGAGATTTGAGCTCATTTCTACACACATGGGTTTTGGGGAGCAAAAATTTAGAATTGGAGCAAAAGAACTATTGAAAGTTTCAGAGGGTTTGGATTTGCATGCATTAGCAAATTGTCTCGGATTTTAGTTGTAGTTTTGAGGTAGTTGGGTTTTAAAACACATTGTAGAATTTTATTGAAATATATGTCTATTTTGTGTCTTCCTAGGTGCTTCCATAATGCTTATTAATTTACTGTATTGATGTTTGGATAAAGAATTATGTTGTAGATTTTGAAAAAGAAAACTTATTAATCAAGAAAATTTGACTACAGAAAATCTATAGAAAATAATAATGACTGTATTATTTTAAAACCCTTTCTGATGTAGGGAAATTCAATTATAAAAAATTGGAAGAAAATAACAAATTAAACAACTAAGGTTTCAACTTTAAATTTGTCATTAGAACCATGTGATTATCATGAATTTTCTAAATAAAGATAAATATTCTTATATCTAAAATAATTTGGTTGAAATTTTTATTGGAAAAGCAAAAGATTAATTGAGAGTAAAGCATGTAAAGATACATGTGAAAACAGATATACTAAAGATAGAAAACTAAGTATATTATGGCTGCATGATTTAAGAGATCAAAGGAATGTCAAATAGTGATTGCATGTTTATTTTTATTTAATAAATATATAATTTAATTTTTGAAAATATAACTAAGGTCATCTTGACATCTATTTATTGATGCATAAATTAGTTTCCTACATCTTATTTGATAAAGATCATATTCATGTCTTCATAGTTCCAATGGCACTAGTGATGGTTGTATGATCTCACGATATTACTTAAATAAAGCTCGATGATGAACATAAGGAGCAAATAGGACCTCTGTAATTTGCACTTGTATTTTCATCCTACGATTGCATCTTAGTCTTTGTATTCTACATGAAATGAGGAAAGCATCTCCATCTCATCAATATTGGACAAATATGGTCATCGTCTAAAATGATCAATTGTAATCATCTATTATTCATCTCTCTTCATCATCGTCTTGATCATCTTGACATAATTGTCAACTATCTTGAATTTCTACAAAAATTGCACCCTTACCTAATTTTGACATTGAATCCATTTTCAAGATCAAAATGGAGATCCAAAATAATCTTGCTAGTCAATATCCCAATTTGAAATTCCTTTGCACAAACACAGTTGACCACTCTTTTGAGGCACATATTTTCATCAAAATGAGGCAAATCACCTAATTTGACCTAATATCAATGCTACATCATTCTGATCAACCTTGGTCAAACTTAGTCAAACTAGCACAAATTCTAATCACCAGGTGGTTAAACTTGATCCAAATGATCTTCAAATCTCTCTGGATTGATTATAAATTATCTTGGACCTTATCTAAAATTAATTTGGTCAAGTCTATCTCATTTTGCATTCTCTTCAATATCATTTCAATTTGATCCTGAGAGAGCGAGAATGTCCTATCAAAATTGCAAATTGGTTATGGTATCACCATTAGGGGCATGTCAAATTCATTACTTCACGTCAAGTTAATATTCTCCAATCTTTTGCATGAGTGATTTCATCACTTCACATCAAATTGCTTGGGGCAAGTGCTCAATTCAATTAGGGGCATATAAGTTCTCATCGAACCATGGTAGTCTAATAGTCCCTAAAATCAATCAAGTTTAGTCCTAATGTTCAATTTCATTGCTTCACATCAAGTTGTTTGTTCAGCCTTTGCACATCGATTCTAGTTCAATCAAATTAAAATTTAGCGTTATTGTTGTCTCATACAATCAAGTTCAAAACCAGTGTAATCAAAACCTACCTGATTCAATGTTCAATCAATTTTAGAATCAGCCAATCTCACTATTCTTCATTCGATTAATTTTGAAGATAGTATCTGTTAGCTCTCAAGCTCATTGTGCTTCATTCGATTAGGTTCGATGTTAGCTCTCTCTGTATAGTTCATTTCTTCAAAGGAACTATTCAATCTCATCACATTCTTTGACTCAATGTGTTGCCCACATGACTCAGAGATCGGCAAATATAATCACTCACCTTTGGTCTAGTAAATAATGAGCCCCCTTTCTAAGTGATTTAAATCAAATACTAGACCACTACTATATTAGAGTAAAGTGTTAATTTAATTTCATTTATTAAATTACCTTTACTCCCTTCTTAAGATTTCACTTTATGCACTTTGCATTTCTATTTAGTAATTAATTAATAATTATTAAATGCCATTTACCTCTTAGGGTTTCCCTTTAGGTTTTTCAATCTCCTTCTATTAGGATTGATCTTTTGTAAATATCTCTCATTCTCTTAGTCTAATAATATAATTTTCATATTCTCAGAGCAAAACCCTTGCCCCTTCTTTGTATTTTTGCTCTATAACAAGTTATTGCATGTAGGTGTTCTTCGGTTTTTGTGGATTTAATTGCTCAAATCCTTCATGGTATCAAAGCCTAACCTCTTGTAGCTTGTTCTTATTTGGAGGAAAAGAATAACAAGGGTTTGACAAAATATATCTGGCTTTTTTCGAGTATTTTATGTGACAATAGGGGAGTCTCTAATTTTCAAAGCACTTTAAGGTCAAACAAACCTTACGGTTGGATTCAAAAGTTGTCAAAACCCCCCTTTCATATAAAACTTGTTGATTTTGGACAACATTGATTGGGGAGGCAAAAAAAATCACATACCAAGGTCGTATGGCCTCTCGCATGCACTTTGAGCGCACCATGAGGCAGAGAAAAATTAAAAATCAAAAAAAAAATTGTAAATGTTTTTTTTGCATAGCAATTTACAAAACCACCGCAACGGTTAAATCACCTACAAGTTTAAAACCATCAGCCATCGCTCCCCTTTGACCACTGCCACTACCCAACCAATGCCTCTCCTCCATTGGACGCCACCACCAGAGCTCTGCCCTAGCATCATCGTCAAGCCACCTCCTCCGCCTCCACCCATACCATGATCATATGAGGGATCAGAGGAAAAATTCATAAAGGGTTTGCACTTTTCTTTCTTTCTTACGGAGGCCCTAGCAGTCTTTTTGCTCTAACTTGAGCATACAAAGGAATTTTTTTAATCTAAAAGAAGCGTTGGAAAGATGATTCAAAGATAGAGATTATGGTGAAGGGATTTTTTGTATTTTTTTCTAGTTTAGTACATTTTTATTCACTCAAAGTCAAATAATGCCTTCTATCTTCTAAGGGGTGTAACTTGCTCGTTATTGCTTCGTTTTTCAATTCGAAAGAAGCATTGAAAAGCTCTTCTCAAGCACTTTCTAGATTCTTTGTCATTTCACCAATATTTTATACCAGGTATTTTTGATACTCAACTAAACATTTTTTTCTCTATTCTTGTATAAGCATTCCTTCTACAAGCTAGGGTTCGGTTATTTGCATTGTGGTGGGTGATTTTCCATTATTTTCTATTACAATATTAGTATATTAGAAAACTTCAAAACACTTTCTTAAAACAATGATCAAGACCTCTTCTTGTCTAGAACTTCTAAATCCACATAACTATCAGACATATAAATCTAGTATGCAATGAATTCTCCATTCAAAGGGTTTGTGGTTTTGTTTAGATACTGTATAGCCAGTATTCCAGAGTCAATATCAGACTTTGTAGCATAGGAATAAGATGGATGAAGCCATGGGTCTAATTTCTTTGAATGTTTCAGATGGCTTATAGTTTCATCTTGATGAGTGTTTCACTCCTCAAGAAATGTGGGACAAATTCAAGGACTTGTTTGGTACCATCAATGAGTTCATAGCACTTCAGATTGAGGCAGAGATTACTTCTCTTGTACCAATTTTTTTTCCTTCTATTGAGGATTTTCTCATGAGGTTCAAATAGAAGAGGACTTTCTTACAGTGATGTAGGAAAAAGAAGACGAATAAGGAGTGCATCTATTCGATTCTATCAAAGCTTCGAGAAAACTTTCAAATTTTCTCTTCTTCCTTCCATTCCACTGTGGATGCTTTGGGTCTCAATTTTACCATGCCCACCTTTGAGGTTTTTTGTGATCGTTTGACTCGAGAGAAAGCTACTCTCTTAGTTGGCTTCTCTCATAGGCTCACAGACTTATGCATTGGTAGCTCAACCATCTTCTAGGACCAAGTTAAAGAAACAAAAGTCACATCCTACAAAGTCTATAATTGATTCTAGCCCTCACATCACATTAGGCCCACCTCCTCCTAAGGGAGATAAACCAAAGCTAGAAAGACTTAAGTGTGCTTATTGTAATAAGCACGATGATGATGAGTCACATTGCTATGAGAAGAAGTTAGATGACTGTGCCAAACAGGTTTTAGATTTGGCAGCTCTCCTTTAGAAGAGCAACATTGATATTCCTTCTACTTCTCACAGATCTTCTTCTTCATCATCATTTCAATCAGCTAGAAAAGATATAGGAAAGAGTCATGCACTATCTGCAACTACTACTCCACACTCTTCTTGATGGTTAGTTCTTCACACCATATGGCATCTTCTTAGGATCTGTTCCCTTCTTTTGAGGCTTCTCCTACTCCACACATTTTGATGGGGAACAACATTGTTATGACTATATGTGGGAAAGGTTCTATTGACATTAGTGATGGTACATTTCATGATGCACGATGTGTTCCATCTTTGTCCTCTAACCTTCTCTCTATTTATCAAATTACACACAGTAGGATAGGGAAGATAGTTGAGTTTGCACAAGATTCAATGCACATCAGAGATAGTGAGATAGGCAATATTATTGTTACAGGGATTATTGATCATTCTTCCCATTTATACTCTCTCTCATGCTAGTCCACCATCTCCACTATCGGAGACTCACTCTCCTTCTTCACGAGAGACTACTAAGGTGAAGTCAGGTCACTTAAACTTATGTGTAGTTCCTAAGACCAGTGTTGTAACTTCTACATCTCCACCTCCTGTTCAAATTCCATCTATTACATAGAATTACTATTCAACACTACTTGCCATTGTAGCTCTAGTTATCGAGCCACCTATTGGAGTTGTTGAGGATATATCAAAGGACACACATCTCCTCTCATATGACAGATTTAACACACCTATTATCCCACCTCCATTGGAGATTCTATTTTAGGATTCTCATGCATTCTACCTTGAGCATTAGCTAGGACTTCTAGATTCACCTTACATTCAGGGGTTTCATCCTTGTTATCCAATGGCTTTGTTTCCTTTAGATTGGAGCCACATTAGTATGTTCATCGACACAGGAGTTCTGCCATTCTGGGGGGCACTATGGAGTCTCAAGCCTCTATGGGGGGTTTCATTGTACTAATGATTTTGAGAGAATCTTTGAGACATATCATTTGTATTTTTTCTTTGATATCTTTTTTTGGAGTAGGATTTTTCCCATGTGGTTTTCTCTATTTCTTTGTTTCCTAGAGATTTGGTTGTGATTAGGTACCTCATCAAGCCTTGTTGCTAGAACCCAAGTTTTCTTTCAGCATTGTAGTTTCTTCTCTCTTTTTTACATTGTTTGTAGCTACATTGTTGCTCATCTTAAGGGGGGTATTAAGAGTGAAGAGTTAATTTCATTTCATTTATTAAATTACCTTTACTCCCCTCTTAAGATTTCACTTTATGAACTTTGCATTTCCATTTAATAATTAATTAGTAATTATCAAATGTCATTTACCTGTTAGGTTTTTTGATCTCCTTCTATAAGGATTGATCTTTTGTAAATATCTCTTGTTCTTTTAGTCTGATAATATAATTTGCATATTCTTAGAGCAAAACCCTTGCCACTTCTTTATATTTTCTTCTCTGTAACAAGTTCTTGCATGCAGGTGTTCTTCAAATTTTGTGAATTTGTATTGCTCAAATCCTTCATATTATACAATAAATCATCTTCGTATAATTAAAAATCATCAAACCTTGAGCAAATCATCACATAATCATTTATTTGATTATTCCTAAATCTAGCATTTTATCCTAAGTTTAATTTTTTAAAGAATGACCCTTTTTGCTTAAATAATGAGGCTTATTTATCGTAAGTGCAAATGAAAATCACTTTTCTAAATAATAATAATAAACCCCGCACTTAACTAATATTATTTGTTCTTATTCACTAATCCTCTTGATTAAAATGCATTTAATTTTGTCTTATCTCTAATCGTGGACACAATCACCTTTTCCAAGGTAGCTACTTTTTCTTCTATTTTTCCCCCAATCATTTTAAATTCTTCTCTTTTCTCCATGAGGATGGAATCTTTCGACTTTTGTAAAATGATTGCCTTCTAATCCCAACCATTCATTGATTATGCCTCTTAATTTTGGCTTTTACTCTGCCATTTAATCTTAGCCTATCTTTCTTTTTCCTCTTATTCTTGATCAAACGCTCATTTTCAAAATTCTTTAAAAGAAGGTCCTCTCATTTTAATTTATCACCCTTTTGCGCTTTTCTTCTAGCATTAGCTTGTTCTTATCTCTCTTTTGTGCTTTTACATTATCATCTAGCAATAGCTTGCTCTTTGTTTCTTGCATCTAGCTTAATTATTATGTATTAAAAAAATTCCATCCATGTTAATTTTTTCGTTGCTTATCTTGCTTAGTTCTACTAGTTTTTCTTATCATGCATGCATCAATGGAGATCATTTCATGCTTGCAAACTCATTGTTTGACATCTCTTTGAATCTTTCATCTCATAGTGCACCTCATAGGAGTCTTATTTGCTATATCTAAGAGCCCTATCATCATCATTGGATTCATGCATGCTATGACTAGGAAGTTCTTGCACTCTATGACTAGGAAGCTATAAGTCAACATTTGGGGATTCAAATCCATTGAATTTTTTTTAATATAAGGATTTATACAAGTGACCACACATTTTGGTACACACCTAGAGAGTTTTATATGTTGGAAATGACGAGAGTAACAGAAAGGGGAGGGGCGAATCAGTTACCACAAAATCAATTCCCTGTCCTTAGATGCCAAATCAAACTTTTCACTAATAATGCAATTATTTATCCAACTCGGTCAAAACTAAGCTCTTGTTGTAACTTGATTAACAAAGCAATCTTATGAATATTAATATGTTTTAACCTTTAGTAACTTAGTTGTAGAAACATAAAACATAAAGCAAATAACATGAACACATGACACCAAGATTTAATGTGAAACCCCAATTTGGAGAAACCACCATGCAACTAGTTACAATAATTTTCACTCAAGTCAACCATGTTATGAACCAACCCTATTAAAAATTACAAAACACATTGTTAAGTATGACCTTGTTAGAGGATTTAGATCACTCTATTAGAAGTGGCCTAGTTAGAGGTTTTCAAATACTCTAATCTTGAAATGTCACATTGTTAAAGAATTTACAATCTGACTATTAAGTCAACTCTGTTAGGGGATTTCTTCACTACTACAATGGTTAGAAGGTAACAGTAATTTGACCTAATTTATGAAGCAACTTCTTTTGCAAATCCAGATCTCTGTTTTGGTTTGTCCTCGAGATCCTTACTGATTAGAATAATATTTGTAGCTTCTTCTACACTTCCCTGCTCTGACTTTTCCTTTGATCACATATCCATCTTATTCTATGTATTCCACATATCCACACACCACTACACTTCTTGATCTCTCATGTATATATATATATATATATATATATATATATATATATATATATATCATATGCTTTGTCAAGTTAGCTTGAATACCTTTTCAAATAATTATTAAACATCCAACTAGTTGGCCTCAATTATTTAAATAATTAACATGTGTAATTCGTTGACACTCGGTCAATATTGGGATTCTCTTGATGTCTGACCATTGTAAGTGTTTGGTTAATACTACAAGTCCTTCATTGCGTGAATGCTTGGTTAATAATAACACACTTCATTGCCTGATGGCTCAGTTAATACTTACATTTGTGTAACATCAATGACAACTTACAATCTGAAGAATTATTTCCAACATTATAAACCTTAATTCAAAAAGTTTCATATTAATGAATAATAAACTCCCTGAACATAGGAAATAACACAAAATGTATAGAAGTTGTGATACCAAAAAAGTAAATCACTATAAAATATAATAATCGGATATGGATGAAATAGGTTATATAATGATAAACATTGATTTATTTGTAAAGCAATTTACTACGTTATTTAAACAACCGCCCATGAAGGTTGTCCAACCCATATAGGCTCTAACCACAATAAATATAACCTGTGCAAGTAACAAATGTAGACTTGTTAACACAACACTAACATGTGTAGGTTGTGTACACAACACAACCCTAGATCACTAGAATCAACAACTCAATGAGGCAATAATATCATCAAAGGGTCGCATAATAAAGTCGGGTTTTGACACTCGTTATGTTGTTTGAAGCAAAGCTCCAAGACTTGGACTTTTTATGAACTTGACAACACTAACCTGACTTGGGACTCGAGACTTGACAAGACTAGATAAAGAAAACCCAAGAAATTCAAAGACTTTTAGCATTTAAAAGATATTCAAGCACCACAAATTAAATAAACCTTCTTTTTTTTTAATCATCAAATAGAAGATAATTTGATCACGAACACAAGTTTCATCAATCACAAAAGTAGATACACAAATTGTAGCTTCAAGATATAACACACCTAATATAAAAATATTTTCAAACATGTACAAAACTCATGGAATATGAGATCCATGGCATCAAATGTTCCAAACAAAAATCAAGATTAAAACTAAGTTTATGTATCAACCACTCAAAGGTCGTCTTGGATAATATAGAAGCCATAATATCTTTTAAACTACAAAAATGCAAAGGTTTGCAAATCATTGGCGTTTTACTTGCCTACACTATAATTTGATGGGGATTTGGGGGAACACCAAAACAAGGTTGAGGGTAGCACTGTGTGTGTGTGTGTGTGTGTGTGTGTGTGTGTGTGAGAGAGAGAGAGAGAGAGACTTGTTGAGGGTAGCACCCTATGTGTGCGTGTGCGTGCGTGTGTGTGTGTGTGTGAGAGAGAGAGAGAGAGAGAGTTGATAAGTAGGAGACTTTGTAGTTAAGCGCACTCAGGTTTGGAGTAGTACTGGGATGGGTGACCTCCCGGGAAGTCCCGGTGCTTCACCCCTATGAGCATAACCTAGATCCAATGAGTGCTAAGTGTTCCATTTATTCTCATGAGAGATGGATTCATGTTGAATCACTACTCATGAAACATGGATCAAGGAGTTTGACTCAAAAATCAAACAATTAAATCCTGATAATAATATAACAGAGAGTTGTTTTACTTGCTTACACCGATAATTTGATGGGGGTTTGGGGTACTATCAAAATAAGGATGAGGGTAGCACCCCTAGTTTCTATGTAGGAATTAAAAGGAGGTAAAGAGAGAGGGAATAGAAAAAGACTTATAAGTGGAAAGATAGGCCAAGAGTGCAAGGGAGAGAAGAAAAAAAAAAGTTGAAAAAAGAGTGCAAGAATGTTGATAGAAGGCTACTTATTGCATAACTTTGACCAAATCTAAAAAGTTATAAGATCTCCTAAAACCTAGAACTCATATTGTAACTCTTAGAAACCACTCTCAAACATCTTGACAATATATACACGAAATATTACTTCCAACAAAATATATATAATTTATACAAGTGTGGCTTCTAGTGACCATCGATGTATAATTTGTGTCAAACTAGTGAAGAAAATGTGTCTCATCTTTTTCCAACACTCCTTTACTAGACATATTTGGCGTTCTTGGTGGAATTGTGGGTGCAATCATGTTGGCATGTTTCCTTACTAGCAGAATTCTTGCACATTGAGGTAAGGCTCCTGTCAAGACTTCTTTCCTTCAAGTTGCCTAGACTCTTAGACCCTCCTTTATTATTTATCATACCTGGTTAGAGAAGCACCGTCATATTTTTAAGGAGTAGTTTTTAGAGGCTCCCCACTTATGGTAAAAAATTCTCCATTCTTTGGCGGAAATTGTTTATGCAAAATGTGACACTACTAAGACTACAGAGCTAGGGGATGCTATTTCAATAATCGTCTGAATATCCCTCCCTCGCATGGAAATCTATTGAGGAAGATGTGTTGACATCCCTTGCGAAAGATTAGTAGGGTGGAGAAGTGGAGTGCACCTTCGTAGGGTGCTTGTAAAATCAACACAATAGGGTTTTCCAAGGGAAATCCAAGCGTTGTTGGCATCGGTGGAGTTGGCAGAGATAGTAAGGGGGATGTTCAGTTTGTGTTTTCAATTTATAAAGGTCATCACACTAACAACCTAATGGAGGCCATTACTATTTTGTATGTTGTGAAGAGTGCTTGTGACCTTGGGTGGAGAAGGCTTATATGCAAGTCTGACTCACAAGTGGTGATACAACTATTGAATCAGCAACATTCTGAGGTTGTCAGTTGGAAGTTTGCTTTGACTGCTGACCAGATTCATAATTTGTATACTTCTTTGGAGTCAGTTATTTTCACTCATATTCTCAAGGAATGGAATAGTGTTGTTGATTGTCTGGCAAAGTGGGCTTCTAAACATATGCATAATTGGAACACTGTTGATAAGTCCCAACTTCTTATGGGCTTATCCCATCAATTATATCATTTGGTGGATCTTGATAGGGTTGGTTGATGCCCTTTCTCTGTTTTTTTGTGTAGTTATTTCAGTTTGAATAAATTTTCATCCCTTTTATTTCAAATATAAAAATCGAACACTCAGTTTATGCCCATCAATTTATTTCGTATTGAGCATCCAAACTCACTCAAACTCGAGGAGTTGGAAGTACCTTTGAGACTTGGCGACTCTCAGCTAAGTTCGAGTTCGGGCCCCTTAGACTCGCCAAGGGTCATCGGGTTCAAGACTCACTCTCACCAAGTCTTGGCGGGATTCAAAGTCTCAAAACTATATTCTTCCAAGTGAAATGGCATCATCATAGATTTATGTGCTTAGCTTCAGCAATGGAATACAATTATAGCATATCTTACGTTGATTCTATTGTGTTTGAAAAACATCAATTAACCAAAGTATATGGATTCCAATCTATGTTCAATAATCCAAGATACACTTCAATGCATTAAACTTATCCTAATAAACCAAACCAGCTATGGCAGCATAGTGGAAGGAGACTTCTAGGATAGGTATACATGCTTAACATAAACAATCAGCTTTAGGTCTTATATGTCAATATCTGTGTAACCTGGCCGTACCTATCAAAGACATCTAGAATTCATTACTAAGAAGCCAACTTATCTTAGGAGTCCACTGATGCTATCTTGAGCCAATCTTAATGTCGATGATTGACCAGAAGGTAGGAAGCTTTAAATGCAAATCTGTCGAGTGAAGCTCCAACTGTAGGTACGCACAACATCATATCTTTATTAACTATGTGTAAAATATTAAGCATTGAAATGCCTCGTTCATAACTCTGGATATTACTTTCTGCAAATTCCAAAACACTTAAAGAATGCTCCAATCATAAATGCTTGCAGCATTGTACCATTTATCAACTTGTCAAAATATTTCAGGAGTCAAAAATATATCATTCAAAACTATTGAAGTTATTCTCCCTCTTTGCAAATTACAAAATTGTTACAGAACATGCATTCTATATAGAAACAATAAATAAAAGTAATCTCAAAATAATGAATTAATCATCATATTAAGGGAAATAACACAAGGTCTAAACTTTAAAATGCACAAACATGAATTCTTGTTTTGCAATTTACTTGCAAACCAACAGATACATTAAAAAAGAGACCAACAACCGAGCCCTGGAGATAATTTCTCCTTTTTAGTACAATAATCCATGCAAAAAACAACGAAAATCTCAGAAATCACTTACGATTCTGTAGAAATGATCTACATTGACACTTGTAACTATGGTAAGACAAGCCTGATGGATTGTAGATCATTGAAATTTGTTGCATCTGAGAGGTGGGAAAATGGTCATCATTTCAATTTGTAATTTAAAAATTGGTAGTTACAAAGAAAAACAATTATTTCCCTAATTGAAAATGAGATGCGATGCTTGATTCAGAGTCTGAGAAATATAGCCTTGAGCACATATGTTACGCTTGACCAATTCATAGCTTGACCACATATGTTACACTTAGAGAATTTTACAAACATGTTGATAATATCTGTTACAATGCTTTGATTAAAAAGGAAATATCTGCTAAGCTATAGATTAGATGCCAATTGCTTAATTTCTTCCGGTGAGATTTCCTGAAACAGAGAACAGATTATTAGAATTAGTCAATTATTCATTTATAAGCAGTTGAGATGCTGCAGTCCACACAAACAATAAATTATCTAAAATATCTCAACATATATAACCATATTAGCCCAAAAAACAAACTAAAACTGGTTAGCTTGTGAATATATTTAGAAGTAGAATAAGAATTCAAGAAAATGACGAGCAGCCATTTAAAACAATTAAGCACCTATTTAGGCATCACTTTACAATGGATTCATGGAATGAATAAGCATTTTCAAATAAATTGTTTGTAATGCAAGCCCTTGTGTCTTTTTACAACTGCTAACCTACAAGAGGCAAATAACATGTTAACACATTCATATGGACCTCCAAGATATCTCTTTGCACAAATTTCTTTGTAGTCTCTCCAAATACATCATAATTTTCTGTGTCGGGCAAAAGATACACTTCTCATGTTTTCTGTAATTAATATTATCTGCTATAAGAACATGATGATTTAAATGTTATATTCATGCAATCCTAGGGTCTGCCAAAGTCGGTCAAACTCTGTAGTTGAAGGTATAGTACACCAAAGAGCCGATTGGCATTTTTCTGTTGTAAAATGGTGAGGAAAGAACTGAGACTTGAAAATTAGCAGAGAGTTGGACCTCATTAGAAGAATGGCCAAACTTAAGCAGCCCCAAACATGTCCAAGGCTCAGATCCAGTTCCTCACGAGTCTGATCAGACTCATATGACTCACAAAGTCTGGGAACTCGGACTCCACCAGCCAAACAGAGGCAGGAAATGAGACAAAAAGGCAAGGTTTCTCCAACTTTCTGGGACAGGGACGGCAGGGGATGGGGGAACCATTTTCCAGGACAAAAACATTTTCTGCCAATTTTGGGGATGGCTAGGGGACAGCAAAGGGAATAACTATATAAATAAAGAGAAAACTAAGGTATGTAGGGAACTTTAAAATACTCGTATGAAAACATGGATAAAACATGCACTTATAGAACCTTAAAATATTAGAAGTGGCCAAATTCTTACGCTGAGTTTGTGTTACTATGAAAGTCAAAAGTCTCCTAGGCATCACTTGTCCCGGGACAAAACGTCTGAAAACAGGAATGAGTCCCCCGGGGACACATCCCCTGGTAGCATAGGAAAAACATGAATAAAAAAGTTAAAACCTTAAATGTCAAAAAGGGCATACATCACTTCTGATTTCTGCCCCTAAACCCCACTGGTGGTGCTGCACCTTAAACTGTTGGGGGCTGCCATCCACAATTTACAACCCCAATATAGTTATAAAAAGAAAATTCATTTTGGAACAATCACAAGGGAAAGCAAAATTTTGTATTCTCCCAAGCTTTTCCCAATCAATGAAATTACATTTTATACTTTTCCCTTGCCAAGTCAATCTCAATCCCAAATACTAATATTGTGGCTGTAGCAGCATTTTGTACTTGTCTAATATAGAATTGTAGCACCCCAAATAAAAGCTAATGAGTCTGGTCTGAGTGATACAAGCTCCTCTTCTACCACAGTTCGTAACTTTGTGTTATGATTTTTCTTTTTGATGCCATGGATATCATGATACATTAGTTTGAACTTTGTACAGCTAAAACACTTGAAAAGTTTGTCTTCAAAAATGTTGTTTCTTCAACTTAAATTGGTTTTTGCACTCGTTTGATCAATATATACTTCTGTATCTGATCAAAATAGCTTCTGATTGATAAAATTATGATGTTTTTGGTTGATATATATTGAATAAGTATATACTAAAAGCTTTAAATCCTTTAAAAATATCAATGTTTCATGGTTTTTCAAATTGCCAAAACCTTTGCCAAGCCCGAGTCTCAATTCTGAGGCCACGACTGAGTCAAAAAGCAGCCAACTGAGTCTGCTTCATGTTTGAGACTTCTAACTTTGTTCTGCATGCTCACTAAAATACAATAAACTAATTGGTTTAAATTTCAATAAGAATTACTTTTTTGCATATTGAGAGCCCTTCAGAGTTTTCGATAGTTTTCAAAGAAATGTCTACTGCATGTCCAGTTTTTTGGAGTATTATATTAATTCTAGAGCTTTCAATACTTGATAAATGTTAACATTGTAGCTTCAGTCGGATTGAATTAATCTCGTGATAATCCTTCGATGGTTATTAGTAATCATCAGTTAGACAAACTCACATGTATCTAATTTTATATATATATATATATATATATATACATTGTGTTAATATTTTCTAATGGTTATTGAGTTAAATTTACCATAGAGACATGTCTCTTCTACACATTTTTATATAACATTCAATCTGCATTTGGAACACAGAAAATAGCAGTGTTATTACATTTACAGAAAACAATCTTACAAACTTAACATGGTATCAGAGCTGCAGGCTGCAAATGTCAATAATAGAATAAATGCAGGGCAATTATGGGTTAGGAGTAAAGGATACGAACAAGGACATCATTGATCGAAGACAAACAAACTCTAATATAGACAAGCAAATCTATATATATATTATCACCAGGATTTCCATTTGCTTGTCTATATTAGAGTTTGCTCGTCTTCGACTATATATATATATATATATATATATATATATATATATATATATATAATTGCATGTCTGATGTTAAAGCAGTTATAATTGCAAGATAAGGAGGCATCATCACTGCACACACAGGCTATGCTCATAGAATCATTTTATAATGAATACAGAGACTCCTTTGGACTTCACATCCAACAGTTGTGAAAACTTATACATCAAGGCATGGTGATAAAACATTTGTACAGAAGACCTACAATTACAACACCCGAGATAGTCAAAGTTTATATATCCCGAGTTCTATATATTCCGAGTTCTTCATCGAAGATAGACATCCCACTTGCCTTTATGGAGACTGTTGATAGAGGAAGAATACATCTGTGTGCTTTGGGCTTGGATCTTCAACTGAGCATAAGTTCAAGCTCTTGATACTACTGATATCAAGTTTAGGATTTGAAGTACTAATCGATCAATTAAGTCTCCAACAACAGTGACGTACAAGGAAAGGTTGTGAATATAGTTGCAATCATCTATTGCAGTGGTGAGCATTTATATATAATACCCTAGACATTTCCTTATTGTCCCTTAGCCTCTCAAGCATGTATGTAATAGGATCATGGAAAAGATCATTGTTAATTCTACATGAAGTAACTCTGATATCATACTGATCTGAATCTGCAGATCAAACAGATCCAATATATGCATGAAATGCCTGAATGAACAGGCCTATATATAGTTGATTATTGCCTTCATTGTGATCAGCATCTCCTTGGGACACTTTGGTTAAAGTCTAATTGCTAAATTTGGTTAGTTTAATTACTAACTAATGGTTATCTCTTAGAGACGCCAATTTCATGAAAGCAATTATGTATAGGGACGACCTAGATAGGGGCATGTCCTTTCCAATGGTTATATGAGGTGTGAATGTGGATATAGTACACACATTACAACAAGTCTGCTCCTTAGCATCTACTGCCTCATACGATTTATAGCAGAAATAAATATTTATTGCAGAACTATACATCATAGCAAGAACACTTGATATACGGTCTGGTATATTTTAAAGAACATCTTCAGCAAGAGTAAAGGCATTATATCAGTATTGGTTGATCAGAATTTGCAGAAAACTTACAATCATAAATATCTTGGGGGACCAATTTGTGGGCACTGGCATGGTTGGCACTCAATCTCCGATCATCTGCAAACACTTTAACAGTGACATGATTGTCATCACTGCTTGAGCGTGGTTGGTTGGAGAATCGTTCCTATTGGGATGGTATTAGCAACAATTCAATTCCTTGCATCTAAGTCAGCATATTCTTCAACATGTATGCTGACTGGTAGAAGACTTATTATTAATACTGCTATGCATAATAATTGTAAAACAAATCCAGGGAGACGTAATATATCATTATCTTAGTGTCAGGCACAAACACTACCAAACTGTCATGAAATGTAATTCTCTGTTCAAAAGCAAAGTCTCCTCGGAATGCATCAAAGTCGAAACATTTTTCATATGACATGGTTGGAGACTATTGTGTGCAGAATGAATGGTGGTTCATTAAGTATTATAAGCTACAATGGTTGAAGAACAATCTGATGAAGAAAGAAGAGATGTGATCATATGAAGTCTAGAACTAATTCGTCGGAGATGATGGCAAGCTGCCATTAATGAAATAATTATAATAAACAAAGCTTAAGACTTACAGTATACTGTGTATATAATAAAGACCAAGTTCTTGACAAACAACAATGAACTGATTATAGAAATGAAATGTTATGTTCAGATATCAAGCAGTGATCATAATAATTATCCTTACAAATAAGAATAAAGGGGTCCTTGATTAATTAATTCTACTCATTGATAATAGGATTACTAGCCAATTATATGAAAGATCCCCAATCCCAGTGACCTTGCAAATTGATGTTTGTTTCAAAATTTGAGACTTTGACCAGAATTTTGTACCTCTGAATAGACTTTATAGAATTCTGATTTATTTTTGGTTTTTTCTTGTTTTCAAGTTTTTAAGTGTTTTTGAAGATTTATTGCAAGTAAATGACAAATAACAAATAACTTCAAACTAAGAATGATGAGCAGCATTCATATATTTAAAACACTTAACAATCTGAAAATGATTCAAATCGTATCAGGCATAATATTCAGATTTTTGCAGTCAAAGAAATAAGTATATCAAATGGATTTGTTGTTGTCTACAATGAACCTGACGTCAGCTGTAAGGGTTTTACAATCACAAAAGATGGAGAGCTTGTTGTCACAAACCCTTGTATGATCTCCAAATTGCAAAGCGTGGCTGCTAATAAGGAATGGCACCCACAATACAAGCCTGAGCTGCCTCTGGAAGAAATGCCCAAGCTGGAAGAGGCTGGCCGCCTAGCTGAATGTGGTGTTTCCTTCTAATAAATGGTGCTATGAAGAATGTCGATCCTTGCTACAGAAAATAGTACCTTCCAACTCCAATACTGAATCACCAAATCCTTGTTGAGGTTTGCATCCCAACAGACTTAGGGTTTTCGTCCCAAGCCTCTAAATCGCTCCACTAGAGCAATTTCCAATTTCACAAGTTTCAAAATGTCAAAAGATACTCCACAATTAGGTCTTCATCTCCTTATAAGTCCTCGCAAGTGCAAATTGAACCCTAAATGAGAATTACACTATGCAATTTATAATAAAATAACATTTTCCCAAATAAAAGCGTCCAAGCTATAGGAAAAACATTACTTCAGTAAAATGTCATAACTCAAACTGCCAAAAAGTCTCCCGATAGTGAAAATAGTTTATAATAATTGAAGACCTTTCCAACAAGCTATAACACAAGAGCACATCTAACCAAACGAAGCCATATTCCCCTTATTACTCCAGCAGTTCTTCTGTCACCAGCCTTAGGACATTCATAAAACCTATGCCCTACTTCTCCACATTTGTAGCAAGTACCCTTAAACTCACATCTATCTGTCCTCCTCTTTTGATCAACAGGTTTTGATTCATCTTCATCACTCGGTTTAGCTTTTGCCGAGCTATATTGCTTCTCCTTCCCTCTAGAATTACCTTGACTTTTCAACTTATTTTCTGCCTTCAAGGCATACTAATAAGCATCCTCAACCGAATCAATCTTCAACATGCCAACCTCATCTTGGATATTGAATCACAAACCATTAATGTATCGAGCTAACTTCTCCTTTGACAATTCTCTATGCCTAGAACAAATAGTCAGCTTGTAGAAGCCCTCGGTATAATCTTTCACAGTCATATCTTTTTGTTTCAAATTTTACAACCTTTTGAACAACTCAAGTTCATAATCAGCAGGAATGAACTTAGCCTTCAACTTAGTTACCATCAACCTCCATCTAGTGATCTTTATTTCACCTTCCTCCTCTCTGTCTCTTTGCAATTCTTTGCACCAAAGAGCAACATGTCCTTTCAACTTAGTTTGTGTCAACCTTACTCTGAGTGGATCCTCAATATCCTCAAGCTCAAAGTAGTCTTCCAATTCACCAATCCAATCAATCAGGTCTTCAAATTTCAAAATACCTGGGAAATCAAAAACCTCCATCTTATGCTTCAACTTCAATTGAGATCCAAATCTAACAAACTAACCAGCCCTATTTCCCATAGGTCTCTCCACACAATCAATTTTGTCCTCAACATTCGATCCAGCAACTTCAAAGTCTTCAGCAACCTCTTCATAACCATCTTCACTACCCAAATGCCAAGGTACACCACCTAAAGCACTCACAATTTCAGCAATCATGTCACTCTTCATCAACACCATCTTCTCTAAGAATCTTGCTTCCACAACATCACAAAGATCATCAATAGCCTTAAGGTCCAATCTTGTTGGAGGCATCTTCCAAGATCTTCGCAAACCCAAAGCAATAAATCCACAAATCCAAAAGATCAATCAGCTTTACAAGGTCAACCTTCTCTTCCAACCTTCACCCAAGTCCTACTGCAAACTGTCTCAACTTCAACGCTCAGTCCACACACTCCGGAACAACTGAGCTTTGATACCACCTAATGTAGCGAGAATCCGAGAGTACTCTTGCTGGAGGTAATCCGGATCCTTGCAAATAACCACACAGTAAAAACACAACAACAAAACAAGATCTAATACCAAATCACAACAATATTCATAAATATAACTATTTACATGCAATATGCCTAGCTGTAAGGCCTTCTGGGTTAGGACCAAACACAAAAGCAATTACAAAAATAGTTCTGCAAGATCCCTCAAGATCTAACTCCACACTAATCCCAGCTACTCCAGATCCACACTTTGGCAGAAAATCCTCAAGGAAATCTCAACTTGTGCTCGCAAGCCGACCAAGCAATCCCCTGGTTTACCAAGCCTCAACTACTAGCCCTTCAAAGTTCGCTCCTATACTTCATCCTCTTCTCCAAGCTGGATGATCTAATGATGATTTAAGACTCCACGAAACCCCTTTACTTGTACCCAACTAAGCCACAAGTCGGCTACAACACAAATTAAATATCCATATATAAATTAAATGCCAAAAGTTGGCTCACTAACAACCTGGGCACCACAGGGACCAAGACCAAACCGAGTGTCAAACAAAACCATGTCGAGTGTTAGCATTCCAATAGACATAACAAAATTTCCTCCACTGACCGAGCACCAGTATGTGTCGAGTCCTTCAGAAGCAACCGAGCCCATTCATTGACCGAGTTGCTCGATCAACACTACTATCGAGCTCCCAATGCAAACCGAGCTCCCAGTATTAGTCGAGTGCCCCAAGCATCCCTGAACATCTTCATTCACTAAGTCACTCGGTTAACACAGCAACCAAACCAACTTAGTATCAACCAAGTCACTCTTCGCTCTCTAACCGAGTCCTCCAACTCCAAGGTCAAAACACACCATGTAGGATTGCTAGCCAACCAAGGATGCACCTGCATCAGGAAGTGAGAATAAGGCAAATATGATTCATGTAAATATTTTTGGAAGTTAAACTCTTAGCTATTGTGCAAAATAAGCATAAGAGGAGAAGATCGACAACTCCTTGTGATTTCCCTCCTGACTCAATACTGTCGAGAGACCCAACTATTATCATCCACATCAAGTTTTTTATTCGATATTTTTGTCTACAATCATTTTGATGAACAAATGTTGCAAATTAAAAACAATGAAATAGTGTTGGGCATTGTTTATTTGTGGATGATAGTTAAATTGAACATAACAAACCACACAAGCTTTTATACTGAGAACTATATATCTAATTAGGGGTATCTATGTGTCTATTGGCACTCATAGCAAAAAAAAAATTGATGTTAGTGAAATTTGGGAAATTTGGAGGTTTATTAGAAAACCAATTAAGTATTTGGTGTATAAGAAAAAGAAGAACAGAAAGAAGTTTCAGTTGACTTTTGAGGATCCCAATCATATTTATTTGAACGGAGTAGACCATGTCAAGATGGACTCCCTAATGATCAAGGGACTGTAGTAGTCAGAGGACTATGATTCATGAGATGAAGTTTCATATGTGCAGACTAAAAGGTCTTTACACAAATGCCTAAATTGTAGATGGATACTTGGAATATTATTCATCCAAAGTACATTATTGCTGAACATCTGACAACCAATACTTTCTCCAAGCCTTCTACCAAAGTGAAGTTTTCTATAATTGATGTGATGCAAAGTTGTTCAACGATTAAGAGTGGGAATTTTACATCGTGGGGAGGAATAATAATCAATATTTCATTACCATTGTTTAACAAATACGTATATGGAGGTATTTTTCAATTTGATGTGCAAGGATAGTTCTCCAAGAATCTTTGTGGGTGATAAGTTATAACATCCAAGACTGTGAAATAAAGTCTAGACAAGGCTCTTCCATTAAGAGGAAGTTTGACACTTCTTCAAAGGCAACGTAGGAGCTCAAAAGATTGATATTCAGAGGGAGTCTAAAAATCCATGTGTATGACTGCATGATTTTGATGGGCCTACCCCTGTGTACATCACGAGGAAGTAATGACTTGTCAGTAAAAAGTTGGAAGACTAATATCAGATTCAAAGGGAGTCCGACAGTTTATCATAGACATCCTTGGACAAAGAGAGCTTCTAAGGGAGAAGCTAGAGGATCTGATTTCCTAGGATCTTTGTTCAAAGGGAGAATTTCAAGGTGCAATTCCTTGTTAATGAGTTCTCTACAAAAGAAAAATTCGAAGTGAAATTCCTTGACTTACATTCTTCTCTTACATTGAAAGACCTTGTTCCACCTTCTAATCCGGTTCATGCTGGATATCATGTGAGTTACTACATAGTTTTGTTGGAAAACATCAAGAAAGGTGACAATCTTTCATTGATGTGTTTGTGAGGTCACTATTGTAAGGTGACAATTTTAACAATGGTTTGGTCAATTATCATGATAGACTACATTAATTTGTTGTCCCAGAGTGTCAGAGATCATGATAACGAACATATCATGATAGACTACATTAAGTTGTTGTCCCGGAATGTGTCAGAAATCATGATAGTGAAATTGTTGTTCTTGAATTCTTGATCTATTATCATGATAGACCACAGTAAATTGTTGTCTCGAAATGTATCAAAGGTCATGATAATTAACATGTCACGATGGACTACATTAAGTTGATATCCCAGAATATGTCAGAGATCATGACACCTGTGATGTAGGAGTCTACTTTGTTGTCCCTGAGATCAAGGTTGTTATTTCATAGACTACACCCAGTTTTTTTCCCAATATATGCCAAAAATCAGATAGTGTTTATCCTTCTAGGATATAATTTAGTGTGATTATCTTGTTTATAGGTATCTTGATGTTGATACTTGTGCTCATGTCACGAGAATATGAGTGTGATGAATATCATAATATTAATATTTCTTGTTTTATCATACTTAGGATGATATCAAAAGATAACATCTAAGTTGATGGATATATGTTAATAACCTTTCCAAGAATATCATATTAAGATGATATCTCTCTATATGCTTGAGAGTATAATGTGTTCTATAACAATCCTCCCTAGCTAAGAGGGAGTGTTAACGTTGTAGTTTCAGTCGGATTGAATTAATCTACCGATAATCCTTCTATGGTTATTAGTTAATCATCAGTTAGACAAACTCACATGTATCTAATTGTGTGTGTGTGTGTGTGTGTATATATAGATATAGATATAGATATATATAGACAGAGAGAGAGATGATTATAGATGTTGTCAATATCATAGTAACACGAGGACACGTCCCCCCCCCCCCCCTCCTTTTACCCCACATCTTGAAGACTTCAACACACTAGGGACTTGGGGACTCCGTCCCCTCGTCCCCAGCGACGCCACCAAATTCCGCCACCTCCACCGAGGATGGGGGTAAACCCAATGTTGACTATTTGCAGATTTGACTGTTTATTTTTAATGTTCGATGTTCCAATTCAATGCAATGTTCAAGTATTTACTCTTTTACATCTTTATATCTTATATTGCAATACATATTTTCATAACTAGCATTTTAAGTACCATACGCATATATATATATATATATATATATACCCTCCTGTCCCTTGTCGTCATCCCCCCACCGTCCCCAAATTAAGGCCCCTCTATCCCCCCATCCCAAAAAATTGTCCCCCCATTCCACCATCCCCCAAGGCGGTGTAACTATGGAACTTAATATTGTCTAATGGTTATTAAATTAAATTTACCATAAAGACATGTCTCATCTCTCTTGATCAGACATGTCTCCTCTAGACATTTATATAACAGTCAATCTGTAATTGGAACACACAAAAATGGAAGTGTTATTACATTTGCAGAAAACAATCATACAAACTTAACAATAAATATGGTTTAAAGTTTAAGGTTTTTGAGTACAGTTATCAAAAGACTAGATATGATCTTGAAACTTTTGTATCCCAAAAATCTTGTTGCAAGTTTAAAAAGTATTAAAAAAAGGGAATGTCGCAAAACAAGAAACATATTCTTTTTCTAAAACGACTATTCACTTAAATAATACAAACCAGAAAAATCCATTATTAGGTCATGTGTGATCATTCTCATTCTTGATCTTGTTTCAAGAGCTTGTGTCAAATTTTGGTATGGGGATTAGAGATTTAGATTCACACCAGTCACTGCTCTAATCAATTTAGGAGGGAAAATGTGACATCATAAAAGATGGGTTGATCAAAGACATAGCTTGAACCTCATCTTAATCCAAAGTTTTGGATATTGGTTCAAATTTTCAATGATATGTTGAGTAGTTTACAAGTTTCATTAATAAATAAATAAACATTTCAACATATATATTCATTGTGGCTTTTGAAAAGACGAATTGTTTTATAGTTAGTGATTTCCGAGAAATAAATGATTTTTGTTCTCTTGGTCTTGTGGGAACATTTTGGGCACCTACTGCCACATTGAAAGGCAGCACCGGACAATTTTATTTTATCTTTAAAACATAAGAAATAGCTTTTATAGAAAGCTAGACTTAAATATTACAAACCATTGATCCAAAATCAATGCAGTGGTTGGTAATTTCACAATTCCACAGTGTATCCTGACAAGGTATAAGTATATTAACTGTATATGAAATTTTGCCATACAATATAAAGTTTTAACTAATAAATATAAAAAATTAGACAAGATTGCATTGAAAATTTTGAACATTAACAAAGCCAAACAAAATTTTAGAACTTTGGAAGCAAACTGAGATTATGTATAAAAATTGCAAATGAAACTTTGGCATACTAGGTGATTTTTAAAGTTTGAAGTTTTACACTTAATAGGCATAGAAAAACATGCTAATAGTCAACAATAATAGTGTTGGGTCAAGATTTGGGTTAAGGGGTAGTGCACCTTGCAAGGTTTCGAGGCAAAGCCCCCAACAAGATCAAGGGGCACAACCCCTTGCGAGTGTCTAAAGATAGAGCACAAATAAGGCCTCTAAAAGCTCAGAAACTTTCAGTATGAATGTCATTTTCATTATTTTATCACAACTTTATGTTTTGGAGTTTCTAGTTGGGGGTCAAACGAGACTCCTAGCTATCTCTATGATGGTCAAGGAACTCTTGGAAGTCTCAAGGACATCCTTGGTGTCAGTAGCATCTCGATGGTGTGGTGGCAATGTCGCAGAGGTATGTTTCACCCAAGCCCCAGCATCCCAAAAAGGTGGGGGATTTCAAAGTGAATACATCCTCATGGCTCAAATGGACTAAATTCTAACCCATACGGAACTCAAAAGCTTCAAATGACAACAACACCTATCAAACCTCCATAAAGACTAACAATCCCAATTTGATAATAATTTTTTTGTTAACCTCAAGATGTTTGTGAATATGGAGATGCCCATGAGTGTGGATGTGAAGGCATGAATACTTTACTCGAGCTCATGAAAAAAAGAGGTGTGTCAATGAATATAGATAAGTAGAAGCTTATTTCAAGCAGCCAAGAAAAAAAAAATTTGTACAAAGCATATTAAAGACTACTTCAAATAAAATATGGTTTTATGGGTGACTCTTCTATAAAAGACAATCCAGCAATTGTTTGGATTTAATGAATTATTATGAAGATATCAACTTTAGAACATGTGAAATATTGAGGATTACATCGTATGCTTTTGTCCCTATAGCATCACCATTAACTTGTTTAGGCTAGACCCTAGTTACCCATCATCATTCACATACACCCATCATATCAACCCAATTATTTGTTTATCACATTTCTTATGATCCTTGATCTTGTATGTCACTATCTATCAAATCCTATCAACCATGTTTACAAGGACTAATCTATGCCACTAGTACATGAAATGTCCCGAACTAGATATTTAACTGATTTCTTTCCTAGATAGCATTTAGAACATAAACATGTGAAGTTGCATTGCAAAACTAGTAATATAAATCCTAGGAAATAATCCCACTAGTTATAAAACTGATATTCAGCACTTAAAAATAGGCTCATCGAAAACACAATAAAACCCAGTAGATTCTCCAATAGATACTACTCTTCTTTCTCAAAACAAGAATCGGGATTCAAGCATATGGAAATGCATTAAAAACCAACAGAATGAAACCAGTAACTCTCGTAAAACTCCTTAAACAACATTATTGCATTATACAACAGCAATACAATAACCAGTACTCGAAATCCAATCTTACACATAGAATTTACAGTCAGATTGGAACACTCAGAGAAGAACCTGTAAGCGCATACGAGACACCTGAAATGACATCTCCATGGATAATGGGTTTTCATCCACTGTCTGCCGACACAAGGGGCTACGTCCTCACACTAGCTGAAAGTTGAAGCTTTCCAATTACTCTCTCAAGAGAGAAACTAAAACCTGAAAAATAAATCAAGCATATCCCAAGGAAAGAGTTGCATCTCCTTTTATCTTCACAGCTATGACTCTTCGACTACCCTTCCTAGTCTTTCATCATATCTCTCCTTGTCCGTTTTGCCCACTTTGTAATATTAAAATGACATTTAACAATTTGAGTCCATGCTCTCCAAGTCAAATTTTAATATTATATACTTATGTCTAACTTTTCTAATGTCCCAAAAAGGGACATTACAAAATTCCCCTCCTCATAATTGCTTGTCCTCAAGCAATTAATACCAGGAACCCATATAAATATAGGTAGTTCCATAGCCCGATCTGAGAACAAGTCCTACCATATTGCGAAGAAAGGTGTCATATTGCAATCCATCCATCAACTAGATCCCTGGATCCCATGTTAAATCCAATTAATGTCATTGCACCTGAGGGTTGTAAAACTCTGAATGTCATCGTATCCAATCTCAAACTAAGTCGAACTACGACCCAACTCTCAACAAGCCATAGATACATACAGCCAACACCTGGATCCCAAATACTTATGGCATAACCAGCTGTTAGGACGAGATAAAAATGTCTCCAAAAGCTATGTATACCCCAGTAGGTGGTGACGACCTGTTCTAAATAGATGATGTAGGAAACGAGCTGCCCAAAAGATGAAATCAACACCAAGGGCACATAAGAGATAATACTGTCATCATCACTCTAAAGAGTCCCTAAATAGATAGGGGTCATGAGAAAGAATGAAACTGAAAAAGCACTCCCTATGATCAACACACAACTCTCCTCAATCCTCCACCAGGACCTGTTTAACTACTGAAATAAAAAATCTATCCAGCCTATATATAAGTTATAATTCAAAACCATGTAAAGGTTGTACAAAAGAGGGCTAGTAGTAGTCACTTCACCACACCAATCCTATGACCAAGGTTTGTTGTTAAAAATTGTAGCTTGATCAGAATCTCTTAAGTCAAGGTCATCCTATTCCTAGAAATCAAGAGGAACTCTCTCCTCTACCTCAAAAAGTGGATTATCAAAAATCCAAACAGCATCTACCTCAAACAAAGGGTTGTCTATAAGTTGAATGTGATCTAAAATTGTGAAACTTGGTCGCTTGGGGCAACTTTCCGAATCATATGTCTGTTGAATGCTATCAAGTTCATCAATTACCTCTAGGAAAAATTCCTCTCTCTGAATCCTCATGTTCCCTAATATGATTTGTGTTCCGAATCTAATTTTCCGCTTCCTGAAGAGAAAACTGAGTATCAACCAATGCCTCACGAGCATACTTAAGCTCTTTGTTGAGCTCCTTAATCTCATTCTTTTCTCTATTTGACTGATCAACATGTATTTCAGCAACCTTACGAATATAATCCTATCGGATAGCGAATATAAATAATCTGATTTCATAGCTTTGAGAGCTATTTTGACCACCTACAAATCAGTAACAGGCCAAACTCCTTCCACTTCCCTTTAGGCCTTCTTGTAAAGATCTTCAACCATCTTGTGAGTGCTGTCATAACATACCAAAGATGTCAAAATCATGTCTTCACTAACCTTCAGCTGGTTCTTTAAGGTGTGCATTTCATTTTCGTCATGTTGGAGCAGTTCATCGTCTTGCAATGTCATAAAGATAAGGTCTAATTTGTTTGAAGTATTCAAAAGTTGAATTAGTAGATCTGGACATGAGGATAACTGATTCACCCCCTCACCCCTCTCAGTTATTCTAAATCATTCTAATAATTGGTATCAGAGCTTGTGGTGCTTGTAAGGAAAATTTTGAAGGGACTTAAAGATAAAGATCAAGATGTACAGAAAGGAGATATCCAAGTTGAACAAGGAGAACTTCCTTGCATGGAAAAGTTTTATGAAATTGCACATTGCTAGAATTGGAGATTCAATAGTATACTAATTGGAAAATGAATACATCACAATACCTACACCTGTGATAGAGAAACAAGAGCACAATCATGCAATGTTGCAGATAACAAATACCCTAAGATACTCATAGTTTGATGGCATAAGAGGCTACAAAGAAGACATGGGAAGATTTGGCTCCATAGAGGAGATAAGAATGTACTATGAGCCAAATCAGAAAACTTGAGAGGAAAGTTTAATGAAATGAAGATGGAAGAAGGTGAGAAAATTTCTCAATACATTGGAAGAATCAAAGAAGTTGTGAATGTAATCAGAGGATCTAGTGGAAATATCAGTGATGAGATTGTGATCAGCAAGATATTGAGAACCTTACTTCCTATATATCCTATTAGAGTTTTTGTAATACAAGAAATAAGATGTACTCCTGGTAATGGTCTAACCTTGGATAGTCTAGTTGAAAGACTTACTTCTTTTGAATTGTCAAATTTTGGTAATTTTATTGCCCCTGCTATTTAATCTTACTTTCAAGTCACAATTGGTTGTACATAAGTCTAAGGAGAAGAAAGGAAAGTATGAGGAGAGAGAGCGAGTGAATCTTATAATGATGATCTTGAAGCATTAGTGGATAGAAGATTACCAAGAGGCAAAGGAAAATTCAAAGATAAACTTCCTATTATCTATTTTTCATGCAATAAAGTTGGTCATACTGCTGCAAGATGTCTTGACAAGGATTACAAGGATGAGAGAAAATATAACAAGTTGAAAGGAAGAAGGGATGGAAAAGACAATAAAGGATACAAAGACTACAAGGGAAAAGGTATAAAATCTTGTTACATTGTTAAAGGAGAGACTAATGATGATTCTGATAGTCATGATGAAGAAGTTGTTTATGTTGCTACAATAGATGATTCTGATGAAAATGAGAAAACTGCACATATTTCACAGGTGAGTAAAGGTCATAGATGGTTAATTGATAGTGGTTTCTTACATCACATGACTGGTGATAAAAGTAAGTTTTCAACCTTAAAAAGTTATAGAGGTAGTGTTAAGTTTGGTAATGATGCACCATGACTTATGAAAGGTAAAAGATCAATAAGTTGAAATATGATAATTCTTATTGGGTTGAAGGACTTAATTACAATTTGTTGAGTGTGACATAGTTGAATAATTCAGGCTACAAAGTTGGATTTCAGTACAAGATGGATAAGATCTACAATGATTTTGGAGAATTGATTGGAAGTGGTGATTAGAAAAGAGGTAACTTGTTCTATCTAGACCTATTTGATGATACATACTTATTTGAACAATGTAATAATATATGGTTATGGCATAGGCTACATCATGTCAACTGTGATAATTTTGTAAGAATTAGTAAAAAGAAAAGAGTGAGAGGATTACCAAGATTGAATAAACCTAATAATGTGATGTGTAAACAATGTCAATTGGGGAAAATGACAAAGTATAGTTTCAAGAGAAAGACCTATACTTCTAATGTCATATTGGTTCATACTGACCTTTGTGGACCTATTAGAGAGCAAAACTACTATGGTGAAATAATATTTTATTCTATTTGTTGATGACTACTCTAGAATGATGACTGTGATGTTTCTTAAAGAAAAATAAGATGCGTTTTAAATGTTTAAGTGGTACTTGGCAAGAGTTAAAAAGGAAACAAGTAAAATATTAAAGTGTTTAAGATCTAATAGAGGAGGTGAATTCATATCTAGGGAATTCAGCAAATTCTACATCGATAGAGGAATCAAGAGAGAGATGGTTGAACAGGGACCCCTCCATAAAATGATATAGCTGAAAGGAGGAACAAATCAATCATGGATTGGGAAAGGATATTGATGATTTAGAAGAATGTTGTACTAAAGTAATGGAGAGAAGATGTAAGTACAATATTTTATACATTGAACAAAGTACAAGTCAAGAAAGGCGTTGGTGTTTTGAAACGTCACGGTTTCAAATTACCCTGATGAGAACAAAATACATCTAGGGGCAGCTACTTCCCATCTGCAACATATTCTTTCAGACACTGGGTCAACTATAAGGCTGGACCCTTCTTCTATTTCAGGATCTGGAAAACCTAGGTGGGTGGACCTGTAGATTCTTCATATGGTACCAATATTCAAAGCATACACTGAATCTAAAACAAAGCAAATTGAACCCTTATATCTTTTGTACTTATGCAAAGATCATAGACATGAGATAGCTAATAACATGATTTAAGAAATTGATACGCTAAGTGAGGGCATCCTTTTAGCTCTTAAACGGACAGGGAAATGGATGATTATAATTTTTTATTTCAACAAATCCGCAAATATGCAACAATAAGAACAAGTTGATCCTATAGCTGATCAGTGCCTTATCTATTGGGCAATTTCATGAATCACACACATAAATCTATGATACCAGTTACATATTCCATACCTCAAGATATCAGATTTATCCTTATCACTTTGTGAATCAAACATTGATGTTCATAAAGACCTCATTCTCATGAAGTATCCTTCTCAAATAACCAACAACCCTGTCAAATACGTCAAGCATTTACTTGGCTCTTCATTCCAACAGCAAAACATACCAGATAGACAACCTTAAGGGGATGCAAAAGGGTCTAAGTTCTTTGTTCCTAACCCTCAAAAATTGCAGATTACAGAGATAGGAGACGAGAATTGTAATGAAACTAAGAAGATTCTTGCTCATTTGTATTCATTTCTTGGAAACTATACATTCAAGATGCATTTAAATAACTCCTAAAACCACTAAATAGATCAGAACTATCTATATTAGCTTAACTACTGCTGTTCATACAAGAGAAACAATAAAGAATGTGGTGGAATCACAGCCCTGGATCCAACAATGTGGTCTCACAGACAAACTGGAACCAACCTAGTATCACAACAATGAGAAATTTTCTCAAACACTAGAACCCTTTGAATGGATGAGAAAGAGAAAGATATAGGAAAGGAATGTAATCCCGAATCTGATCTGAAAAGCGACATGTGTCCACTTGAATCATCATTCCTTGTTGTTGCAATGCATCTCTCATCTTTCTACAACCAAAATCTGATATGATTCTCATCATTATCTGTAACAAACTTGGGAATATCTCTTCATTAATGATGAAAACACTTGTTTTGCCAAAATATCTGAAATGCTTATAATACCTTCATCAAACTCACTTGGAGGTGAGCAAATCCGTTCCTAACTGCATTCTTATGGCCTCTGGCACACATTCAGTCTATCATCTTGCTAGAATCAAATCTAAACTTCAAAACCTGAATGTGGTTGAAAACTAAGTACCTAAGACAAAACCTTAAATAACTCGAACCAATGGCTTCCTCTGCAGAAACAAACTCCAAAAATGGAAAGTTCATTCTCTCCCGATTCTGACAATATATAATAGTGCTATATTTGCTTATCAGGAATGCCCATGGGATCAAAATGAAAAACAAGCCCTTGGACTAGCTTCATAGGTTTGCACCTTCTTTTAAACATTTAAATCTTCTCTAAGGTTTAAGCTATAGGTTATAATTCAAACTTTATATAAAAGGCCTGTACATGAAACCAGAAAGAAAAAAAATAAAATATTATCTTCTAAATCAGAAATTCTCCCTCCAATCCTGCATTTCAAGTCAACTCACTTTGACCAGGCTGATATTTGTCACCTTACCATTGGTTGGTCACCTGCTCCATCACTTGCCACCGAGCGCCACGTGGCACCCTCTAATTGGTCCACCGGTCTACCACGTGGCAATCTCCTATTGGTCCTTACACAATTAGTTGTGCGACATCATCTCCTGCTAGGCAACCACCACATCATCGCCATGTGGCACCTTGCAATTGGCCAAGATCTTGCACCTGCCATGTCATCCCTGACCGGGGCCCACAGCCCATGTCGGCTAGGTGCATTCCCACATACACAATCAGCAACTGCCATGTCGCATGCAAGAATGCGCCTTTGCGACACGTGTCCTACCTTGCCATGTCAGCACCTTGGGAAGCGTGCTAAGTTTGAAAGCCCCTGACACGTGTCACCTCCCGATTCGTCCACCTCAATCCACGCGCTACCACTTGTCATCATTTAGTTCATCCAACGGGTCCACATCATCAAGTTTGTCCAAAATATATCTAAGTCTTCCTCCAGCCGCCTAGGTGGGCCCATGCGTGTGCTTGCTTGTGGCTTACAAAAGCCATCGTGTCTTTAAGACACTTAAGACTTGTAAAGTTTGATATTTAAAAACATAAAAAGGCCCTCACTTGCCAATGTGGGATAATGGATTTGGTAGAAAAAGAATTTCTACTTGTAGAAAAAAGAAATGGAATGTAACAACCTTCAATACAAAGTTGTGGATTGTTTTCTTTGTCACTAGGGCCGCAAAGGCAATGCCTGGAAATCTAATACTTTTCAGACCGAATGCTGACGCTTTAGACAATTTAAGGAGAAAAGTGTGGAGAACAACTGCAATTTTGGCAGGGCATTCATACTTGGTGTCAAGTGACGAGCCCTAACTGAGAAATCTCATGCAGGGATAGGTGCTCCTTTCACCAAATTCGAATCATTGTTACAAGACGATAAAGTTGTGAAAATGCAAAACTGGTGATGCAACAAGACCATTCAAGGCCGAAGCCGTCCACGCAACAGTACCTCCACCATTTGAATGCATAGATATGTGAGTCCTCTCCCCTTTTTGCTAGGAAATCGATGGAGAAGCCGTCACCACAATTTCAAAATTGGGAATGGTTTAGTCATGGGGAAAAGTGTGGAGTTCAGTTTCATTGCAGCAATACTTGTCTCCCTGTAAATTACAACAAACGCATTTAAGCATTCTCCGTGTTGCGCCTCCAGTACCACTTCCTTCACCTCTAAAAATCATACATACCACAGCTGGAGAATGCCAGAACTTGCTTTTAACAGGTAATTATAAAACAATCCATTGCTTTCGGTGTAGAAATTGGTTAATATTAATAGTAGTATTTGGTGGCAGAGGATGGACTCATATATGCATGGGAGAAGATATGTTTGGGCACTTAGGGACTAGGGAAGATAGAGATAAGCTTGTAACTGTCGACACTCCAATAAAAACACATATACACGAAGATCAACTTCTGTCCATCCCTCAAATGACCTTTGTCTGCCCACTACAATATGTTAGTATGCTTTGTTGTGAATTGTGAATCTCCAAATACCTCATTGATTTTGTGTCGTGATGTGTTGGTCGGGTAAAGTTTGTTGGCCAAGCTCTTAGCTTTGAATGCTATCATGGTAAGGGGTGATACATACTTTCCTTGGATTCAGGCCTCATTCCACTGGTGAAACATCAATAACATATTGCCTTGTGAGATAGGTTTTTAGACAGTCACTTTAGTCTCATTGTCGAGATGTAGTTTAATAATTTTAGAGCTTTGGACATCCCTAGCGAGTCCAAAATACATCCTCTATTTGAATATTATGTGTTTAGTTCCCTATACCCATTTGATTTAAACAAACTTTGCACACATATTAACTATCATATCACTATTAACCTTGGGCTCTACAACATTTTCTACTCCAACATCTTGTCAATCTGATGGAATTAGTTGGGCCCCAAAGTGGGTCCAACTAAAAAAAAAAAAAATTCGAACTGAAATACCTGACCCTTCAAAATGATACACTAAGCTCCCCTTACTAACTAAAATTAATTTGTATCACTAATTCATCCTTTTAAAACTCATTTATAACCTTTCTTGCAAACTCCCAATTTCATGCCAAGGGGTCCTCTGACTGGCTTTAAAAACTGACTAAAACACCTGACTAAGCCCTAAGCTCTGTCAAAAGGTCATGACACCTGGGTCAAAAGATATTGACCATCAAAGTTGCCTTCTCAAAACTAACTGCAAGCAAACATGTCAAAAAACCATAAATCACATTTGGTTTTGGCTTTGAAAATAGGTCAAACGAAGCATTGGTTCACTGTCACAAGGACAATATAATTATGTGATTTGGGTCATGACAAATAACTGGGCAAATTTGGCAAACGGTCAAAGAAGGCTACTTGGATTTGCAAAATTGGAAATAATGGCAGAAAAGTGATTTTTGCAAACAGAATGGACCTGGGAAAGTGTGCAGACGGATTCATCAAAACTTGCAAACTAACACACTTAAAGAGTTTTCATAGTAGAACGCAATGGTACAATCCATTTAATCCACCTATCACGAATTTAGAGTTATGACATCCCAAACACATGTACTGATCAATCTGCACTTCTTGACACAGTAAAACTTTAGAAATTGCATTTGGAATCACGTTCAAAAGCTGATCAAACGAATTCGTCATAAATTCAAATTTGAAACATAACAATTCTCTGACCTCTAGAATGCAATTCAAAAGGAATTTTCTCATTTCAGTCAATTGAGTCAAAGTTATAACTGGTCAAACAAGGCCTCCCAGAATTATGAACAATTTACATCAGCACGACAACAATAAACCAACTTTGAGGAAATCAAAACCTAGTCAAAATATGTCAAAATGACTTGAAATCTAAAACACAAGTTCTCTGATATGCAAGATATTCAATTGCAAACTAGGCCTCTTGTCGCTATTTGACACGGGCAAAAATGCAAATTTGGACATTGCTCAAAACGGAACTTCATGGAATGACTCAAAATGACAATTTATCTTCATGGGATGCTGTGACATACTGAATTCAAGGTGTTAGAAACATTAAACACCTCTTAGGCCTCAAAAGGACAGCCGGCTACACATGCATTAAATGTGCTTTAATGGGCTCAAGCTCAAAAGCTTGGAATGGTACTCAAATCGGGATGGCGATTTTGAGTCCCAATAAAAGGTACAACAATCACACCCTTTGAGTTATGGTATTTTTATGCATCTATTGTGAAATATTTCGAATCCTTTGGAAGAAAATGTTACATATTGAAAGATAACAGACATGGAAAACTTGATGAAAAAAGTGATGAAGGCATATTCCTAAGACATTCCACTAAGAGCAAAGCATACAAGTGTTTGAATTCTAATACTAACAAAGTTGTGGATAGTGAAAATGTGAAGCTTAATGAATATGCAAAAAAGAATGAAGCTAAACGAAAGCAGAAACCTGAAGATTATAGTAACTTCATATATATTGATGAAGGAGAGCCTGCACTTTACCTAAACCTGAGAAGAAATTTGTTGACCAATAGTAGCCAATGCAAGCTAAGTTACAACAAAATTGTGTCAAGCATTAGGAAATTGGTGTCAAGCGTCAAGAAGAGCATGCCAAGCATCAGCAAGTGATTTTTTAAAAAATAGAAGAACAAGCTGAGATACAAGAAGTGCTACTTGAAGTGAATGTAGAAGATAAACCTGATGAACTGGTACAAGAAGTAAGAAGACAAGAACCTATGCTCAAAAAATATGTGAGAAGAAATCATGCACTGGATAAAATTACTGGAGATAAAGGTTCAAGAGTTATGATAAGAAAAAGACTAAGAATTGATACATGGCTATCATGTGAATTCGACCCTAAATTAGTCAAGTATGCACTTGAGAATGAATATTGGATTGCAACCATGAATAAAGAGATTAAGCAAATAGAAAAGAAGAAAACATGGACATTGGTACCTATACCAAAGGACCAAAACATCATTTTTACAAATTGGGTATTTACAAACAAGCTAAAAGAGAAAGGTGAAACCACAAGAAACAAAGTAAGATTAGTTTGTAAGAGATATGCACAAGAAGAAGGAATTGACTATGGGGAGACATTTCCTACTATAGAAAGATTAGAAGGTGTGAGAACTCTATGTTAGCTCTTGATTTAACAAAGATTTCAACTACCAGGTATCCAAGACAAGATTGCATGTAAGGGAATTCATCTCCTATGATGGACACAATTTGTCTAGAACCTGGGCCAACTATAAGGTTGAACTCCTTCTTCATTTCAAGCTCGGCAAAACCTAGGTAGGTAGACCTCAGATTCATTTATATAGTACCAGTTCCTAAAACATAAATTGAATATGTATTAAGAAGATAAAACCCCCAAATCTTCTATGCTCATGCAATGGCAAAGACATGAAATAGCTATTAACATGATCTATGAGATTCATAAGCTAAGTGCAAGTATCGTTTTAAGCTCTATAACATGAAAGGGAAAATGGATATTTGATTAATTGATTAATATCAACACAACTCCTATATGAAACAACAAACTACGACTGATCAATGCCCTATCAATTGGGTATTCCACAAATTACCACATACATCAAGATATTGGTGATCTATCATTCTACTTTGTAAAGCAAACATCTATGTTCAATCTGAAACTCATACTCATCAAACCCTTCCACCAAATTTACAGCCCTATAAAGATATATCAAGCATTTACATGATTCCTTGGATCAATGGAAAAACACATCAAAACATACAACCCAAAAATCAATTGCAACTAGATCTATAATATTTGATCACAAACCATATAAGGTTACAAACAACAAAGAGAGGAGACAAGAATCATAATGAAACTATGTTCATTTACTACTTTTTGTATTAATTTCTTTGAAGCAAATACATTCAAGATGTATGGAAATAACTCATAAAATACATAGTAGATCAGAACTGCACTATAAATCCATTGTTTTCTATTCATAGAAGAGAGAAATGCTAAGAATGGTGGAATCACAGCTATGGAATGTGTCGAAAAGTCTGGAACCAATCTTTTACAAAGAGAGAAAGAAGAAAGATATAAAAGAGGAAGGGATCCCGGATTTGATCTGGAATCAACAATTGTCCACTTGAATCTCCATCGAATGCTGTTGGAAAACCTCTTTCTTCTCTCTAGAACTGAAATCCAAATGAAATCCATCGTTGTGCCCAACCAACTGACAACTATCTTCTCCAAATGATGAGAAACGCCCCTTTTTGATAAACTATAAGATATAGTACGAAAATGCTCCTAAAACCTTTACTAAACTGATTTGGAGGCAAAATAGTACTGCTAGCAAGATTCTCTCCAAGTTTGGCAAATACCCATTTCACCATTTGGCCATAAACTGAATCGAAATTTCTCATACCAAAATACAGTTGCAAATTGAGCACCTCAGACAAATATGCTTATGTCTTACCCACTAATACCTATGCAAAAACTAATGGCAAATATCGAAAGTAGTCTCCGAGAGATTTTTTGATGATATATAATAGTCCTATAGTTTCTTAAAAACTAGATCCATGACGTCCACTTGAAGTCTAGGTTCAAAACTCATTCAGAGACCCTTTCGCTTTTGCAAATATTTACCACTTAACAAAGTTTGAGCTATATTAAACAAAACCCAGTTTTATTTTAAAAAGTCTTCACGTTCTAACTAGGAAAATGAATAAAAAATTAACTTTTTGGAATTTTGCAATTTTCCCTCTTCCATTTCAGTTCAAACCTAGTTGGTTGACCATGTGACACATGTCACATTATAATTGGCTCGTTTTGCATAGTCATTACCACATCATCATCTTCTCAATACTTCTACCACCTAGGCACCATGTGGCACTTCCTAATTCATCTATGGATTGCTACCTCGCCTCTAGCACGCTGCCATGTGGCGGCCTTTGATTTGTCATTGCGATGTCATATTCCTTATCTTCTGAGCATCTTCCCATCCCAACTAAGCAACAACCGTTGATTTGTTACCACGTGGTGCAATCTAGTGCATTGATCCATAATTTGTCACGACAGCATTCGCTGCCCCATGTCGCGATGTCACATTTTTACATGTCCATTCAGTAGCCTGCCATGTCATTATGACATAGCCATGTAGCAACACGTGGCACCTCAATCCACCTCAGCACATCAAATTGTGTGCCACATCATCTACATCATGTCACTACTGCCACATGGCAACCTGTCACATTTTTGCATGTACAGTTATCTCATTGCCACATCATCTAGGACTTTGTGACATTCTACCACGTGTCCAATCTATCATCTCAGTGCCTTGGGATGTGTGCCACATGGAACTCTATCATTCGTCGACCAATCCAATCATCTATCCACGTCACCACTTGAATCTTAGGTTAATTGGTCAAAAGTTCTCCGTACTACCCACTGAGCTATTCGGGCTACCCACTAAGCTATTCAGGCCCCACACATCGTTTCTTCTTGTGTATAAGGTATTTGCCTTAAGACATTTTACAATCTAAGAACTTCTATATTTAAAAAGCTAACTTTCTTACCTCCTTACAAATATGGGACAAAAGGATTTGCATTTAGACATACATCTATGCATCCAAAGTAGCACTTGGCTAATAGATTGACATCCCAATTAGACAGACCTCTTATTTGGGCCGATGTTTGCACTCACTGGCCCAACATTTTGGTGGTCATCTAGAACCAAAGATTAGTGTTGTTTGCACTTGAAAACATTTTATGACTCATGTAGACTCTACATTCTCTTGAAATAAGGTGCGTATTTTGGTCAACATCCCTGTTGTTGTCAAGTTTCTCTACCATGATACCTCTCAAGACTATGCAATTATTCTACACAATATTAAACTATAAACAATATCGTTCTTGTGGTGAGATGATCATCTATGTCCTCTATATTTCAGTGAGCATTCAGACTGACAATATGATCACGTCGTATTCAATTTAGACCTGCACCCTTCCAGTGTTGCATGAGTCTTGTGACCTCCTCGTTACACCTAATTCCTTCATCAAGTTGTTTACTTTTATGATTCTACTCATATGAAAACTACGAGTTTACTGTTACTGGCATTTCACCTTCGAACAATTCTTGAAACCCTTCTTCATTATTGTAACTACTGCTTGTACCCTTGTACATTGGTTGTCCCATTATGCTACCTTTACCATGTAACTCTCTATCATTCCCTAATTCATATCAACAACGATGCCAAATGTTTTCCATATAGGATAACTAGTTTAGTGCATACCAAAATAATAGAAAATGTAACTGAACACAATATATCAAAGAAATTGCAATTGCATCTTTATTAATTTCATCGAACACTTTACAATGTACGACAATGAAATACTCATCAGCAATACGACAATATCAATAACCATAACGAGATCAATCAAATGCAACTACACGACATATATAAAGGTCAAGGGAACATGAGCACTAATCGTCGCAATCATTCCCAGCTACCTACCCTTTGACCAAACCAACAATTGCTAACAAAATTTAATTACCCAACAATATTGGAAACGTTGGAGGCAAATGTTAGAAGATATGTGCATAGCCAAGAATGCAAAAAAAAGCACTATAGCAGCTAGAACAGTCCAACCAAGTCCCTCACACAAGAGAGCAAGTTGGCACAAGAGACGATGACTCCAACAAGTTTGAAGGTGGATTGACAAAAAGTACTAAAGTTCACAGGGAATGGGTTAGAAAATCCTCCACGCACTAAAAGATGTTTAGGATTATCTAGATAGGAAGTGATCAGGACTGTTGGCTGCGAGCATTTCCAGCAAAGTTATAGTGTATAGTCATTGACTAGTGTTGGAAATAGGAGAGCTTGTTCGCACTTGGAGTGTTGCAGAGATATTGTATTAATGAAGGGCAACATATATTTTTTTGATAATGACAGACTTAGATTATGTATATTACAGGTCATTGATCCTTTCAGGACAAGTAGTGGTTGACATATTTGTATATCCGAGCTTACATTCATGTAGAAAATGTAGACATCCTGTGTATGTTCGTTGTACATTATTTGATATTTTGGATGAGTTGCAATTTTTTTTGTGAAAACTAGTAGCAAACCAGTGAGCGCTAAAATATGCCAGAGGCAGTAGCAGTGTTTTTGCTATATCTTTGGCATGCAGGAACTAATGCTGGCAAGCATGGGAGATGATAGAAGACTTGTTTGTGTGCGTATGTTCAGATTTGTGAGTCATTTGGCTTACTTCCGAAAGATCACTAGTGTGCAACCATGTGGCGCATTTTACTAGTAGTCAACTAGATCATTGTAGCATGTGAATTGTTATTGACAATTGTTATATTCTTATTGCAGCGTGTGGAGCACTTCATGTAATGTTTGTATAATTGCTTTAGAAGGCGTGTATGCCTTAGCATGATCCTATGAAAGAGATGAGTATACCAAGAAGGCGAAATTGCAGACTTGGAAACCAAGATTGGAGAATGCAAGAATGCAGGAAGATGAGACCATCAGAGCTTATGTAGAAAGAATCACAGAGATAGTGACAAGAATAAAGAGCATAGGAGGAGCAATACCTAAAGATATGGTAGTGCTGAAAATTCTCAGATCTTTAACACCATCTTATGTGAAAAAAGTCAATGCTATTCAGAAAGTAATTCCTCTCATGAAGGGATTCAGTAGGGAGATGCTAATTGGTAAGTTCCAAGCTTATTGCTAAATTGAAAGATTCTTTAGCAAAAGTTTAAGCTGAATTTAAAGGTAGTGTACATAAGGATAAAAGGGTACCAATAAAAAGTGCTAGCACTAGTAGCAAAAACCTTGGACATTGTGCCAAGGATTGGGTAGAAATAGAAGAAGAAATAAGATGGATTAACAAAATATTTAAAGGCAAGTTACCTTTGATATGTCATTCATGCAAAAAAATTGGTCACTTTGCATCAAGATGTCCTACCAGAAAATATAAGGTTAAGCATAGACCTTACAAGTCCAAATTTCCTAAAGAATGTCTTTATGTTAATGATGACGAGACTGAGATTAAGGAAATAAACTTTGAAGACAATGATAATGAGGATGAAACAGGATTTGCAGCAAGTAAAGGTGAAAGTCTTGTTAAAAAAGAAAAAGCATTAGTTTCACATGTAGAGAAGAAATCAGATTGGATTATAGATGGTGGATTCATGGCATATGACAGGTGACAAAGACAAGACTGTTGAGTTGAAAAGGTATGATGGAGGAAATCTTAGATTTGCTGACAATACACCTTGCTTATTTAAAAGAAAAAGATTATATAACACTTGATGGTAAGACTAACACAGATGATGTATTATTTGTTGATGGCTTGAAACATAATTTGTGGACAATTCAAAAATGAAAAATGATCAATAAGATATAAATCAGGGAATGAGATTGCAACTAGTGCTAAGACCAAAGGTAATATATTTCAGCTAAATCCTTCTGAAATAAGTTGTTTTGTTGCAAACGTTGATGATAATTGGTTTTGGCATAGAAAGTTTTGTCATGTAAACTTTGATAACATATTGAAGATCAGTGATTGTAATGTTGTCAGAGATCTACCTAAGATTGTAAAGCCTAACTAACATGATGTGTAAGGAATGTGTGATGGGAAAGCAACCGAGGAATACATTTCTTGCATGCAGATTTGTGTTCCTACAAAAACAAGAACATTCTAATGTGAGAAGTATTTTATTCCTTTTGTTGATAATTGCACTAGAATAATGTGGTTTGCTTTCATAAGGGAGAAATATGAGGCATCTGATAAGTTCAAGAACTTTTGAAGATAAAGTGTTTAAGGTCAACAGAGGAGGAGAGTTTACATCTCTAATAAGTTCAAGGCATATTGTCAAGATCATGGTATTCACACACAGACTTCAGCCCCTAGAACACCACAGCAAAATGGAGTAGCAAAGAGAAGAAACAAAATCATTTGTGATACAGCAAGAGCAATGTTGCTTGAAGGTAATGCAACATATGTACATTGGAAAGAAGCAGTAAGTACTGCAATATACACCTTGAACAAAGTACATAAGAATATTTAAAGCGAATGTTATATCAAAAGAGATGATGACTAAAATAGGGAAGTTTTATCCTAGCAGTGATGAAGGTATATTTTTTTGTTATTCTACTAAAAGTAAAGCTCACAAATGCTATAATCTAAGATTAAAAAAGATTGTTAAAAGTGCAAATGTGAGAATTGATGAAAGATTTCAGGTGTAAGAGAGAACTTTTGAGTATGATTTAGATGAGGATGTTAATTAAGCAAGCACAAGGTAGAGACTGGTTTAGTATTAGAATACAAAACAAGAACAATTCTTTGAGATTGACAATGGAATTTATGTTCAAATCAAAGGGCCAAGAGAAGAACAAAGAACACCAAGGTATGTAGCTTTAAATCATCTTGATGAATAGGTTTTTGGAGATGCAAGTACTGGAATAATGGCTAGAGGTAGAATGAGAAATGAACTATGCTTGATTTCACAATTTGAACCTAAGAATACTGATGAAGCATGTAAAGAGAAATCATGGATTAATGCTAGGAAGGAAAAGCTAGAACAAATTGAAAAGAATAATACATGGGAATTGGTTCCTAAACCTAAAGACAAGAATGTTGTAGGAACTAAGTGGGTATTCAAGAACAAGATGAATGAGCAAGGAGAAGTTCTGAGAAACAAAGCAAGACTAGTATGCAAAGGCTATTTACAACACAAGTCTATCGATTTTGAAGAAACCTTTGGTCTTATAGCCAAATTAGAAGCAATTAGACTATTTTTGGCATATGCAGCTAACAAGAAATTTGATGTGTATCAGATGGATGTTAAGTCATCTTTCTTAAATGGAGAATCGGAGGACGAAGTATACATTTCACAACTAGATGGATTTTCATTAACAAATCAAGAAAACATGGTATGTACACTTCAGAGATATTACGATAATATATAATCGTCTATTATTAGTTAATGGTAATCTATTGTAAATATCTAGTTAGCTTTAGTTAGCTTTAGCTTTTTTAGCTCTCTGTTAGAATAGAATGTTTCTAGTCTTTACGATCGTTTCCTAAGGAAACATCGTTTTATTCTTTTGTATATAATGACCTTTCGGTCTCTGTTAATAGCAAGATTTTTACCAATTACTTTGTAATATGGTATCAGAACCTATTTCTTAAAAAAATTCAAAAATCATAATTTCCTCTTCGAAATTATTAGACCCATTTTTGAAATTAGTTTTTGTGATCCTTGCTTCATCATATCAAAATCTTTTGTTTTTCGAACAAGGGTTGTGTATTAGGGTTTTTGTTTGTGACTCCATGAGTAGCGAAAAATCACAGTTTTACCTTTGCAAATCACGTCTGAAAATCATGAGCTTCAGATTTAGTTTTTTCTTCTGTCTCATGACCTTAATGTAGCAGATCAATGGCATTTTTAACTCCTGCAACGTCTGATAAACTAAACCTTATTCTGTTGTTTGTAAATGGTATCTGTTAGTAAACAGTTTTGCCCTTCAACAAGAATTACAAAAAAAGGTTCAATACACTCGACAAGCAGGACAAAAAGCACTAACAATTGGATAGATTATCATTTTATTCATAATCTTCCTCTAAATTGAGAGGTACAGCTCCCTCGTAAAGATATTCAATGAATGTGATATATGCTTATGTCTTTAATCTGAAGACACGAAGGGTTTTCTGACATTCATCCATCAATATGGAATGAATGCGATTATCAGATTAACGCCTAAAGAGAGAAAGCAAAGAAATAACCCTATGATCACCTATTATTTGACTTTCTACATTACAGAAAAGACAGGAAGAGTTGCAAAGATCATTATACAAAAGCGTGAATACATAACCACAAGATTACATATATCACGTTCAACATAGTAATAAAGGACTATATCTAAAAGAGAAACAAAAGGACTCCAAACTCCTAAATCAGAAACACAAATGTATATGACTGCAAAATCAAACACATTTATATCCCTCTTTATTTCAGAAACATGATAAAACAACAATAATATTGCTCTATCCCCTATTACAATCAATCTGCATAAGACAAAGCTCCTTCCCCTATCACAAAACAGAACTGTCTTCTCCCTGTAGTAGTAGCTGTAGAACTCCCACTCTCGGAAAAAAAAGAACCCTGGTACAATAGTTTTCTCCCATTAAATAAATTTTTGCCAAGAAGTTTGGCAACTGCCCTAACTTCTTACCGAACCCATTTTCCCATTACAGTGATAATTAATTCTCTTAAAGAATTAATTATATTTGAACTTTCCAATACTTGAACTAATACAAATTACAATAATAATAATTAATTCTTTTAAAAAGAATTAATTATTTTTAATCATTCTTTTCCAAATATAATCTGCTCCATCAACCTACCCAATTAAATCTTCTACTTTCACCCTCATATTATAATTAATTTGTTATAGAATTAATCATATGAGAAATTAGAGTAATGTTTTAATAATTAATGACTTTGCATTTAACTTGAATATATTTAATTCATTAAAGAATTAAATAATATAAACGCACCCTCATATTATAATTAATTTGTTATAGAATTAATCATATGAGAAATTAGAGTAATGTTTTAATAATTAATGATTTTGCATTTAACTTGAATATATTTAATTCATTAAAGAATTAAATAATATAAACGCAAAATAATTTGTAAGTTTTAAAGGTTTCTAATTTCTCATGTTGTTGAGCTAAGAGGGGAAATATTTAGGGTTCCAAAACCCTAGCTAACAATATCAAATATCACGACTTCTTGCAACAAAACGTCTTATACGAATTGTGATTCCTACCTACAAAAATCACAACTTCTTGCAGAATTTGAGGTCTTTTCTTGACTGCTACAACCAAAACGCCTCTTTCAGCACCAGCATCATCCATTTTCGGGCATCTTTTTACAGCATTCTACCATTTTTCCGCAAATCCGAGCTTTCATGACTGCTGACTGCGTTTTTTTTGAAACCCTAATATTTTGACCTTGAAAAAAAATTGATTACAATTTCTTGATTGGGTTTTCAAGAGATCAACTGGGTTGTCGTCCATTTTTCCTGGGTGCCTCTTTTTTTGTGCCTTGATTTTCGAGCCAACAGATCTAGAAAATGACGTATTCCTTTTGGGTTTTTCATGCTCTCTTCTAAGTCACTCTCTGAATTTTCTAGTTCTTCCATTTGTTTTCCTCGAAGAACATGTCTTCACAAATTTTCACATTTTTCATTGAAAAACATACCATGGCACCTCTGACAAACATTCTACTCGAGCACAACTCCAAATTCAATGGTCGAAATTATGGCAATTGGAAAAAGCAGATCAACACAATTTTTGAATATCGGAACACCGATCAACTTGTTCTTGGTAGTTATGAAGCATCTGACTTCTCCTGGTCCTAATCAAGATACATGGGATCTGCATAATCGAGAGGTGGTGACGCTTCTCAAATTATCCGTGGCTGATGATCAGCTTTCCCAGATTCCATCCAGCAAGACAACTATCGAAATTTGGACACATCTCAAAGGTCTTCATGAGACTTCTAAAAAAAGCAAAGCTTTCTTTCTGAAGAACACTCTGTTTTCTATTGTCATGGATGAGCGCACCTCGCTCCAGGCACACCTAAATCGGATTTAGGAAATTCGTGATTAGTTACTTGTCATCAGTCGCAAGATGGAGGAAGAGGATATTGTGGTTATCACTCTTTGGAGTTTACCAAAGTCCTATGAGCATTTTATCGAAACTCTCAACATCACGTCTTCTAATGTTGATTTAAAGTTCACTGATCTCTGCACACTTCTGCTTCAGCAAGATCAGTGGAAACAACAGTTTGGTAGCAGCTCCATATCCACCTCCACAGAGCAAGCCTTCGCTACGAAATCATTTCAAAAGGATAAAGGCAAGTTTCAACAACCATCTCAGGAGAAGTCTTCTACTCCAGCATCAGATGGTTCCTGAAAGAAGAAAATGCAACTACTGCCACAAGTTTGGACACATGAAGATTGAATGTAGGAAATGCTTAGCTGCATTATCTAAGCAATTAGGTTTGCAGCCCAAAGCAAATAGTGCAGTGCACACTAAGCAAACAAAGTCTGCCTTTTACACCTTCATGGCTAAAAGACCTGCAGATCAGGTGAAGTTGTCTCCCTGGTAAATTGATTCAAGTGCCTCTCATCATTTCACTCACTGCACAAACTAGTTTACTAACTACCAGCCTTATTCAGACTGTTATTTTTTGTGGTGTAGAAGAGTACACAATTGTCAGCAAAGGCAATTTTCAGATTCAGTTGTCTCCCTAGTACATTAATTTAGGTGCATTGTCATTTCACTCACCGCAGAGACTAGTTTACTGACTACCAGCCTTATTCAAACTCTGTTATTTTTTATGGTGGAGAAGAGTACAAAGTTGTCGGCAAAGGCAATTTTCAGATTCAGTCTGCTAGAAGGAATCTCATATTCCTCGATGTGTACTATGTTCCAGGGATGGAACTAAATCTACTCTCAGTCAGTCAGTTGTTGTGACATTCTCCAAACTTGGATGTCACCCTTAGTTCACATCAGTGCACCATCACTGATTGGGCAACTCAGTCTACTGTTGCAGTGGGTCTTGGGAATCATGGTCTTTTTAGACTTACTGATTCTAGTGATTCTCGGGACTTAGCTGTGGCTGCTCAGCAGTCTTTTGTCAACACACTTTGGCATCAACGATATGGGCACTTAAATGTGCATTATCTCTCACAACTTGCTCGAGATGAGCTTGTTCTTGGAATGCCAAATATTCAGAGTCAATAACTTGGAGTTTGTGATGCATGCCAGGCTGGGAAGCAACATCGCACACCTTGAGCTTCTCAAGTACTTCAGCTTGTTCATGCCAATATCTGCGGCCCCATGGTCACTCCTATTCTTGGGTCTAAGTATTTTTTGTTATTTGTTGATAATTTTAGTAGAAAAATGTGGGTGTATTTCCTTAAAAAGAAATCAAATGCATTTCCTATATTTCAAAAGTTTAAACCTTAAGTTGAAAAAGAGTCTGGGAAATCTATTATTACTCTTAGATCAAACAATGGGGGGAATTTTGTTCTAATGTTTTCTCTAGCTTCTTGGATACATATGGCATCAAACGCTAGTTAACCACACCCCACACGCCACAACAGAACACTGTAATTGAATGTCAGAACCGGACAATCGTCGAGATGGCTCAATCCATGCTCGAACATAAACAAGTTCCAAACAAGTTTTGGGCAGAAGCAGTTAACATTGCAGTTTATCTGTTCAACCGGTCACTCACAATGGCAGTCAAATGTAAAACTCCAGAAGAGGCCTGGTCAGGTCGTAAGCCCAAAATTAGTCACCTTAAGGTTTTTGGCTCCCTTGCTTTTGTTTCGATCCCTAATGCATCACGCACCAAGTTGGATGCCAAGAGTCAAAAACTCATGCTTGCTAGATATAGCAATCTTCACAAAGCCTACCCCCTGATCAATGTTGAGACATCTCATCTCATCTACAATCGTGATGTAGTCTTTGATGAGCAGCGAGGACCATTCATGCATGTTTCTCTTGTTCATAATCCAGCAAACCAGCCTATGAAGGCTCATGATTTGGTAGTTCGGCTTCCATTAGGTCCACTTGATGGGAGGGCTCCAGTAGCTCCTGCAGCTCCAATTATACCAATGATCCCTGTACAAACACCTCCGACTTCTCTTGTAGGATCACCTCGATTTGTAGATGCTTCACTTGAGTTTGATCTCGATTCTTCTGATAAGGAACCTGATCACCAAGCAACTCCTGATACTAATGTTGGTCGTTCTCCTCTTCGGCCTAAGATGTGGGCTAAGACGTTTGTTGATCTTAGTGATGATGAGCTCATTGAGGGGAGAACTACTCGGAAAAAGATAAAACCTACAGAGTCTATTAATTTTGCTCTCATGGCCAACTTTCACGACGTGTTTGAACCTCAAACATATTATGAGGCTAAAGGAATTCCAAAATGGGAATAGTCCATGACATCTAAACACCAAAGCCTATTGAAGAACAACAGCTGGGTCCATTTTGATCTTCCACGAAGGAAGAAACCCACTGGTTGCAAATGGGTTTACAAAATCAAATACTAATCAAATGGTACTTTGGATAAGTACAAAGCTTGTTTAGTGGCGAAGGGCTTTTCTTAGCATCAGGGCATTCATTATGAGGAGACCTTTGCTCCTACTACAAAGATGAGCACCATCAGATTAGTCCTAGTCATGGCAACACAGTTTGGCTAGAAGATCGATCAGATGGATGTCAGGAGTGCTTTCCTGAATGGTGATCTCCATGAAGAGGTCTACATGACGTAGCCTCCTGGTTTCAAGGTTGCTAGTAAAGACCATCAGGTTCTCTGATTGGTAAAAGCTCTCTATGGCTTAAATTAGGCCCCTCGAGCATGGTACATAAAAATTGATAAGTACCTCAGTGATCAAGGCTTCAAGAGGAGTTCTTCAGACTCAAATCTGTACATCAAGACTACTGACAGTGACATCATCCTTCTGGTTATTTATGTGGATGATTTGATCATCACTTGCAGTTCAGGTATCTTTGATTCAGGGAAAAATAAAAATAAAAAGCAAGTCTTTTGATATAACTAACCTTGAGCTCATGCATTATTGCCTAGGTGTTGAAGTTTGGCAACAGTCTTCTAGTATATTCATCTCTCAGTCCAAATATGCCTAGGCTCTATTAGACAAATTTTGTATGCAGGATTGCAAGCCTACATCTACACCTATGGAGAAAGGTCTCAAGTTATCTGCAAAGTCTGATTCTCCTTCCGTTGATGATACTACATATAGACAACTAACAGGCAGCCTCATCTACCTCTCTACTACTAGGTCTTACATCAGCTTTGCAGTCAGCTATATCTCATGCTTTATGACAGCTCCTAAGGCTGATTATTGGATGGCAGCAAAGCGTGTGCTTCACTGTGTGAAGGGCACTTCCGATTATGGACTTCTATACTCTCGAAGTTCTAATCCTAAACTCATTGGGTTCATAGATTTAGATTGGGCAGGCTCTGTTGATGATAAAAAATCTACTTCTAGTTATGTGTTCAATTGGGATCTGATGCAATCACATGGACCAGTAAGAAGCAACAGGTAGTTTCTCTCTCCTCTATAGAGGGACTATTAAGGTAGGATGTGAAATTGTTTGGCTTCGTCGGATACTTGGGGATATGCAGATGTCACCAACAGGACCGACTACTCTATTTGTTGATAACGAAGGTGTTATCAAGTTAGCACAAAATCCAGTCTTCCATGAACGAACCAAGCATGTGGATGTTCATTGTCATTACATATGACAGCTGGTTGAAGACAGGACTATAGATTTGCAGTATGCTCCTACCACGGATCAGAATGCCTGATAAGTTTGTCAAATTCAGAGGACAACTTGTTCTAGATAGATTAACCATTAAGGGAGGGTATTATGATAATAGATAATTCTCTATTATTAGTTAATGGTAATCTATTGTAAATATCTAGTTAGCTTTAGTTAGCTTTATCTTTTTTAGCTTTCTCTGTTAGAATAGAATGTTTCTATTCTTTACGATCGTTTCCTAAGGAAACGTCGTTTTATTCTTTTGTATATAATGACCTTTCAGTCTCTGTTACTAACAAGTAAGATTTTTACCAATTACTTTGTAATAAGAAAATCCTTTATGGACGGAGGCAAGCTCCAAGAGCTTTGTACGCATTTGGGATTTAAGAAAGGAAGCACAGAGAATAATTTATACCTGAGAGATAAATTACCATATTCGCTCATGCCCACTAGAGTTCGATAGTCGATTCGTGCCAAATTTGGGTTCGAACCAAAATCGTTTCAAATTCGTTTTTCTTTTGAGGAATTTGCTGCAAATTCGCCAAAATGGACCCTGGTCAAATTTGCAACAATTTTTGCCAGGCATTCGCTGATGATGACGTACCCAAAATGAATGTCATGTGAATGACCTATGAATGTGGACCACTTTAAATGGATTTTTAATTCTTTTTAATACTATATTTTTCATTGTTTTTGCTTTTAGGTTATGCATGCGATAACCATTCTTCTAGGTTTTGTTATGCGCGCACAATAAATTTAAAACACCATTTAATATAAAACTTTGTTTTTACTGACCGCAGATTCATCCTCTCACGATTAAGTCACTGCTAACATGAGCCTTTGATGAAGCGATGGCCAATGAACATTTTTCTTCCATTGAAGTCAAACTTAAAATCCTTCTTCATGTAGTCCACATGATCCCTGCACTTTTATTTTCCATAAAGATTATAGTCTTTGTCCATAGATACTATTCAGAAAAATTATCGGTACATAAAGTTATAAAGACAACAGGTTATAATTTTTATTGGTACTTGATGGCTTTCTAAAGACAACAGGTTATAAAGTTTATACAACCTAAAAATGTTTCTAATATATATATATTTCTTTAATTAAGAAGTTCTACATGTGCAAACTTAATATCTTTCTGTTTGCAATTCAATCATTGAAATCATACAATACTTTCCCAATCCGTTGCAAGACCTGACAATTTCATTAACAATCATCTTTGGTGCTCTCTTATATTTATATTTATATTTATATGTATATATAATCTTGTGCGAACAAACCCAAAACAAATCCAAACCTGACCAAAAAAAATTTGGACAAATTTTGAACCCGACTGTTGAACCTGCATCTGAACCAGAATCCGAACCAGCAACTTAGCCTGAGAGTTAATTCAAATGGACTGTTGATTATTGAAGTTTTTGTGGACGTCCTTTTTGGAGGAAATGATGAAGTAACAAATTTTTTGATGAAATGAAAGCTGAATTTGAAATGTCTATGATAGGAGAAATGAAATATTTTCTGGATTGCAGATAACTTGGACTAAAGATGGCATCTTTATATCTCAAACTAAATAGCTTGCAGAATTGCTAGTGAAATTTGGTATGGAAAATTGCAAACCAGTTGGGATGCCTATGGTTACAGGTTCTAAATTTACTACTACTGATGATTCCCCTAGCACAATTCAGACAAGCTATATATCTATGATTGGTGGTTTGCAATACTTAACTCACACTAGACCAATCCTAGCAAACGCAATAGGTATTGTAGCAAGACATTAGGCAGAACCTAAAGAATCACACTTGGAAGCAGTAAAAATTATTTTCAGATATTTGAAAGGAACTTTAGAATTTGATTTATGGTATTTAAAGATCAAATGATTTCACATTATATGCTTGTATTGATGCAGATTGAGCAAAAAAATGTTGATGACAGAAAAGGTACAAGTGGAGGTACATTTTTCCTTGGAGGAAAATCAATTTCATGGCTAAGTAAGAAGCAAGATTGTATATCACAACCTACTGCAAAAGCAAAATATGTGGCAACAGAAAGCAATTGTAATTGGTTGATATAGATGAAACAGATGCTAAAGGACATTGGTATAACTTTTTCTAAACCTATCATCATGCATTGTGGTAACAACTTAGTACAATGAGCATGTCAAAGAATCCAAAATTACATTCAAAGACTAAACATATTGATATCAAATATCATTTTCTGGGAAAGAAACTTACAGAAAACGAAATTAGATTGGAATATGTGAGCACACTTGAGCAAGTTGCAGACATCTTAACTAAGCCTTTACTTAAGGACACCTTTGAAAATCTCAGAGGCATGTTTGGGGTGATGGCCTCTCCTTATGAAGAGTAATTGATGCAAGGATGCATCAGTCCAATATATTCAAAGCACATTCATTCGCCTAGACATAATGCTTGGTACTGCTCCTTGGTGGGAGTGATTACATGGTCCAGAGCTAGTCCAAGAGCTCTTATTTGTTCAAATTTTTATAATCGTATTTTTTTGGCACTTGACATTTGTTTTAGTTTGTAGATTGGCTTGATCCAATACAATTATTTTGATCAGAATTGCATATCTTTCTTAAGGAAAGAAATCAGTATGACAGAGAGAAATCTTCCTTAGGGGAGAGAGATTATCGATAAGATTTTTACTTGACATTTTGGCACCCTTTGCCATTGATGTCAAAGGGGGAGAGAATCATGTAAAAAACCTTTCATCAAGGAAGGAATGTGTATATAAGGCTTGAAGATTGTATATGTTGAGGATATTTAGAAATGATTTTTTTGGATTAATAGTTTTTCACTAAGTTACCGATTTGGATGTTGATTCTGAAGCAAATTTCGGAAGCGGATATGGGATGCGGGGAATTTTTGTTTTTGGATGCAGATGCGTGAGGAAACACACACACACACACACACACACACACACACATATATATATATGCAAAGAAATGCAAGAAATATCAAATATACTAATATATGCAAAGAAATGCAAGAAATATACAAAAACAAATTATTTGATAATATGACTATGAATCTATGATACTTAACCCTTTATCAAAATTCAAAATATTTTAAAATTCATATGATATTTCAATATCAATATGTGCTTGTCCAACATTAGCGTTTAGTCTTAATTTTTAAACAATAAGTTCAAATAGGTCATGTTCAAGATTCCAACAAAATAAAAACATAGTTAATGATTGAAGTCTAAAGATTCAATCAATCAAAGTCTGGCTCTAAATCATAGGGATTCGCAAGAAAATCCACATTCTCATCATCATCTCCAACTGCTGAAAGATTATTTGAACCAAGCATGGTTCCACTTATGCTAGATGCACCACGTGCCACACTATCATCATCACTATCTCCAACTGTAATAAGATCATGTAGTGTTGCATCCAAATTTGCACACTCAGGGGCTACATCCCAAAGCTTTGTTGCCCCTTCCTTGTAATGATCATTCTTACATGACAAAAGACGCAAGTTGATGTGGACAAAGACCAAGTCCTCAGCTTTCTTGGAGCCCAACCGGTTGCACTTCACTGAACGGATAAAGGAATACGTACTCCAATTCCTTTTAGCAGCAAAAGAACTAGCAACCTATATAGTTGTCACAAAACATACAAATGAAAAGCAAATTAATTTTAAAGAATGTGTGAAACCCTAAATTCTAAAAAGCAAGTGTAAACATAAAAATTTAAAACAAATTTACAAAAAAAATAAAAAACTCACTTGTGATAGGACCTTGATTGCAAGAGGTTGAAGATGCTTGAAAGGTTGACCATACATGTACCACCATGTGATAGCTCCCATTCTATTTTGGTCCTTTAGTGCAAATGGAGAATGCCTTAACCCCGAAGCAAACAACCCAAATTCTTCCCTCACTTTTTCATGCATTTCTTCCAGTGGGAAGAGTCTTGTAAGAGCTTTGTGGCACCCCTCAGCAACCTCCTCATCCGCAAATGGTGCAACTCTACCCGACATACCAACTACCTCCTCACTATAGTACCTAGGAGACAAGGCATATGCAAGGAGGTGCAATGGGGTAGTCATCTTATTCCAGCGATGGTGGATAATTGCTTGCACTTGTGTGCATAAGGCTTCACATTGTGTGGGGTCACTCTCATGTGCTTGTATAGAATGTTTTACCTTCTCAACCATGGTGTCCATGCCATCATACACATCCCCCAAGCAAGGTGTATCTGTATCAGCAAACGGAGCATAGTCATGATGGGATCGGTGAAATCCAATACATATGCCACACGAGCCCACCAACTCCCACTCAAGATCAAATCCTTGATCCTTTGTGCTCTTTCTGAATTTAAGATCTTCTATACACCCCATTGATTACCGATGACCATTTGGCCCAATGCATCTTTTACCTTGAGGAGTCATCTCATGACAATTGTATGAGATGCAAAACAAGTCTCAGCAAACTAAGCAAGTTAACAATATGTCAATTGACAATATAATTATAAATTTTCATTTTTAACTAAATTACAAAACCATGAAACTTAGTAATTTAACAAAATTAATTTACCTTCAACAACTCCAATTTGGAGTATGTTCTAAAAATGGATTGTGACATGTGGTGGTTGGTCACAAACATCTGTATGTCCTCCCCCTCTTCATATATTTTCTTCACCCAATCTACTTCAGTGCCAATCCTCTACATGATCAAGTTAAGGGAGTGAACAGTGCATGGGGTCCAAAAAATACGCTCATACCGACTCTCAACCAAAGCACCCACACCCTTACAATTTTTGGCATTGTCTGTGACCACCTGTACCACATTCTCACTACCCACCATCTCGATGGCCTCGATGAGAATTCTAGAAATGAATTTGGAATCCTTCACTTGCCCCTCACAATCAATAGCCTTCAAAAACATTGCCCCTTTGGGAGAAACTGCAATCACATTAATCAGTGATCGGTTTCTTGTATCCTTCTAACCATCTAACACAATAGTTAGAACCGAAGTTTTCCAAGATTTTTTGATTGGTTGAAGGTCTTTCTCTATATGTGCCTTCTCTTGTTGCAAGAGAGTTGTATGCACCTTTTCATACCCCAAGCTTGTGTAGTTAGCTAGTGATTCTTTGATTGTTGCCACCATTTCCTTCCAATATGGCGATCTCACCAAGTTGAAAGGAAGCCCATTCGCATAGAGGCAACGTGCAATAGCTTCATCAGCACGGTCTCTTGCCTCCATTTTAAATGCGGTGTGCAATGGGCCTCTTTTGCAGGTTGAAATTCCCACTTCTTCCTCATCCTTTCTTGGCACAGGTACTTGCAAGAATGGGTGTTGGGAGGATGTAATTGGTTCAGTGGGTGTCTGTAGCTTGCTCTTTGAGGAAGGACCTTGATAGTAGCTTTCTTTTGATCTATTGATCAATGCACCAGCAGCTTCTTGTTCTCTTACAAATGAAAGTATTTATGCACTAGTTATCCCAATACCATTTTTGCATTTGCACATTCCAAATCCTTTGCTAGTAGGGTCCATAAAATGAAGCTTCACTCGGGAATATGAGCTATTGAAAGGTTTTCCTTTGTTACTTTGACAATAATTGCACTTCCAATAGTATGAGCCACCTCCTGAAACCTGTGATATCTATGTTGTATGTCTCCACAAAAGAGAACCTACACCAATTTTGAAATTATCAGTCCCTTCCCCTCCTTGGCCCCCCACTGAACTTTGACTAGCACTAGCACCGGTATCCATTCTTGCCTAGTTTTTTGCAACCTATTTTATAAGAAAATAAATAAATTTTAATTAGTTCCTAACAACTATGAACATCAATGATCATGCATACAAGTGGAAAGAAGTGAGAAAAACTACTAAAATAGATACCCAAAGTTGCTTCTACATATCTTTCAAAAAAAAAATGAAAAGAAAGTTTTAAAAAATCTTCAAGAACTTTAAAAAAATCATCAAAAACTCAAAAAAATTCATCTAAATACTCAAGAAAAGGATTGATCACTTACCTTGAATGGTTTAAACTCCTTTGAGAAAGCTATCTCTCCCTCTTCGATCGATCCTCTTCGAAAATGCTGAACTTAGCTTCACAATGAAGAAGTGGTTGTAGGTTGAAAGTTCTAAAATGACTCTTGTGAATGCTTCAATATTGACTTTTAGGGTCGTTTTAGGGTTTCATAGTGAAAAAAAAACTTTAAAAAATCATTCCATCACATGTCATATTAGACACTTAAGTCATAAAATAATTTTTTTATTTATTTTTTTGTTTGCAAGCCGCTGGGCCTAGGGATACTCCCGGATGCGTCAGCTTCCCCACGCATCCGGTAGCCTACGGCTGGCTTCCAGCCAACACCTGCAAGGCTTCCGGGCGGATCCGGGATCCGTCTGTCTCCGATGAGGATGGCACACTTGGGAGCCACGAATCGGTATCTGAGGTTTTTCACCATACGTTGTCAAGGAGAGATTGTTAGCACTTGGAGTGTTGCAAAGATGTTGTATTAATGACAGATTTTGTCACTGATGTCAACATATGATTTTTGAATAATTAGAGTAAGATTTTGCATATCAAAAGTCATTGATAAGTTTAATATAGGCAATGGTTTACATATTTGTATATCCAAGCTTACATTTGTGTAGAAGAATGAGTGTAGACATCGTGTCTATGTTGTACTTTATTTGATATTCTGGATGAGTTATAGTTTGTTTTGTGAAAACGGGTAGCAAACAAGTGAGTAGGAAAATATGCCAAAGGTAGTTGCAGTGTTTTTGCCATACATTGATGGCGAGCAAGAATTAATGTTATGGAACATGGGAGATGATAGAAGACTTGTTTGTGTGCGTACTTGTTTGTGTACGTATTTTTGGATTTGTAAGTCATTTAGCTTACTCTAGAAAGGTCATTGGTGTATAACGTGCAATACATTTTACTAGCAGCCGACTAGATCATTGTAGCATGTGAATTGTTATTGGCAATTTTTGTATTCTTGTTGTAGCATGTGGAACACTTCATGTAATGTTCGTATGATTGCTTGAGAAGGTGTGTATGCCTTAAGCATGGTCCTATGAAATTAATTGTACATTGGGGAAGCCCTATTAGTCCAACATAATTAATTATTTGTAATTGGCATAAAGGAAAGTTATTTTCCTCATTGTGAGGTATGCAATGATACGTATAAATGTGAGCCTTGATGTTGGATTGTCAAAAGCAGAGCTAAAAAGTTGTTGGATGCTTTGAGAAGAGATATGAGTGGAGTCTACCATTCCAAGTGGACTTCAAAGGAACTGTTTTGGGAAGCAAGTTCCAGATCAGCCAGTTCACATTAATGGATTTGTTATTCTTTGTAAAGGTGCCTTAACCTTTCATCCTTTGAGCAGTGAGCACAGGCAGTATGCCTTTCGGTCTCATCAACTTCTTATAGGATTAGAACCTTCTAACAAGGGTTCAAGGTCTCTTAACAGGGATATGTCCTCTAGCAGGGGCTGTTGTACTAAATGCACTGTATTTGACTCCTAACAAGGTCACATCCTTCGACAAAGAACTTGTATATCAGTACATTATTTTGCAGGTGTCATCCCCATGGAGGTTTTTTCCACTGATCAAGGGTTTTCCTCGAGAAGAGAAATCAGTATGTTATGGTGTATGGTTTCTTATTATTGTGAATTATTGTTTTAATTGCTGGTGATCAGTTTTACAAGTTTGAAATTAATTATATGTGCTCACAACTGATTCATCCCCCCCTTGCTGTGATGTTTGGACTGGACTTCTTAAAAACTAGTTCATGGAGCTAGATACTTCATCCACAACCTCTTCAAACACATTGAAGAATGCATTTGAGGCTGAGTTTAAACCTAATTTACCAAATTCGCTTACTGAAGGCCAAATCCTCGAGTCAATTTGGTCAAAAGTCTGATACAGTGCAAATTATCTTAAAATTTGTTTTTTAACTAATAAATTCACACAAAAATTTGGGAGACGGACCCTACAGGAATTTGCAATGAATTTGACCTACTTTTGAAATTATCGTGCGAGGCTGGAAAGAATTTGGATCAAATTTGGGCAAACATCTGTTATGTTGACTTTTCAATCAAGTATTTTCTTGGCAAATAGTAATACAACCCTAAAAGTGATATTATAAAACTAATAGTAATATGCACCTTATCATAATACTCACTGCCTATGCATTCTTCTCACACAGCAATTTTTCTGCATATACCATTAGCGTTTGCAATTCTCTTGGCGTTTGCAATTCTGGAGCGGCTACCTGAGCTGGGCACTAATCTATTGTTATAAACCATTTTTTATGGTATTATTGCATCATACATTGAGCTGCCAACATTCTGATTATCTGCTCCAAATCAATCAGGGTTTGAATGGTTAATTGTGTCAAGAATTATTTAATCTTTTCCTGCTAATTAATGAGAGAAGGTACGGCTATCTCTCTGCTATTAACAGACTGCATTTGATGGTTTTGGCATGCCATATTAGGGTGGCACTCACAGTTTAGGAGCAGCGTGGGTTTTCCAACAGCTGCATTCAGAATAAAAGAGTGGTATCATACATTTGGAGGACTGCAATTAGTATTTATAGGCAGCGTTTGAGCATACAGGATCTGCACGTGTCAACAAAGGACAATTTCCATTTCATTCATCAACAGCAAGGTTTCAGCGTTGATGTTTCTTACTGTCAGGTTCTTCAATAAATAAGTTTATTCCATATTGTTTTGGCATTTGTAAATATTTGTGAGTTCATTACAGAAAATAAAATTGGTGTGCAAATTTATGAACACAAAAATATAGACTAATGTCAGCCTCAATGGAGGCGAGAACCAATGCATGAATAAAGAGATGCCAGTTCAGAAAAGGACACAAGAATGTCAATATTAACAGTCCCATAATATTCTGATTGGGTAAGTAAACAAACATATAACCAGCGTCCAAAAGAAAAGAATGAGAATGCATGATGGTGATTAGTATTTACGCTTAATTCATTATCAATAAACAAACCATTTATGGCCTGAAGTAGTATAACCTACATACAATAATTACCTCTGCAGAATAGAAAAAGGGATATCTGCAAGAAAACATTTACCTGGTCTTTTCCAGCAAAATCATTTTCAGGTGTGAGAAAAAGCATGCAATGGCACTCCTTCCTGCCATTAAAACAAATTCTACAAATGTGAAAGAACAAAGATAAAAATAAATAAAGAACCATTTTCCATAGCAAGAAAAACAAATTACAGAAAACTAAGATTAATTAGGACCATTCTGTAATTTACTACCTGAATATAAATTTATGTTGGAAAAAGGAAAACCAAGAAACATGACACAAACAACACTAGTTTGATGAATTCTTCAACATTCATCTGAATCTTCTTCTCCATCTAAATACAAGCATGATATACACTATCCCACTTCCATGACGGTGCCACCTTTTGTCACCTAGAGCCTTGGGATAAGAGAGAAATTTTATGCTCTTGTTAAATAGATCTTGTGTAACACATCTATTAAAATATTGAAACTAACCCAAAAAAAATACAGAAATGTAAAATTTAAAATTCTGTGGAAGGATTCTGCTGAGCTCAAGTGTCAAAAATTGAAGAGTGGGCTTAAACAGTTTGGTTTGTTGGTGGTCGGCATATTATAAGGCCAATAATAAATATCAAACAAACAAAAAATATTTTTCACCGTGTAAACCAAAACCGGGAAAATGTGCAGTGGTCAAAACCAGACAAATGCTAGATGAAAATCAATTTAGATGATGCCTCCAAAGGGAATTTGGGCCCATCTAGGGCGATGTGTGTGTCAAGAGATGAGAAACAAAATATAGTTGCCTTTGCTTCATCTAAATTGGAAGATGGCACAAATAACGAAATTGAGGCTATGACGACTTAATTAGTGGTGGGATTGGCAAATACACTGGATACAAGCCATGTTCACTTGGAAGGAGACTCTCAGGTGATAGTGAATGGTGTGTCCAAGGGAAAAATTCATGTTTGGAAAATTAGTAAAATTGTGGATATTATCAGGCAAAAATTGCACAGGTTTCAGAAATTCAAAAGTACACACATCTTGAGGGAGGGAAACTCGATAGCAAATACGTTTGCAAAATGGGCAGTGTCTTTTCAAAGCATTGGGAGTGTTTTTGAGGATCTCAAGGGGATAATGATTTAACTTAATTGCTTGAAGGGTGGTATTTCAAATTCAAATAAGACCCGACCATTAGCATTATTCACATCATCATTTTGGATCGGAGGTACTGTGGTAGCTTTGTATAATGATTGCCAATCTTTTTCAACTTGAGTTTGCAATGTACAAAAGCATGTATTGGCTATCCTAATGGTGATGAAATTTTATTTCACCTTATGCGCTTACAGGTTCTTCAAAGATTGCAAGCTTTGAGGTTTTCATGATTACAATTTTTAATGATGGGGGGTGGGGGGGAACGTGGCATTTGATGGTGACCTTTGGTATTATGCATGTGTGGCAGGGAAGTTTTAATGTGACCTTTGGATTAAGGTGCTCCCAATTTTCATTTGCTCTATCTGTAACGTTGTAGAGTGTTAAGTTCATTGGTGGAGTCTGTTGTTGGTGTTGTGTGAGAATGGAAGCAATTTTTTCGCTTCACACTAATGCCCAGCAGCAATGCTTCCTCAGTGAAGTAACAGTGAAAAGAATGAAGAATGTTTTTCTTTTTGATGGTGAAGAGTTTTAAAGGATTGTTTACATGCTGTTTGAAGAAGATTTCATCGATGTCAACCGTGATTATTGTGCTAATATAGATATTGCCTCCATGCTTTTCACATGGGCGTTGGAGTTCGGGTCCAGGGAAGAGGTCATTTGGGTGATGAAGATGTGTGTTCGGAATGAGTGGCTTGCAAGGTTAGTATAGATTGTTGCAATGGCTGCACCAAGAGAGTTTTTGTGCAGATGAGAGGTACTGGAGGAATGTTGGAATTGGTCAAACGTAATTTAAACCATTCTTAGTGTGGAGAGGAGCTGCTAATATGGATGACAGGGAATTGGATGTGCTTTCCTGAAGACATATATCAGAAATATGGTAAGGGAAAAGAAAAAGATGAAGTGGAAAGTTCACAAGAAGAAGTTGGCTCAGTTGCAGAAGCTGTATTCTAGTATGGGGTCTGGATCAAAGGATCAGTGGGCCATCGAGAACGAAGGGAAGAACTGTTGCAAATAAGGCTGCTCATGTTCCTCAATGTGTCCAGGCTTTCTGCAAAGTGTTTATAATCTTGCTATTGTATTTGGTCAGTGTCAGGTATGGAATATTAAATGTATAGACAATTAGTCCTAATGTGTATGCCCAATTTTTTATTATAATAGCATGTATATGGGAAGTACGGTTGTCTCAGACTGGTTGTTGTTTACAGGTGGTCTTTTTTGCATCCAGTTCATACTCTTTGTTTGGGGTCATGACTGATGTGCAGGTAAAGTTTCTGTTGTAGCAGGGATTGGTATTTGATGGGCTGTTTATGTATGCATATTGTAATGTACCTATTAATATATTATATATATATAACCAATCCAAAAAAACAATCACAAGCATACAAACAAATATCAATAGACAGTGTTTATCAGCCATTAATGCCTTCCCCTTGGTGTCTACCAACCAATTTTGGTACAACTTAAATGTCTGAAGATATTTAAAATTCCATTTTAGCAAAATACTAGTTTTACATGATAAAAACAAACAATATTTTTCCACCATTAAAACATCTTCTAGAAGGAACAATGCCTGCCTTTCCCTCATAGGCACACATGGACAGTTCCAAAACCCTTGTTGTGCCTCTGCTGCCTTGTCATCATAATGCCTGGAAGAAGGTACTCTGTTAAGTAATTTATCACATTGTTTTGAAAAGAAAAATCAATTAACTGTATAATCTACATCCAAATCATTGGATGCAGATTTGAAAAAAAAATCAATTCAAAAAAAAAAATTTAGCCAAAAATTAATTATTATAACACACACCTACACGGGCAGAGTGGTGCACCTAAAGTATCTTTGTGCTCTGCCAAACCCTGTCATTTCCATCAGCCATAATATTAAAAAACAAAAATACTATTCAAATCAAATCGCCAGATGGAAAATATAAATGCAGTAGGAAATATAAAGAAAGTGAACCATAATTGAACTAAACAACAATTTAAAAAAAGAATTAGTAGTGATGATGCATATGTAATGTCCCGACATGTCTGACGACCAGCAGAAATTAAGACAAAAACTTACGGAAAGCAACAGTAGATTCATCTGACGAGGTTGAAAACTTTGATTATTAAATTATTATTTTATATAATATCTTAGTTATAGTCCAATTCATTTGTAAAGACAAATCCAAAATAATTATATTCTAGAAGATAGTCAATACTTCAAACCAATAAGCCCCGTGCATTAAGTGGCATGCAATTATCTGGAGCCAAATAAATGTTTGATGTGATTATTGTTTAGACAGAATAAGACTGACATGCATGACAGTTAGGCAGCACAATTGATATATGCCCATTGTTTAAATTAGCAACCTTTGTGAGGATAAAGCCCTCATGATATCAAATTTCTCTTTAATCTCTAATAACCTGTGCTAGGCCAACATTTTGTGTTATAGAATGACAAATTTATAAAAAGACCAAGTACATTGAGTAGTTTCACCGTCTTCTTAATAGTTGCATAATCTCTTCCGTAGCAAGCAGTTTCTAGCACCTGTGAGTTTGATTTTCATACAAATATGTGTAAAAGGCACAGGAAGAACTCTCCTCAATTGCATGCAGTATTTTATCAGAGCCCTCACTTACTTCTGTAAACCTTTAAATCCTCTGCTTCCCTGTCAGGTTATCACTGTTTAGAGGTTTCTAAGGAATGTCTCTCTATAACCAACTAGGTCCAATACATACAGCAGAGATAAACAGATGAGAAATCATGATGAAATAATCTAATGCTCTATGCTCTATGGGGACACGTCCTCTGCACTTTTGCACCAGTTCCTGTCCCAGGAAGGTACGGGGATGTGGGGATGGGAAATTAACTGTTGCCAAAGCCATCCCTTTTTGGTTAAATTGGATACTGTCCCTGAAACTTCAATTCGACATGCCACGAAACTTAGGTACGCCAATCCAGATGACCATCCCCAATGGCCCAGCCAAAAAATGAACGTCCGAACTTGCAAAAAAAAGGTTTTTTTATTTTGTGATTGACTACATGAGTCCCACATGAATTGAAATAGACAGTAAAAAATATGAAACCCTATTTGAGCCATTAAAAAACCAAAAAAGGTAAACAATTGCACATTTTAAACATACTTGCTCAGAGGAAGAACATAGAGCACAGCAGCAGTGAAGAAAGTTTACATTTTAGAGTTGTGAGAGGAGGTTTTCCCATCAAATCTTCTTCATTCCAAGTATGTTTTTCATTTTCCAGTTGCTTATTTCAACTTTATAGCCATTGTTTTCCACTTTTCATTTGTTTTGCAATACATAGGGATGGCATTTTAAGTGAAATCTTTTTTTTTAAACTTGCAGCACTATATTACATTCCACAATCATGAACAGCAGTGAGAATGAGGGGAGCAGTGGTAGCATGGATGTTATAAAGCAAGAAACTCATAGAAAAAGACCTAGTACTTGGGCAGCTTATAGTTTTCAAGTAATGTGCTTGTAGCAGGGGCAGAAACCTCTAACCCATTTGAGTGCCTTTCACAAGCCCTCAAAGAGTTTGCAAAAAGCCTGTTCAACCCCAAGAAATCTCTCCTTCCATTTTCCCACAAGAGTAGACAAGGATAAGAAAACAAATCCAGGGATAGTAGGGAATGGAAGTGTCATTTGTGCCACCTTCTCATAGGGTAGAAAGTAACACACCCACTCCCACTTCAAGTAAAGGAAAGGGGAAAAGGACTAAAAGAGAAACAAATGTTGCTGCTTTATTTAATTTGCAAGCAAAAGAGGTGGCTGAAACATCAATTGGAAAAAAAAAATTTGCTCATGCTATACCATTCCATGTGTTACGTTCCTCATATTTTAAACAAATGTAGATATCTATGCTTTTAATCCCTCGTTTGTACCACCTAGAGAAATGAAACTATGCACCACCATTCTTGATAGAGTGTAATCACAAAAGTGAGCACTTTGCTTGAGGATATGAGACAAACATGGTTGAGGGGTGGATGCTCCATCATCATGGATGGGTGGACCAATATCAAACATCAGTCAATCATCAATCTTATTGTCACTAATACAGCGGGCTCTTATTTCCTTAGAGCTATAGATTATTGAAGGAAATTGAAGGATGCAGCCCACCAATTTTTTATTTTTAAGGATGTTATAGAAGAGGTTGGACTCGCTAATGTTGTGCAACTAATCATTGATTCAGCCTGGGGTGTGTAAGTTTGTCGGATTCATAGTTGGCACACTCACAGATTAATCAGCGATTAGCAGAAAATCATCGAGTTTTATAGCCTAGCGAGTTTTTGGCGAAACAAATTGCCAATTTAAAAACCCAGTTACCCAAAGAAATTGTAGATTACTCGCTGATTTTTCAGCAAGCATTTTTCTGATTAAAACTCGTCTCCGTATTTCCAGCAGTGATATAGGCAAAAAAATTGATTTTTGCAACATCAATTTTCATTTGTGCATTTAGATGTTTGAGGAGGGAAGAGAAGAAGGATTCCACAGCATTCTTAGGTGATTGCAAGCAATTCAAGACGGATCTGAGTGGATTTGAAGAAGATTTCAACCGATTTTAGAAGACAAATCTCTTTCCCACATAGCTTTGCTGAGATTGTTTTTATAGTTTTAAAAAATGTTCTATTGTTTTCTTGTTGCATGTAAATGAATTCAAATCATTTGAAAGCATTTCAACTCTATATTTGACAAATGAAATTGAAGAATATGTAAGATTTAAAAAAAACAAATCCTAGTAGTTTGTTTAGTTAATGTTTAACTTTGAGTGACGTCTAAAACAATCAAACTTATTTACCTAGTTTCTATTTCTAAGTTCTAACTTTGTTTATTCATTTTTCTATAAATTTATATGTGTAGGGCCATGGTTTAGCATTAAAAAAGCCTAATAAGCTCACGGGAAGAATGGCCACAAACACCATGCCCATCTAGATATATAGGCACTCAGCCTAGAAATGCAAGAGATAAGGCAAGGTGGTATGCCTATGAAGCTCCAAATGATGTTGGGAAGGTTATATGCATTTCTTGTGAAAAACTTATTTCTGGAGGCATAAACCACTTCAAATACCACCTTCCAGGCATAAAGAAACATGATTCAACTCCTTGTCGCAAGGTAACTGAAGAACAAAAAAGATTCATTAATACCCTAATTGCAGCTATTGAAGAGAAAAAATTGAATAGGGAGAGAGGGAAATTAGCTATGAGGGCAACCATAGCTGAATCTCAAGGAGCTCCTATTGATATGCAAGATGAAGAAGAAGCACTCGAGAACATGGTGGGATCTCTTTGTGGCCCACAGATCCGCAAACAAAGTGCCTTGTTTGCCAGTTTGACTCCCTCTTCTACATTGCCTGGTTCTTCTATATTGCCTAGTGCATCGGGAATAGGGAACTATATTTTGTGTCCAGGAACACAACTAGATCACAACCATCATTACAAGGCATTGGATGGAGCAAGGAGGTGCATGAGCAAACTAATATTGCATGTGCTGAATTTTTGTTTTTCAACAATCTCTCAATGTATGTGGTTGATAGTACCTATTGGCTAAATATAGTGAACCTAATTACAATATCGGGCAAAGGCTACAAGCCCCTTCTCGCAAGGACTTGAGTGGAAGGTTAGTATTTTACTATTTAGTAACTGTAAATAATTGAAATCCACTTGAGTTCATTTTTATATTTTATAGTTTAATTGTTATTTCCTATTTATTAATATCACTTGATTTCACTTTAATTTTGTAGGTTGCTTGACAATGTGGTTGATAGGGCAAGCGTATTGGTGGAGGACCAAAAGAAAGAGTGCAAGAAATTTGGCTGCACCATTTTATCTGATGGGTGGATAGATGGAAGAGGTAGAACCATTACTAATTTCTTGGTTGCTTGCAAAGATGATGTGGTGTTTCGGAAATTTGTTGATGCCTCCAATAATGTGAAAAATGCACACACATTGACTTTAATGTTGGAGAATGTTGTCATGGCGGTGGGAGTACAGAATGTTGTCATGGAGGTGAGAGTAGAGAATGTGGTGCAAATCATCACAAATAATGCAACAATATATGTGGCAGCAAGTAAATTTAATTTTTTATATTCAAATTTGATCTGATGTAAATATGGAAAGTTGGCAACTAATTATTGATTTTTTACTAATATTTTAGCTAAAATCCTCCAAGAGTGGCACCCCACAGTTTTTTGGTCACCTTGTGCAACACATCTCCTTGACCTTCTTTTAGAAGACATAGGACTTCATTGGGTGAGTTCAGTTGTGGAAGATGCAAGGCGAGTCACCAAATATATCTATAATCGCCCATGGGTTTTCAGTTTGATGAGAAGAATCACTAAAGACAAAAATTTGGTGAGGCCTGCTATCACAAGGTTTGCAACGGTGTTCTTGGCGTTGCAAAGTATTATCAACACAATATTACCTCTGAAAGATATGTTTGTGTGTGTTGACTGGGTTGCTTCACCTTACTCAAAGAAGCTTAAAGCAAAGGTTGTGGCATAGATAGTCTTTGATGATAGTTTTTTTGAAAAGGCTATAGAGATTGTGAAGGTAACTTCAAGAATCAAAACATTAATTTTTTAGTTGATTCAAGTTTCATTATTAATTTGTAACTAATTTGTATTTTTCAAGTTTCAAATGTAGATGTTTATGCCCTTGGTTAGAGACATGCGCATATGTGATGGGCAACATTCCCCAATGGGAAGTCTTTATGAGGCCATGGATAAGGCCAAAAAGGTTGTTAGAAATTTCTACCATGCAGACAAACTCAAATTTGAGCCTTTGGGAAATAATTGATAGGAGGTGGAACAATATGCTCCACCAACCCATTTATGCAGCAAGCTACTTCCTCAACCCCAAATTCAGGTACTATGATTCTCCTTGAGATTTTACGAAGACTTCATTTTACTTTTTTTTTAATGTTGTGTACTAAGACTTGATTTCATTTTCTCTTTGTTTTAGGGCTAATGGTTCCTATTCAGATCCTAATGGAGAGGTGATGGAGGGTCTCTCTAGATACATTCAAAGGATGATATCCAATGAAGCGGAGAGAGACCTTGTTGTGACTGAACAACAAGACTATGTGGAATCAAGGGGTAATGTGTTCTCTTATGTGCTAGCAAGAGAGCAAGAGCTTCTCAAGCCCCAAGTAAACCATCAAAGTTTAAAGTTAAACTTTAAAGCTTTTGCAAATTGATAAGTTGTATTTTCTAATTATCTTTTTCATTGCTTTATAACTTATTATATTTTGTTTTACAGATGGTTGGTGGGCAACGTGGGATGGCAATACCCCCCAATTTAAAGAATTTTTCTCTCAAAGTCTTGTACCAACCTTGTAGCGCATCCCATTATGAACACAATTGGAGCTTATTTGAGTCTGCCACACAAAGACAAAAAATAGACCGACTCAAAAATGGCTCATTGACCTTGTTTATGTGCACTATAATCTTAGGTTGCCTATAAAAAGGGCATAGAGTTCAGCACTACCTAGTCCACTTGATCTGGAAGAGATGAATCCCTACTCTGGTTGGACGGCACAAGAGCCAGATCCATTGTTTTCAGCTAATGAAATCGCTGATTTGGAGAGGCAAGCCATGAAGAGGGGGGGTGGCTGAAACAAATCTTCATTTCACATTGGATGACATTGAGGATGAGGATGACGAGGATTCAGAGGAGGAGGAGGAGGCATCACCAGTGCCACATATAGGAGGAAATATATCCACTTCCACGACACAGAGCCAGTCAGTAGGGATATCAAGCGAGTAGGCACAGCCACAGACTTCACAATCATGTGGCTCATGCCCTTCCAGTGTGGGGCACCTCTTCGACACCTAGACCCCCTCTCTTTTACGATAGTAGAGTTGGAAAGAGGAAGATGTGATTGCATTGATATTTTTACTATTTAATATTTACTTCTAGTTTGAAACTTCGACAGAAACTATTTAATAGTTTGCTTCCCACCAGTGATTTTGTACCCACTATGCATTTATATATATCTAAACTATGCTTGTTTCTTTTGTGTTCTCTTTAATTAACTCGTTACATGCATCTTCTCGTTAAATTTAGCAAAAAAAGTATTTTTAATTAAATTTAAGCAGTTTTTTAGGTTCTTAAGTTTTTTTTTAAAACTAGCCAATTTTTTCCCGAATAAACTTTTGGGGGCTTGGCAAGTTGTTGTTGAGTCTAAGTTTTCCAACCATGGTTGGATTGATGGTGAAGGGTACTTATTAGCACATTTTTTGGACCTAATGTTGAGTACATGCACTGAACAACACCTTGAAGAACATTGGGATGATTGGATAATAGCAATGGTATTAAAGGCTAGAGATGTACAAATGTTTATTTGCAACCATTGGACATCTCTTGCATTGTTCGAGTCATTTTCCATGAAGAAATTCTTCAATCCCATAGAGGCTAGATATGCTAGATACTTTATTTCGTTGGTGAGGATGCTCGAGGTTTAGGAGAGCCTACAATCCATGGTCGTCAATGCATAGTGGAGCAGATGGCATTAGTCTAGCACACCAAAGGGAAGGAGTGTAAAGCAAAGCCCTCGACGATGACTAAGTGTCCACAATGAGGTAAGAAAAATGTTATTGCTGACTTAATAAGATTATTTCTGATTTTGTCATTTGCTGATTTTATTAATTAAAACTTAAGTATATTAAACTTTAAGATGTTTGTAACTTGCTTGCACTTGCAGATACATTTGCTCCTTCACTGAGCCTCTAGTGTGGATCATTAGATATGCTAACACTAATTCTTCTAACCTATGTCATTCGTCTTCTTCCACGGGTTGTTAGTTCCTCCACTACAAAGAGGAATTGGTCCACATATAGCTTCATCCAATCAGTCAAGAGGAACAATCTTACCTCTAGACAATCAAAGAAGTTAGTGGTTGTGCACAATGCATTGCGGCTACATGATCGACAGTGTTGAGTATCTTTAGACTCCATCCTTACCTTGGACGGGGAAGACCCTCAGCCTACCAAAGACTCAAAGGCTGACTCTGATGATGATTTGGATTTAGATTCCTAGATCCACCATGTGTTGTTTATGGACAGTCATATATTTGCAAATACATTATTGATTTTGATTATTATAGATAGCTGATAATGGAGTTGGAATTCTATGTTATTGTTTACTGTTTAGTATTTTAGTTGTTAAAAAAATTGTCATTTCATGCATAAAACTTGCAGCCTTTGAGCATTTTTGTTACATGTATGTCATATTTTCACAATGAAAATATTTGAGTTTTGTTAATTTGCCATGTATTGATCTTCTAGAATGTCTATGGTGAATGATTTATCAATGTTTTCAAATTGATTCTTGCATTCTCTCATCCTGATGATGGATCACAGAGTGTGATCCGAAACGTTGATGCTAAAAAAACAAACACAATCAAATCCAGAAGCAAAAGTTTAAAAAGTCTAATGGATTGTGGAAATCTATTCAAATTGATTGATTTATCAATGTTATGATATGCGTCTTTGATATCTCTACATATTAAAATTCCCTTATTTTTTAAATAGTCACCCCCTGTCATCCCCTAAAAACTGGCCCTAAACCATACCCATACAAGAAACATGTCCACATCACCTAAAACGTCCCTGCCCCTAAAACTCTATGGAGCATGCTAGCTTTCACATTGCATTTACAATATATATAAGTTGTTGGTATGGGTACGAGCATGGGTAGGGTTACAAGAATCCAATATTGGGTTCAGACAAAACAAATTTTCCCGTGTGGGTATGCATCTATGCATGTGTGTGTGTTTGTGTGTGTGTAATTATATAAGTATATATACAAAAATAACTTAAAGAAATAGATATAATTGTAAAACTGGTAATAAAAATTAAATCTCGAGCGTTGGAATAGACTAATAATAATGATAAAATACTGAGGTTGCTGTCCAGTGAGACAGCTACTTAGAAGACTTCAAAGTAGCTGCTTCACAAGACAGCCATTTCAATATTTTCTTGCAAGCACCTTTACAGATTTTCATAAGTATTCATGATGCAGAAATGATCCATAAAATGCTTTAAATATTTCAAGACAGCTCACAAATTTCTAATGCTAAGTACTCTAACCTTCAATTGAATATAATATTAAGGATACAGTACAAAAATTGAAAGCAATAGAAATCACGAGACAAAACCTATTTTGCCCTGAGTTTCTGGGACAGGGACAGCAGGTAACATCGGGATGGGTTTCCAAGACAGCAAAAAAAATTGCTGATTTCGGGGACGGGGGGGACGGTAGGAGACAATTATATAAATATTATACACTGAAATTTGGAAATAATATGTATACATGTCATTCATATGAAACTAAGCACAAAGCATATCATTTAAACATCATAAAACCTTAAAATACACCATCTGAATTCAATCTAGGAAATAATAACCGATTCAGTACTCAATATGTGTTAAAATTTAACTCTAGTCTATTATGCATTCAAAAAACAATTTTAATTGTCAATATGCATATCAATATGTGAACAAGACTATAGGTTTAACAATGATAAATATCATAGATATCTGAAAATCTAAATATGCCCAAAGGCTAGAGGGCTGCCATAAAGTTTCATCATGATGTTCAAGTTCAACATAAAAGCCAAAATATAGAAAAATGAAGCAGACTGCTGCTCCTATTCTACTTCTGCCACCATGGCTTCAAAATTAGAGTCCTCACCCTCACTATCATGCTCTACAGGAAACATAGTCTCATCCAATGAAACCACAACATGTAAACCCCAGCCTGCTCACTTCCTCATCGTCATCCATCTAGGTCACTTCGTCTTCTTGCAAAATGAAAACCCCAGCCTGCTGGTACAAACTCTAAATGCAAAAGAAATACCAAACAATGGCATATGAGGGTCATTTTTGCCTTTTAAGGGAAAATGGGGAGGCAGGCCCCATTAAACACCCAAACAAATTGCATTATAATAAGGTTTAAACACTTTTTTTAATATTTGTTTGCTTTTCTTTTCTTGCAACGTCCAAGCGTTTCCGAAATGTCTTGGGCAAATTTTTAGTTTTGGGGGACATGGGGGGGCGGAAGTCCCATACCCATCCCCTCATCCCAGGGATGTCTCCATTCCAGAAACTCCAGATTTTTAGGTAGGGACACGTGCCCAAGTAACACAGGACAAAACACTTCACAATGATTGGGTATGTTAGGGGTACAATTGGGTGCATGCCCCAGGCGTACCCTCAAGCGCACCTAAGCCCAAACTGTGTGTGAGGGTCCTTTCCTATGTACCCTACAACTAAGCAATATATCATCAAACATCACTACTTAGAACATGTCACCACACTATTTGAAACAAAACTAACCGAATGGGCTCTCGTATTATTGAGTGGAAGAAATGCATGATGCAAGGATCACTAGGTTGGATTATCGGTCACTTGTTAAGAACAACATCCCAGATGATTTCTCTACACAGATCTTTCTCTGCCACTCCAGCTCTTACATAAACAATGAGAAAGATCCTAATGTAGAGAATACAGTTGCCATATCTATTCATCACAGCTGGAAAGTGACAGTTCACTACCTAATTACATCATTGACTAACACAATCACTCATTTCAGTACTTCAATGTAAACTGTTAAATGATTGAGTATATGATGAACATTTGATGAACCCTTCAATATATGTGTGGTCAACCCTTGAAGAAACGTTGTGAAAACATGGGAATCCTTCAAATCAATCTTCCCAAATCTCCTTAAGAGAAGCCTCACATCATGAACGCTAAGGTGATCAAAGATAATCCATGTGGAGAAAAAAGGTTATATAGTTGGAACAAAATAGCAGAATTCATCAAGTTGATCCAAGATAGTCCATGTGGAGAAAAAAGGTTATCCAATTTGAACAGAACAGCAGATTTCATCAAGGTGACAGCTCAAGGCAGATGACTTTTAGGGATGTGCTCAACCCAAACAAGGCATCAACAGCAGATTTCATCAAGGTGACAGTTCAAAGCAGATGACTTTCAGGGATGTGCTCAACCCAAACAAGGCATCCTCCTATTGCCTTTTTCAGCTTGTAGGATCAAGCAGTGATAGCTTCTAATGGGAATCTGCATTGGTTTTGTTTAGGCTGTTTTAGATTGGCAAGTAAAACTTGGTTGGCATGTAACTAGAAATCCAGATAAGGAATCCAACAGTAATTTACCGTAAATGTACCATCAATCAGCATAGAAGCTATGCCTTATTTGAAAAGATATGTTTCTTCTTTAGAAATAACAAATTTACCTGTGTAACTGTTTATATGCAGTCCTTTAAACTTAATGTTGATAGGATCTCCTTCAATTATGAATTTTACAGGCATCTCACTGAATGATTAATATAGCGTTACGGGCAATTAAACTAAGTCGTTATAACCTTATTTGCATGTAAGATTTAATTGTTTCTATCTTAATTCCCATACTCATTTTAGAAGAGATGCATCATGTCAATCCATGTGTTACGATGTGTGCAATTCATGATTTACACCTATATCTCAATTCAACTCTTGACACATGATGTACAAATTAGACAAAATCTCTACATACTTCTAGAGTCCAAGTAAACTTGTAATTCCTTGCTAAAAATCTCCTAGATTTGTCTTTCCATTCAGCTTCTGCAAGAATTTTGCTGTTCCCTAGATGAATAAAAGCATTTGCTGCCTTATAAACACAAGTTTGTTTTTTAAAATGATTTTAGAAGTTAAAGAAGAGAGTTAACTCCAAGAAAGAACAATATGGATATATATTACCTTCTGCCAGAGCACTAATTTGGTGAGCCATCTCTTATTTCTTGTTATAAAGTTTATGCAGACAAGTCATTTTATATGATTTTCCAATGTGGCAAACATACCTATCAAATAAATCTTGGATGAAAGTTTTAAAAGTTTGAGAAATGATTATTATTGTTGGAATTGGGCAAAGGTCACATAGTGGATGTGCATGATGTTAACAGTGGCAGGTATGTTATACTTAGAGACATACTATGTCAATTCTTGACATATATGTCAAACTAAGATTAGTGAACTCAAAACTGTTTCAAGTACTAATGACAACTAAACTAAAGGGTTGGTACCACAACATGATGGATTGGAAATAGAAATGCAAAATCAAAAAGGCGGGTTCACATGAATGTACCATGTAACTATAACAGACCCAAGCCCACCCCATGCATCAATCACCATGGCACACCCTAAAGTAAAGATCAGACTTACATCAATGCTTTTGCACACAATGTAATCATACTATAGCCTTCAGCCACCCCCAGTATTCTTTGAGGCCCAAGGTCGATGTAAAAAAATTTGTTCAATGGGCAATGCTTTAGGAAAAAGAAGCGACTGCCATAATGAAAACCCGATATCAAACATTATTAGCTCTGTCGCATGGAGAAATGTCTCCAACCCCCCTAGGATGCATCTCTAGTACTAGATACCTTCCCTGAGACATCTCTAATTGTAGAAGACTTACAACTGTCTCACAAAGATTCCCACAATCTCCAGTGCAAAAGGTGTCATCTCCCACATAAATAAAACCAAAAAAAAACTAAAATTAAAAGTTAAATTCATCTAGAAGCTAGAAAATAAATGCACCAAGAAGGGAGAAAATAAACACAGCACGGAAGGGAAAACATGAGCTACAGCATGTCAGGAGCCAACACCAACAGGACCACAAGTATTTGTCATTTGACTATTTGCAGTTTGATGCAAAACTCTAAAGATAATCATATTTTTTATATTCTTCTTGTTGTTCTCTTAAATTCATCATGCAGACTTTGCTGTATACACAATGAGAGTGAATTCTAATAGACCCTTGAGAGTTGGGAATTTCCCGGTGATAACATTTACTCTCTTTATTCCCGTCAGTGTATCTATATTCATACTCTCATATATATAATCACACTAAAATAGCAAAATGACTTGTACAGTTAAAAGATACAACCTGTTAGTTTGAGTCATTGCCTTCAATTTCCTTATACACTTTGTCAAATTTGATTGATTGCTATGAAGTTTCCTGTGCTGTTGATGGTTTTTTTGGTTCTGGATGAATCCTTTGCTTCTTTTATCCTATAGATCTTGAATGTTGTTGCCCATTTGATACTTCTTTTTCCTTCTGAACGTTTCTCATTGCCTATTTAGCATTTGTGCATTACCTTGCCAAATGATACATCATTACCTAAGGATTTTTAGCGATGAAAGTTCAATGTCATGATATTTTCTATAAATTATTAAATTATATTAAAAAAAGGGCATCTCCAAGTACCCCATCTTTTCAAAAACAGATGTACTAGCACCGGTACCGATGTCCTGTACCAGTCTCTAAGCAACCTTGTTTATTAGGCATGCCCCATTAGTTATTTTGCCCATGATGGTGCAAGCCACTGCATATGAGGCTGGATGAAAAGTCTAGGTAAAGTTCAAAAATATATACCCATCAGATGTTTGCCCTAGGCTGGACAGTACCCTCAACTCGACACTTAATTCCCCTCGTGTATTAAGTAAGTGTTTTAGAAGAATAACAAATGTAGAAATATATTCATAAATGAGCAGTGAAGTCACAAGAAATGTGTTTTGCAGATACAGACAGTAAACAATTCAGACGCAATCTCCAACCTTTGATCTCTGTAACTTTTAAAAAGTTATATAAATTTAATCAGTAATTAACCAGTGCGTACTAATATTAGGATATGAAATGCACTAAGGTGGATATTTACAAAGGCAGCTTTGCACTACTAATCTTAGCTAAGATGATCAACCTTCCTGTTTCAAAACTGCAGACATATTGATTCTTCACATAGTAAAATCCAATGTGACTCAGTAAAATGCACCTTCAGAAAATTCAAAATAATTATTAATAATTGAACACACCTTAATGACAACAGACGTAACTCCTTTATCAACACAAAAATATGTGCCTGATCGACGAGCATATATTTCAGAAAACTTCCGCATTATTTCTATAGATTTATCTGAAGGCTCAGCTGCAAAAACGTGTAATCTGGATAAGTATAATAGTTCTCAAGTGTGTTTGTCATCCTACAAATTAGGAAATGCAAGTGCATACATCCAACTAAAATTCTCTGTCACATCTTTTTTGCAGTCAAACTACAAGATCTCAATAGATTTATTATCACTCCCAACCCAACCTAATTAGAACACACTTAAAATAAGTAAAATTTCTAGAGAACGTAAGATAACTTATTTTACAGTCAAACACCGAGATCTCAATACATTTATTAATCACTTCCCAATGAACATAATATGATAATAGTTTGGAGAAAGATGGGTAACTTATTTTGCAGTAACATTTATAATTACTTTCCAAAAAACCTGATTAATAAAGAATTAAAATTGCTGGAGAAGACTATCTAAGAAATGTATCTTCTTCCTAGATTTTGAATTACACACCAATGGCCAAAATTGCTTATTCATGTGTATGTCAGAAATTCTTGGATACAATAGCAGGTGCTTTACCTATTAAATACAAATAAGAACAAATCAAATTGCTTTCGGAGAACTGAGGCCTAACTCAGAAAGAAAGATTTTCTCAATCTGTTGTAAGAACTAATTGAATCACAACCAGAGATTCTCTTCTCGATGGTTGACTTTAATTCTTATCATTTGAGTTAAGCTAAAGACTATGGGATGATCGGAGATATCAGATTTCCACAATCCATTATAATTACATTATAGGTTTCTGGATTCGGTTGTGTATGTAGTTTTAGCATCAGCATTTCAGATCCCACTCCATGATCCATCATCAGGATGAAAGAAAGCAAGAGATGTATAAAAAGTATCTAGTCTTATAAAGCTTAAGAAGTTGAGATGAATATGAGGACTATGAGATGACTAAAAAATCCAAAACAAAAAATGTCTTGGATGAATATGAGGAAAAGGACTATACAATTGCCACCTATGGGAAACGTTGAGCTCTTGAATATTCATAAACTTTGTCACCCAATGAAACCTCTGAACATAATGACTAGTAGTGATAACAGAGAATATGGAAATCGATATATTCATCTTTTACTGAGTGACTCGAAGCCTTGTACCTACTATAAAAAGTGAAGACAAGATTCTTCAAAATTATAAGCATCTGGAACACAAATTGACAAAATCATTTAGAAAGATTTTGTCAAGGCTTAGGGATCCCATAAAGCTTTAGAAGTTAAGATCACTCACAACCAGAGGGCATGTTTAATTAGTTAGACAATATTATAAAAGATATTTAGGTTTGTTTCGCAATATACAGATTCAAAATTCACTTTAAAAGCATCAGATCATCACAACTATTAAAGCTAAAAAAAAGTATGAAACCAAAAATTGCAAGAAATGCCCAAGTAACCCAAAGAATGTAAGAAAAACATGAAAAGAGCCCAACCAAGTAAAAAATTATACCAGGACTAACTTATGAGATCACAATTTTTTTAGTCAGCAGTGAAGCTGAGTCATCAAATTCATCAAATCTCTATGGTACCAGAATATGCTGAACTATCTCCATGGTATTTCTAACCGGCTACAATATTAGGCAAAATTAACAGCTAAAGCACAAAATATAATTGTTGTCTCATGTAAAGACACAATCAGAATGTTAAATTGACTGTTGAAAAAAAAAATTAAACAAATTAATAATAGTAAATACCTTCCTTTTTAGGTGAACAGCAAATCAACAGAACAATAATTGCATCATCCTCTCTAAAGACTCGAAGGACAAATAAGGAAATTGAGAAAAATATTGAAATTAACAAGAATCTCATTCAATGTCAGGATGAGAAATCAGAAGCATTTGACTATAGCTACAGAAGCTGTACTCAACAAAGGGGAAGAAAGCTTCAAAGAATTAATTATCGCATTTCCAAAATGGTTTTCAGTATAGAAGGGGCCATTCTCAAATTCCAGAAATAGGAGGAAAGAACAGGACTAGATGCAGAAAGGAATATAAATTGGATCAAGATTACCAATATCATTATCATTTGCAGCATTGTGGTATATTCTTCCAATGCATTGTGAAATTCCAAGTCTTTGAATATTAATAATAAACATGTAAATTTTCTCCCTCCTAGCCAACTTCTCATTCAATGAAATCATGAATGGTCCTGACTCAGCCGAATTATGTTGAGTCAACTGTATGAATATTGTATTTAGCATAGTTTGCAAATACTTGCAGAGTACTCAGCAAGTTGCCAAGTAAAGTTTTTGTCTGGCCAAGTTTTTGCAAGATAAACATGCAACTCATCCCATCAGCTTTTTCAGCAAGTTTCAGCGCCAAACTCACATGAGCACTCAGCGAGTCTAATTCTAAAATTCGTCATACACAAACTGTACACCAAAATGCAGGAAGAACACATGGTTTGCACAGAAAAGCACTGCTGCTTGACAGTTCATTGGTTTTAGTCAGAAAGTAATCTCACTAGACAGACAGCTAGGCATGGTGTTTGCAAAGGCATCATTATTGCAGGCAAATGGAGGGGCCCAATCGCAAGCAGTGTTAGCCTTCAAGGTCATGGGAGGACTACAAAGCACAGCCGGAATTCTTAAACACTACCAAACAGCTGGTACTTGAGCTTGGGCATAACCTTTGCACAGAAACCATAATGTGCCTTTATTAATTATTTTACAAATATGCCACCTCTAACTAAGTGCTTCTTCACATGTTGGATGAGCTAGCCCCAAAGTGCTCGAGTTTTGACTCATGGTTGCACAAAAAAAATTGATCAGCCAAGTCCAACTTAAGTCCAAATTGGTGAACTATGATATTTAGAGCATATAATTAAAATTTAATGAATCACGTGCCCAATTAGATGGAAATTAGTGAGGAATGATGAGTTTCACCCCACAGGCCATGTTCCATTCCTGCTAGCTCTTGGGCACTAGTGCAGGAGCACCCACATAAAGTATTTAGGTCAAAGTTTTATATAAAGTATTTAGGTCAAGTTTTATGTATTTAGGTCAAGTTTTATGCATGAGCCGACTTCAGAAATTTATCTTGATTTCGTAATTAGGATAAGATAATTTTCTTGGGATTTGTACAGATCATTGTGGGGTCATTCTTCCCCATTCTATACTAATCTAGAATTTTCTATTTTGTAATAATCTAGAATTTTCCGTAGACCGTCTTAGCAAATATAAGTAGAGTCTTAGGTTTAGGTTTAGGTCAGGCTTGAGAGCAAAGTTTCTGGAAACAAAGTTATGAAGAGAAGAAATCTGCAGGAAGAGCTAATGTATGTACGGTTCATTTGATAAATTAAATAGAAGAATTTTATAATCTATCTCTTGCTGGTGCTAGTTCCTATTGCTATTGTGTTTGCTTCCATTGTGTTTTACCTCTGCATCATTTTTGGTATCAGAGCTTGGGGAAAGCTCTTGAGGCAATTAGATTTTATGTCTAGATCGGAGTCAGAAGCTGAAACATCAAACATGGTCACTAATGCTGAACTGGCAAAGAAGATGCAAGAACAAGAGAAAATCAATAAGTGGTTATTAGATGAATTTGAGAAGATGAAGGGCCGGATGGAAAAGAAAGCAAAGGTCTCCTCAGAGCAAGAGGAAGAAGGGGAAGAAGAGGATACCCCAAAGCAGGAGGTGGTTAAGAGCAAGAGGAAGTATAAGGACAGAATTTTGTGTGATATAGTTGATATGGATGCATGCCACCTATTATTTGGTAGGCCCTGGCAGTATGATTTACAGGCACAACATGATGGAAAACTCAATATATGCACCATCAAGAAGGATGGAAAGGTGATTAGATTGATTCCATTTGCTGATCATGAGGAAGTGGAAGAAAATAAGGAGAGGGAAGCCAACATTATGATGGTTAATAAAAAGGAATTCTTACGAGACATGAAGGATGAACCTAAGCCTTGTTTTCTTTTGATGCCTAACCCACAACCACAAGAACTCATTGGAAAAGATAGAAAGGAGGTTGAAACAAAGAAGGCAATTCCTAATGAAGTGAAAGAACTTTTGGATAAATATGAAGGTTTGATTTCAGAAAGTATGCCAAAATCTTTACCACCTATACGAGACATTAGTCATTGTATTGATTTTATTCCTGGAGCTACTTTACCCAATAAGGCTGCATACAAGATGACACCACAACAAAATGAAGAGATTGCCAGACAAGTAAAGGAGTTACTCGATTCTGGCTTGATTACGAAAAGCTTAAGCCCATGTGCTATACTTGTTGTTTTGGCACCTAAGAAGGAAGGAACCTAGAGGTTATGCATTGATTCTAGAGCCATTAATAAGATTACAATCAGATATAGGTTTCCAATGCCAAGAATTGAAGATTTGCTTGATTGTTTGGGAGGTGCAAAGTATTTCTCCAAGATTGACTTAAAAAGTGGGTACCATCAAATAAGGATAAGAGCTGGAGATGAGTGGAAGATAGCATTCAAAACCAATGATGGATTATATGAATGGAAGGTAATGCCATTTGGACTCTCTAATGCTCATAGTACCTTTATGAGACTTATGAATGAAATACTCAAGGACTTCAATGGCAAGTTTGTCATAGTATATTTAGATGACATATTAATTTTCAGCAAGACAAAGGAAGAACACCTAAAGCACATTGACATGGTTTTGAGAAGACTTCATAAGGAGAACTTGGTAATAAATTTAGAAAAATGTTTGTTTATGCAAGAGGAGCTGACATATCTAGGTTTTGTGATCTCTCAAGGTTGCTTGAAGATGGATAAAGAAAACGTAAGTGCTATACTATCCTGGCCACCCCCAAAAACAATTGGAAATGTTAGAAGCTTTCATGGTCTTGCTACATTTTATAGGAAATTCATAAGAAATTTCAGTCATATATGTGCTCCTATGTTAGAAACTATTAAAGGAGGAAGGAAGTGTAAGTTTGCATGGAGTTAATTAGCAAATGAAGCTTTTGAGTTGCTTAAGAAAAAGGTTAGTGAGCAGCCAATTCTTTCTTTACCTGATTTTAACAAAGTTTTCCAAGTAGAATGTGATGCTAGCAAGGTTGCTATAGGGTGCATGGAGTTAATTAGCAAATGAAGCTTTTGAGTTGCTTAAGAAAAAGGTTAGTGAGCAGCCAATTCTTTCTTTACCTGATTTTAACAAAGTTTTCCAAGTAGAATGTGATGCTAGCAAGGTTGCTATAGGGGCAGTTCTTAGTCAAGAAGGAAAACCAGTGGCTTTTTCAAGTGAAAAACTCAATGAAGCCAAGCAAAAATACTCTTCATATGACTTAGAAATGTATGCATTGGTTCAAGCTCTCAAAAGGTGGAGACATTACTTATTGCCAAAGGAGTTTGTTGTGTATACCGATAACTAAGCACTTAGTTTTCTAAATAGCCAAGACAAATTAAGTCATAGGCACATGAAATGGATGGAGTATTTACAGGCCTATACCTTCACCATCAAGCATAAGAAGGGCATATCAAATAAGGTTGTTGACGCTCTTAGTAGAAGGAATCTGACTGTCTCCCAGATACAGCTAGAAAGTGTGGGCATTGAAGCACTCAAGGACATGTATGTAGCAGATCCAAATTTTGGTGACATCTACAAGGTATGTATGGAGTTTGGTGAGAGATACCATGCTGATTTTCCTGATTTCTTGATACAAGACAGACTTCTTTTCAAAGGAGGACAACTATGTGTACCCAAGTGCTCTATGAGGACAAACATTATCAAAGAGAAGCACAGTGGAACAATGGGTGGACATTTTGGTTTGGATAAAACCTTAGAATTGGTTAGAAGGTACTATTATTGGCCTAAACTTCAGACTGATGTGAGAAACTTTGTGGCAACATGTATGATTTGTCAAAGGGCCAAAGGAAGGACTACAAATGCTGGGCTTTATCAACCTTTGCCAATACCATCTGGACCTTGGGAAAGCATAACAATGGATTTTGTAATGGGGTTGCCATGGACACAAAAGGGGTATGATAGTGTATTTGTTGTAGTAGATAGGTTCAGCAAAATGGCTCACTTCTTACCCTGTAAGTCAACCAATGATGCTTCTCATAGAGCAAATCTCTTTTTCAAGGAAGTCATAAGGATTCATGGGCTACCCCTCAATATAGTTTCAGACAGAGATGTGAAGTTCGTAGGACATTTTTGGAGAACTTTATGGAGGAAACCTGGAACCAATTTATCATTTTCATCAGCCTACCACCCTCAAACTGATGGCCAAACATAGGTAGTTAATAGAACATTGGGCAATTTGTTAAGAACCCTCACAAGACAACATGCAGCAAAATGGGATGTAATCCTACCCCAAGCTGAATTTACATATAATGACTCCATCAATAGAAGTACAGGAAAATCACCATTCCCAGTGGTATATGGAATTCATCTTAGAGGGATTTTTGAGTTAAGGGATATGAGTTCACAGCAACAAGTTAGTGCCCAAGGAGAAGAATTTGCTATTGCCATAAAAGAAATCCATGATGAAGTCAAAGCAAAACTCCAAAACAGCTCTGACAAGTATAAGAAGCATGCAGATCAGAAACGGAGACATTTAGAATTTGAAGTGGGAGATTTAGTATGGGCAAATCTCAAAAAGGAGAGGCTATCAAAAGGTAAATCTACCAAACTTATGTTGAGAAAATTAGGTCCTTGTAAAATATTAAAGAAGTTTGGAACAAATGCTTATGAGATTCAATTGCCACTTGAGATTGGCATTTCTCCCATCTTCAACATAGCAGACCTCACAACATTCAAAGCAACCATTGAAGAAATTGATACAGGACAGATTGCTGATACAGAAGACATTCAACATCTACCATTTAAGCAGACACCACAACTAGACAGGATACTTGACACCAAAGTCATTAAGCAGCGAAAAGGACAGGAGTCCAATCAGTATTTGGTAAAACTCAAAGGTTATTCGGATGTAGATGCTATGTGGATGACTGAACAAGATATCAAGAAGCAAGGTACCACTCTACAAGAGCTCATCTCAAGTGGGCTTGAGATAAAATTTCCTGGGGAGTATGGTGCAAGAGCACCCACATAAAGTATTTAGGTCAAAGTTTTATATAAAGTATTTAGGTCAAGTTTTATGCATGAGCCGACTTGAGAAATTTATCTTGATTTCGTAATTAGGATAAGATAATTTTCTTGGGATTTGTACAAATCATTGTGGGGTCATTCTTCCCCATTCTATACTAATCTAGAATTTTCTATTTTGTAATAATCTAGAATTTTCCGTAGACCATCTTAGCAAGTATAAGTAGAGTCTTAGGTTTAGGTTTAGGTCAGGCTTGAGAGCAAAGTTTCTGGAAACAAAGTTACGAAGAGAAGAAATCTGCAGGAAGAGCTAATGTATGTACGGTTCATTTGATAAATTAAATAGAAGAATTTTATAATCTGTCTCTTGCTGGTGCTAGTTCCTATTGCTATTGTGTTTGCTTCCGTTGTGTTTTACCTCTGCATCAGGCACCTTGACGAAGTTGTTGGGACACCTAGAGTTACAAGCTTAAAACACATTGCATTCGTCAAAACCCTTATATTTTATAAAATGAGCTACAGTCCAGGCTTTCATGGTGGACACTAGAGACCACTTTTCAAATCACCATGAGAAAAACATGTTTAAATGTATTAATTTTGAATGTCCAACAAGCAGACTATCACACATCCTATTCTTAATGCACCATACCCCAATGAAAAAGGAAAGCTACAAGTCTTGGGTGAGATTGACAAAAGATGTGCCCCTTAGTCATGCCATCAGAACCAAATGGAAAAAAAACACTCAATGTGTTGTCAGTAAGGCACCTATTGGCAGGGATCAAGTGTAACCATACTAAGAATGAAAACCCACCCTCATATTCTTTTGACTCTGAATTTTTACTTGAATGGGAAACTCAAGTGGTAAGCCAAATAAGATGTCAATCAAACCCCAAGAGACATAAACGAGTGTTGAAATTGGCTAAGATACTACATCCAACATACTAGGCGCTGCATATCCCAATGGGCAAAGGCTGGGTGCAAGTCCAGGTGACTTTAATGAACAAATATCCTTTCATTCAACAATGATTTCTAGATTAAAGGTTGCCCTTGAAAAGAGGGGGAAAAAAAGAAATTTAATGAAGGAAACAAGTAATATGCAAAACAAGTCAATTTTCTCTCTTTCTTGATCAATATAAATATTGAGGGGAAAAAAGTAGACCCTTTAAGCAGACTATACTTCGGATAACAGTGCAGTTAATACTGACAACAATGAAGACAACAAGCATCTATGAATTCATTTTCTGACCAATTTGATCTTCTATTGACTCTATTTATAGATTGTATTCTTGTGTTTACCAAGGATATTTGTTTGAACAAGAACTAGTTTCATACAAGAAAACTCCTGCAGCCTTACACATTGACAATATTCCAATTTGTTTCAACTTAAAATTTTGTTTTTTCCAACTATAAGTAAGATGACATTCAACTAGTAGTCGACAATTGTTCTTCCAGTATGTGCATCATTAATGTTGTTGATAAGCTTAACGTCCACAAGTCACTGATTTTTGACAGATTGAAATAAGAAATTATATCTATATGTATTTTTGCACTTCATTGAGTGCAATTTCTCGTCAACATTCCTGTAAATCCTCCTACTAGAGGGGGCTGGAAGTCATCCCATTGTGAAAGTATGAATTTATGAGGTGGTGTCTTTATACTATACTATTATTGGCAGTCCATATATTGTCACATTTTGGTAGTATGCGATATTTGTAAGTGTCTATTAAATCTTCTTATTACTGGCAGGCTGTGAATCATCATGTGGATAAGAGATTCTATGGAATCTATAAATCTTCATGGTGCTAAGGGTCTGTAAATACTTGGACGATTGGAACCTTGGAACTGCTGTAAATTTATTTCAATTTAATGTATGATTTGCATTAGAGACCTGTAAAGAGTAAACTCTACATAGTCATCTTCACAAGTTGTGTGATGGTCTTCCCCCATAGTAAGACCCAATGGGTATTAAACCTCTACATGTCATATATTACATGGCTTACCCCAATGGGTATTAAACCTCCACATGTCATATATTATATGGCTTACCTGCAGGTTCTTCTTTATTGAGGACTATTCGTTACTTATTTTGTCATAATGTATGAGTATTCAGAGGAGCAATCTATAAGAATGAAAGAAAGAGGAGAGACAGCCACAGGGAAATTCAGCCAAATGTCAAAGATAAGATACAAGAAGTACCAACGTTCGTCTTCCTTATTCTTACAGCGTGCCATTTAATATCATCTGCTCTACCAACTGAAATGAGATGGTAAGTATGACTAAGGTGTCAAGAGGCTAGACGAATGCCTCATATAGAAATTTAACCAGTACTCTACAAGTGAAGGAGAAAAATTAAATTAATGTGTTGAAAATACATCACATGACGAAATAGATCACATGATTGTAAAAGAAAAGAATTTGGTGAGAGGTAAACAATTTGGTGACAAAATTGTAAAGAAAATCAGGTGCGGAAACAGCTTCCTACACTAATCTCTTAAGAGAAGTATGGTGCAAATCCTATTAAAATCTTTTACACTTACAGATTCAATATCATGTAAACAACAATATTTCAACCAAACAAGCATAAAGAAAATAGACAGAGAAAGAAACGCATAACACAAAGATTTGCCGATGGGGAAAAACCTTTCGATAAAACAACCTCACCCCTCCAGAACATGCACAATGTATTATCTTCAACACAAGGTTACAATACACTTGCAATGCAAGTTCAATAGCGACAACAGAAGACTTCAATAGCAACTCACAGTACCAACAACACTTTTTCACATCCCCTCTCTTCGCAACCCTAAAAACGCTTATAACATGCGCTTCACTTTTAGGATTACTCCCAAAGATAACCGTATTAGGGTTTTACCATTCTCCGAGAAAATAGGAACCCTAAAAAAAATTTCAACCCTGCTATTGGGGTAGAGTGTATAGTACTCATAATTATCAGTTGCCACATGTCTTCATCTGTAATTGAATCTTCCTAACATAGCTCTTATGTGTCATAGGAATCCGTCATAACCGTTTTAGTGATGATCTCCTTATACACAATTCAAGATGCCGACACATCAACATTATTTGCAAAAAATACATTTTACAAAACAAATAATAAGAATAGGAATTATCCAAGGTTGAGACACCTTATTCCTAACAAGAATTTCAATAATTTAGCAAACAACATCAGATTGTAGTTGCAGGCATTATAAATTCAATATCAATTTACATATTACACCATACACACTAAATTCAAAGAATTATGACACAAACTTCAAAGCACTTAATTGTATTTGATAGTAGGGAGAAACGTAAGGACAAGCAGGTGGCCATGGTACATAATGCATCTTCAATAAAATTTCTCCAGATCATGGTATGGCTTTCCACCTTCGTACACATTTTGAAATTGAGAACAATGTGAAATTAGCAGACATCATCTTAAATGCATAATGAAATTATAGTACCAATTCCCCTGAATATTTCTGCAGTAGCTTGCCAAAGCAAAATTCACAGTATTTGTGTACTATTATTATAGTTTTTGATGATAATTGTATTGTCAATTCCCCTGATTATCTCTTATGTAGTTTGCCATGCTGATCCTGCTCCCAAGCTGCATGTATGCTTGTACTGATCTGTGTACTCATTCTAGAACTGAAATTATAAATTACTAGACAGAAAGAAACCAGAGACTAGCAACAATTCCAAAGCTTACCATGCTCCCTTGCAGCTATTTTGCTAGTCTTCTCTTCTTGTGCTAAAGATGGGAGATGAGATTTCAGTATGGGCCATGGATGATCAATTGTGGTGGACTATTTATGAGGCTGTGGATAGCTGACTTTAATCTATCGCAAGAGTCTTCCTTTGCTATACCAATTCAATTTATAGTGAGACCACTTAAGCTAACCTTTTGGAATCAATAATTTTTTCATCAAGTTGGGTAATCACTATAACATTTTGGATTACCCATCTCAACCCTCAATTGTTTTCAATCTAATTCCAATGGATCTAAGAAAGCCCTGCTTGCAGACATCAAGTTGCAGCTATTTAACCATATGTGTAGGAGCAAATCATCAGAATAAAACATCAAAATGCAGGCATTGCTCTAGGTTTGAACAAATGGAGCACGAGGCGTCAAAAAGGTAGCAAGTAGGTGCTACATAAGGTGCTAGAAAAAGACGAGATGGGACTGAAAAAAGCATACAAACCTGACGATAGATGGAATCCAAGTTCTAATATGGAAAAGAGCATGATAATTTATTAAGGGTGTTTTTGTTCTCGGTCTCATAGGCTGTTTGTTGTGTGGACATCGTTAAAATCATTCATTCAAGTAGCAAGAGAGGCAACCGCAGAACATTGACCAATGCAAAGGTCATCTGAAATGAACCTCGCCATCATTACAATATGCTTCACCGGGTCCCCTTTCGGCCTCCTTGGGACGGCAATGGCAGCCAAAGGAAAACATGAGGTAACCCTAAAAGGGCACCTAAAAGTTACTCTATAATCTTAGGCAGAAGCAAGTTACGACTGTAATGGACGTCGGGAATAAACCAACAGAATGAGCTTAGCTATCACCGCAAAATGCCTGACCTATTCGGAAGGGCAGGGGTGGCGAGAGGATGAACTATGGGGGCACGAAAAGTTGCTATAAAATCCTCGGCAGAAGAAAACTTCAAACCCTTGGAATGTTCGTGTGATGGGGACTCAACAAGGTGTGACCTAGTAGAACACAACTGCAAACCCTTACCAACCACCGATAAAAGGAAAGAGAATAAACTCTAAGCAAGAGGAGATGTGGACTAACAGCAGCTGGAGAAAGCAAAACGAATAAACTCCGATTTATTACCAGTTTCCAATTTAAGGTGAGCGAAAAGAAACTGTAAACACGTCACTGAGAAATAATTAAAATTATCTAACCAACCAAAAATATGTTGAAAGTTTAATCACAATACCGGCAAAGGCTAAACCAACGAAGAGCCAGTGGCTCAGATGTATAGCACTAATAAATGCTGATAAGAGATCACGACTTCAAGTCCTTACTTATCCATATTCTACAACAGATGCCAATTCGACGGCATCAACGGTAACAATATTCAAAAACAGTGAAACGCCATCCAAAAGAGCTAAATCAATTTGATGGCATTTAGCAACACGATCAACATTCGTTTGGATTAGGAAATCGAGTTTTCTGTTAAAATTAACGCCGACAAAGTGGGATTCTTCATTTCCTGCCTCTGTTGCTTATTTTGTGATTATTTTGTTCACTAAAAAAGTAAATGCGTCAGATTATTCATTAAACCGGTATTGAAATTCATGGAAACGAAAAAAGATAGACAAAATAATGCGGAACCTTTGTTGGCTCGCACTGTGAACTGCCGTTTAGGAGAAATTGCATTTCTGACGTTGAAATTGTGCAGTATGCCTCCCATGTAATTGGTTTGCAATCCTGCAGCTGCCATTTTTCTTGGTTTGCAGGTAGTAATGATAAAGAATGACCCATTTTAAATATTTGTACACCCGCCTGATGGGGGTCTCAGCGGCCAGACGCTTACGTGGCTTGCCACGTTTTGTTGCAGATTTTAGACCTCATGTATCAGGTGAGATAGTCTCCCATTGTTGACACGTGTCGCGATAATCTCAACAACGTCCTGCTTTCTTTGTGCCGTCTTCTTGAAGGACAGCTCAACCTCACTCCTTGGACTCTAGTGTCCCATCTAACTTTCATTTTTTATTTTGAGGGTGTATATACATGATTTTTATTAAATATATTTGAAAAATAATTAGTTAGATGAACATGTTTTGTAGAAAAAATAATTTTAAATGAATAAAAATTATAAAAGAGTACTTAGCTCAATCTTTGATGAATACCTTTTTTTTCAAATAAAAACAAATAAATTTCTTTTTTAACATGATTAGAGTTGAGAGACATTTTGGATAAAGTTCAAACTTAACCAAAAAAAACAATTCAAATAAAAAAATAATGATCTCAATTTAATATTTTTTAGATGTTTCTTCTTGATTAGGTTTTTAATAATTATTTTGTTGTGTTTGGCCACATTGTCCTTCTAGTTATGCTTGGCATATGTTGTGCTTGATCTTGTGTTATTGATTATGTGGTGTTTGAGCATCTTCTTTTTAAATTGTGATGACTATTTATTTGATTAAATATTTAAAAATTGATTTGTATTGTAAAATTGATTCAATAAAATAAAAATATAATTTAACCCTCCTCACACACAATTATTTGAAAAATCCAATTGACTAACAGTTGTTTGAGTCAAAATGTAATGCACATCAACTCATATAATAATATTTATGATAATTTTAGTTAACATTACTTAGTTTTATATCTCTATGTCTTACAATTAAAATAATAGGTATTAGTTTATTTATTAACATCTAATAATATATAAAGAGTTGGAGGAAATTATCAGCTACCACAAACTTCCCTTACATGCTCAATCTGATAAGGGGGTTTGGGATAAGAATACTAATGGTTAATTCCCGGTTAAATTTGCCTACCTCCTTACATTTGATAAGGATCAAACCCCTATCAGCTGGAGAATGATTTGGAATAGTCAATTGCTGTCGAAACTTAATTTTCCCTAGTGGATGGTCATGTACGGCAAGATCTTAACTATTGATAACCTAAGGAGGAGAGGCATATTGATTACTAACAAAGATTATCACTACAAGGAGGAAGAGGAAAGCATTGTGCACCTCTTTCTTGAATACCCCCATACTTTAAAGGTACGGTCCTACGTTTGGAACAAATTTCCATTGGTTTGGGTCATTAACAGAGGAATGGAACAATTTGTGGAGAACTGGAATTGCCCCTTCTACCACCCCTGGCTCAAAATTCTTTGGAATATCCTCCCCCAACATGTTTGTTGGGGTGTCTGGAAGGAGAGGAATAATAGGATCTTCGAGGAGGAAGAAAGGGGGGAGGAGGTTGTGGGGGAGATATTGAGAAAGCTTGTTATGGAGAATCTTATGGTGGCTAAGTTTAGAGCACCACAAGAACCCTTGAGCATGAAGGATGGAGAGATTGCTAGAAATTGGAACATTCTCCCCAACTTCCAACAATTTGACAACTCAAAAATTTTAGCAAGAAAAAGAACCTGTTGGATCCCTCCCACCGTGTCTATTGTCAAGCTCAACTTTGATGGTGCGACAAAAGATGGTTTGGTGGCAACTGCTGGTGTGCTACGAAACACTAGGGGAGAAGTACTATTAGCCTACTCTATGAATTTGGGACAGGGGACCAATAATGTGGCTAAGGCCACTGCCTTACTTTGGAGTCTAAAATTTGTTGTGGAGATGAGGTTTAAGAAGTTAAGCATAGAAGGTGATTCTAAACTCATCATTGACTTTGTCCAAGGGCGGGCCCAACCGAGTTGGGCTATACATAGCATCTTGGGGGACATTTGGAAATTCCTAAAGACCCTTGATCACTATGAGTTACAACACACTTACAAGGAAGACAATGTGGTGGCAGATGCTATGGCAAGCTTGGGATTTGATTCAAGTAGCCTATAAATTTGGATGAGCACTAAATTGCTACCAAACTATATTAATTCCCTCATTAGTAGGGAAAAGACCCCTCCAAACTATGATTTATGAATATCCAAATTTGGAGAACTGGCAATTTTGGCGGCCTTTCTAGTTTTATTACTATGATGGTTAAGACTGCCTTAAATTTGACAAGACATTTCACGAGGTTCAATTATGTGGATTTCATCACGCAAGGGCATGAAAAAAGCAAAGGCATTGATAACACCAGCTTTAAAAAAAGAGCCATCTTTTTTTTGTGGTATTGGTTGATTACGAAAAAAGTTATCATTATTATTACTATCAAATCATTAAGGAATTTCGCTCAGATCCTTTTCACTCCCCGTAATGATGTTTTAAGACTGCCTGAACATTCTGGATATTGCATCCCCATAAAGTTTAAGGAAGAAATTACTTTAACCACTGGACACATTATTTTTGGCCCTAGGTCTGTGAAAATCTAGGTGGTGGTCTTCTTGCAAATGAAAATTGTTGAGCTTATTGAAAGTGATATCGCTGAGGAGCAGAACTCCATGGGTGGGGACCTTAACGGACTAGAGCCCATGAATATGGGGGATTTTTCCAAAAGGTAGGCAACCTGGATAATGCTAAAGGAAGGTGGGTGTGTCCCTTACATGCAGGCCATAAATGGTTACAATGAGAACTGTTCTCAACAGTTCATCAATAGCTGGAAAGACAGGAGGGTCACGATCAATGGTATCACTTTCTAGGTGAACGAGGAGTCCATATCTATGGCAACAAGACTTGAGATAACTGGCAAGAAGTGGCAAAAGATCTCGAAGGTGATAGATGAAGCTAGCATGTCTAGTTTTTTTTAGAGGAACCGAAGCCCCAGACTGGGATCATGGCAGATTTCGGAGGGATGAGTTACCGAAGCCCTGGGATGATGTGTGCCTTGTCATAATGAAGTACCTCACCTTGGAAGGTAGATATGGTGTGTACTATTTCTACTATTTCCCTTTGCTTAATCACTTTCTTAATAGGGAGTTAGTCTACATTCCCTTTTTTTTATGCGCGCCCTAGAAGAGACGGTTATGGATGTTAGGAAAAGAAGAAAGGGCCTAATTTTACTATTCTATACCAAGGGATCATGTTTTGTTTATTCCAATTCCACCTAGCCCTTTTGTAGTGCTTGCCCCTAGTTTACATTTATGTTATCATTGTCAAACTCTTTTAGGCCAATTTTATGCTTGATGATTAGTAGCATTAGTTTTGAGATTATCAAATATTGTTTCATATTCAATTGATTTTATGATGAGATTAATTGGTACTCTATACTTCATTTATGCATGATGATGATTATTATAGTGATTTCAGTTATTGATGATGTTTAGTTAGAAGGATTATCATATGTGTGTTTTCTTATGGATACTTACCCAATACTACATGTGTATAGTGTGCATGTACATTTTCTTTATGTATGGCATTTTTGATGTGGTTAAGAAAGGGAGTCATAGTCACCTACTAGTTGGGATCTACACAATGCACCACTTCCTGCCATTGCTTGTTTATCTTAGAATATATATTTTTGTACATGCGTGGATTTTATGCAGATTGCAGGTATCAGGTGTCGACTTCCCTGAATTGCCAGGATGAGCATACCCTATCGCATTATCTCAATGGTAAGAAAGGGGACATAAATTCTTGAGTCTAAATCCAAACCTTTAAACCCATTTGTCCTAGAAAATTAAGACAAGTATCTGAGATGATTACCTTTTGAATGCGTCGTATGACATTAATTCATGATTATAACCCTTTAGTTTGATCTTGTACGTGTTTTTCTATGATAGGTTTTTGTATTATGTCGTATAAGTCTTTGGTCATTTTTCTATTAATTAAGTCTAATTAAAAGATTAAATTTAATGGAAATTTATTATTGTATTTTAATATTTAAATTATATTTAATTAATTTGGAAAATTAATTAAATTTAAAGATAAAAGTTATAAGTTTAATTTTAGAACATGATAATTTTAGAAGCCTTCATTTGATGCATTTGCAGAGATGTTGATGTTTGAACAATCTCACTTGATGGATTTAGGACTTCTCACGACATCAAAGACCAAAGCCTTAGTGGCTAGTTATGAGCACCAATCAAGTCAAGGAGGGAAAAGTTCTAGCAACAACAAGAAGAATCAGTGGAAGCAGAAAACACAATCTAAGACACAACAATCCTCCTCACAGCAAGGTAATTCTTCTTCCAACAAGAAGGGAAGTAATGAAAAGAAGGACAAACTCTTTTGTGCATACTGCAAGAAGCCAAATCATGACGATCATCATTGCAAGACTAAAAGAATTGATGAGTTGGAAAACCTACTCAGGAAGAACAAGATTCAAGTGCTAGGTACTTCCAAGGATTCAACTCCAACCTCTTCAAAGGGAAAAGGGCAAGCACTTATGGAAAACACAAGTTCTTCTTCGGAATTGATACTTAACTTAGGTGCCTCTTATCATATAGGTTCTTCAAAGGGAGACTTTTCTTCATTGAAGCGGTCAAAGGTACCACACATCTTCGTGGGATATGATACTAAAATGGAAGTTGAAGGAAAAGGACATTGGAAATGGACAATGGGGAATTCAAAGATGTTCTCTACATTCCAAACCTTGGCTCCAATCTCCTCTTAATTTACCAAATCATTCACCTTGGAGATGGTCATAAAGGTGAGTTCCTTCCAAATTCATTGATGGTGTGAAGTCTTAGAGATGATTCATTAGTTGCAATGGGGAAAGTCAATGATGACAAGAGGCTTTATTCCTTCTCCCACTTTGTGCCCAAGTCTCCTTCTCAAGCCTTGTTGACTCACTCTACCTCACAAACAAACTTATGGCATGAGCGGATTGGTCATCTTGCCTTCTGCCATCTTCAACAACTTTGCTTTAAACACATGGTCAAAGGTCTACCCAACATCAACTTTTCTAAGGGAGAGTGTTCCTCATGTTTAGTAGATATGCATCTCAAGGAGAAGTATGATAAAGTCAAGTCTTTTAGAGCACCAGTGGTTCTTCAATTGGTTCACATGGTTTTAGCAGGACCCTTTGTAGTGACATTATTCAGCCAAGGCTGCTATATCCTTGCTTTTGTTGATGACTTTTCACATGGGTCTACTTCCTTCATCAAAAGAATGAAGTGATTCATAAGCTTCAAGCCTTTAAGAGTTATGTTGAACACAAATTAAGGAAAGCCATCAAGGTTCTCCAAGTGGACAATGAGAACAGATATGTGGACAGAAGACTTAGGGACTTTTGCAAACTTGAGGGGATTGATCTTTAGAATCCACCAACATTCGGTCCGCACAAGACAGATGTTACAACACTGAGGATTGGGACTCTCAAGACCATGGCAAGTTGCATGATAAAATCCAAGTCTCTTGATCCTACACTTGAAGTTGAAGCCATTAGTAGTGCTACTCGCATACTTAACAGGTCTCCTCATAATGCCCTAGATGGGAAGACTCCCTTTGAGGTATCGTGCAGTAGAAAACTAGTTGTGAGTCACTTTAGAGTCTTTGGTTGTCCAGCATGGGCAAACCTATCTTCCAAGGAATGCAAGGCATCAGCACTTAGGCCTTGTACTTTCATCGGATATGAAGACAATGTTAAGGCTTATAGACTTATGGATCCAGAGACTCATGAGATTTTTGTGGAGAAGGATGTTCACTTCGAGGAAAGTTCACCTAGCTTATCCTCTAATCCTCTCCACACATCATACAGTGTGGAAACTGATAGTGACACCAATGATAGTGCTTCAATAGATTCAGACACGTGGGCTTCTATTGACAGTTGCAGTGAGCGGTCACATCATCAATCCAGTCCACATGCTTATATTGCCACAATGAAAGGTCCAGCACAGTAGGGTACACATCATCCTCCAACTCCAGCTTCAGTTGATGACTACATGACAGACATTCCAAGTTTGTTCATCGAGTCACACATCGAGACTTGGGAGACAGCCTTGAGGACTTACATCTTCTCTTTGATGGAGATGATCCTTCTACAGTTGTTGTGAGGGCTCACTCTGACCCTCATGTCCATTCTCTACATGATCAATCTTTGTAGGTTGGCGTGATTATGGATCCTTATGAATAGTAGTTGTCAAAGGTCTCTTTGTTAGTCGAGGAGACAGATGGTTCATTGGAACAAGTTCAACAAACATCCTTGCTAGATCTGCATTTGTTCTTTTTAGCACAGTTGGAAGGGGCGAACATCAGCATCAACATAGGGATACTAGAGCAGGTTTTAGGGCCACCATACATCTTCAGGATTGTACCTTTACCTTTGTTTCTTCCCAAGGGGAGGAATGTCATTCTGCACTCTTGGACCAGCTTCTTCCTTGGAGTAGCACTCATTGGTCGGCATTCTTCATTAAGGGGGGAGACTACCTTGTCTCTCTTCCTCTTCCTCTTCTTTCTTATGGGTGGGGGGGTGGTGGACTTTTTCCTCTTATGAGGTCTTGTTCTTCTCATTCTTCACTTTTGTATATACTAGATGTATTTCATAATGGTGGGGTCTTGATTACTCAATCCATCCATGCATCCCTTTTTCATCTCTCTTTTTGGGGGATGATTTTTCCAATGAGGTTTTCCCTCTTTCTCCGCTTTATGAGAGACTGCATTTTCATTATGTCAATGGGTACCTAACATGGCCTAGTAGTTGGGACCTATCTTGCATTTCATCCTATTTTTCGTAAGCTTAAGGGCATTACCCTAAGTTGCACTTAAGGGGGGGTGTTGGTGTAAATATGTATTTACTATTTACACTTACTTAAGTTTACTCAGGTTAATGCATTATTTTATTATTTTATTTTGTGAGACACTTAGGAGTTTGTGTACCTTTTTGAGTTGTCATGTTGACAACACAGAAGTATGCAACTCTAATTTAGCACATGTTTTCTACAACACTAATTTGCATGTTACACCCTTGTAGGCTTATCCTCTTATCATCACACTTGCGTCTATGCTTAATGGAGGATAATCCATATCTAGTGGGCATGTGCCCGGTTGTATGACTTATCATGTAGTTGATTATGAGGCATTCTAGATGTATCTTAGAGGCCTTTATATACAGGCACTCCTAGTGTACTCTTAACGCGTATTTAATTGAATACATTGTTATTCTGATCATACTCCTTTCTAGTCTATAGTTGTGCTTGTGTTTGAGTTCTTAGTTCTTGGGTGAATTTTGCACTAAGGAAAATTCTTACAATACCAAATATGAAGTCATATAAAATTTCCTAGTATTCTTCACCACTATTAGCTACTCACCCAAATTCTCATTGAGAGTAGAAGCCCAATCCAGTGGCATCTATGCTTTCTTTATTGTCTCAATAAAGTGCACCATACAAATATTCAAGTGTCCAGCTGCCGACAAACCTATAACTCTACTCTCAAGAGTATAATTGAATATCCAATGTCTTCCTTCATGTATCCTCTTGTCATGTCTACTTTTCCCATTTTCTTTCCCAAAGGAGTCTTTTCTATAAGGTATGAAGACTAGATAATCTTGGAAGCTTCCTCCACATGTTCTCTATACCATCTTTTGGCTTGGTGATAGGTCAATTGGATGAATTGATTAGCCCTTGGGAGATGAAACACCTTTTCAATGTTCTTGGGTCATAGATCAAGGACGATCTCTCCAGTTATGCTTTTGACGACCCTTTCTTAAGGAACATAGTGTTTTGTGAGTGTCATAATCAGTTTTGAGGACTACACTGATATTGGGTGTGATGTTGTATTCACTAGTCCAGAGCGAATCAACAAGGAAACCATATAAGATCTTTCCATCAATTTGTTGCATAGTTTTAAGAACTCACCCAAATCTATGTCTTAAATCTATAAATACTCATCTTGAAACTATGATTTAGTAGGAATGCCTTAAAACTTGAACACTACTGGTCTTGGTGCTATTTTCTTAGGAAGGGAGGATGGTGAGGACACCATAGAATCTTCACAAAAAAAATTTCCATTAGTCTGGAATTGAAAAAAATGGACTAATGACAGACCCTAGAAATGACTCGCACAAAACCCAAAACCCAAATCGCTTTGAAAATCGCCTGAAAACCTCAATTTTACCCTAAATTGCAAAAAAGGATGCACTAGTTGCACCTGTCCAGTGCACTTGGTGCACCTTTTATAATACAACTTCTTTATATGGGGTGTGCATCACCACACCTCATGGGGTGCGCTGATGTGCACCTCATATTTGGACTTTGGGCAATTTTAATGTTTCTTTAAGTTAGTTTTTTGCTTTTTTAGTTTTTAAAACAAAATTAGGTGCACATCTGCACACTCGGGCATGTCCACAGATGCGCACCTATTTTTGGGTGTTGCATTTATATTTTTGCTTTGTCTTTTGAAGTTTTTTGGTTGTGAAGATGTGGAGTAGCACACCTAGTTAGGTGTGCTACTATGTGCCTTAGGTTTTTAATGTTTGCTTGCGTGTTTTGCAGATGGTGGGATGTGCACATCACCTAGTGTGGAGTTGCGCTTTGGGGAGTGTGGAGAAGAAAATGAAGAGAAGTGGTGATTGAGGGAGGAGACCTGGGTTTTAAAGACCCAGGGACCTCACCCTCTCTCGTGTTGTCTAGGTGCGTAGCTACATTGTTGCACAACTGCACATCACAAAAAAACTTTCTTATTGACTTTTGGTGCACTAGCGCACCTATTGAGGTGCGCTAGTGTGCCTTTCTATTTTGCCAAAAAAACCTTCTCCATCCAAAATCTTTGATTTTGCCAACTGGGTTTTCCATTCAGTACCCGAACGTGAAATAGGATAATAGATAAAACTTCAAAAGGACTTGGACCCCAGACTAGGGATCCAAAAAGCCAAAAAACAAAAGGAAGGGGTCCCCATTTCTAATCAAAATGGGGCGTGCATTGTGAAACCACAATAGTTAGTAAGAATGATACATTGATAATAGATAGTGGGTGTTCTCATCATATGACTGGTGATAAAACTAAGTTTGAACACTTAGAGCACTATGATGATGAAAGTGTTAAATTTGGAAGCAATGAACCATGTTATGTGAAGGGAAAAGGATGCATTGCATTAACTGATGAACTTAAATGTGATAATGCTTACTAGGTTGAAGGACTAAGATAGAATCTTCTAAGTGTGACACAACTGAACAACATTGGATTCAAGGTAGAATTCATGAATGGGAAGGCTAGGCTTCTGGATGGTAAAGGAAATGTAGTTGGAACTGGCAATCAGATAAAAGGTAATCTATTCTATCTATATCTCATTGATAGTTCATGATTTTTGGCACAAGTAGAGGAAAGTTAGTTATGGCATAAAGGGATTTTCTATGTAAACTTTGATAATTTGGTAGCTTCAAAAGTAAAAATTTCAATACTGAAGAAGTCCCGAAACTAGTTGATATAGATCTTTGTGGACCAATAGGTATAGAGAACTACACTGGAGACAAAACTTTCATTTTTTTTGTTCATGATTATTTTAGGATGATGACAATAATGTACTTGAAGGATTAATCTGAAGCTTTTCAAAAATTTAAGTGGTATCTAGCTAAAATTGAGAAAGAAATAGGTAAGAAGTTAAAATGCCTAAGATTAGACACAAGAGGAGAATTCATCTCTAATGAATTCAATGAATTTTGCAATGAAAGATGAATCAAAAGATAGGTATCTACACCTAGTACACCTTAGCACAATGATATACCAGAAAGAAGAAATAGATCCATCATGGATTGTGCAAGAACACCGATGATAGAGAAAAAATGTTGCAGCCAAATATTGGAAGGAAGCAATCAACACAATAGTTCATACCTTGAGTAGAGTTCAACTAAAGGAAGGTATAGATCAAACACCTTATGAATTATGGTATGGCTATAAACCTAATGTATGTTATTTCAAAGTAAATGGAAGAAAATGTTATATCCTAAAAGAGACAAGGAAAGGAAAGTTTGATGTGAAAAGTGATGAAAGCATTTTCCTAGGATACACCGATAAGAGCAAAACATATAAATGTTTGAATCTTGCTACTCACAATGTTATAGAAAGTGTACATGTAAAAATTGACAAGTTTGCATAAAATAATGAAGAAAAAAATAGTAAGGAACTTGAAGATTACAAAAACTTTGTTTACTTTTAGCCTGATAGTTTACCCAACATTCAACAGATTACCTCACCTAAGTCACCCAATTCTAGAGTGTCAACCGAGTTGCAACCAGTACAACCTGAGTTGGAGATAGTTCAAACCAAGTCTTAGACAAAGGAACCTGATTCATAGTCTATGGGAGCCGAGTCTCATACAACATAAATAGAGTAGAATTTTGAAATTCATAGAACCTTTGAGAATGGTGAACCAAGTGAATCTAATCAAGAATCTAGAAGTAAGATACCTATACTTGCTAGATATGTCAGAAGGCATCATGCACCTAATCAAATAATTGGAGATCAGATAGGAGGCACAATGACAAGGAACAAACTAAAAGGTACATGTTTTCTTATTGAATTTGAACCTAGAATTGTTAATGATTCATTTAATAATTAAAGTTAGATAGAGGCAATGAATGAAGAGATTGAGAAAATTAAAAGGAATAATACTTGGACTCTTGTTCCTAGACCCAAGGACAAAAATTTAATTGGTACAAAGTGGGTATTCAAAAATAAATTTAATGAAAATGGTGAAGTATCAAACAATAAGGCAAGGCTAGTGTGCAAAGGTTATGCTCAAGAAAAAGGTATAGACTATGGAGAAACATTTTCACCTATTGCTAGACTTGAAGGAGTCAGAACACTGCTTGCATATGCTACATTTAAAAGACTCAAAGTATATCAAATGGATGTAAAATCAGCTTTCTTGAATGGAATTCTGGAAGAAGAAGTCTACATTGATCAACCTAAAAGTTTCATTTATTCAAACAAAAGAGACAAGGCCTGTAAGTTACACAAATCTGTATATGGTCTGAAGCAAGCTCCTAAAGGATGGTATGAGAGACTTCATGGATATCTAGTAAATATTGGTCTGATAAAAACAACCTGTATATTAAAGAGGGATCACAGAACAAGATTTTGTTAGCTAAATATTTGTGGATGATATCCTATTTACAGGTCATGATGACTTATGCAAGTCATTCTCTAAAGAAATAATTTGAAATGTCAATGTTTAAAGAAATAAAATTCTTTTTGGTTTACAAGTTCATCAAATGATGGATAAAATTTACATTACTCAGTCAAAGTATGTCAAGGAGATACTTAAGACCTTTGGAATGGAAGATTCCAAACCAGTTGGAACACCTATGTCTACTGGACATAAGCTATCCAAAAATAATGATTCAAAAAAGATAAATCAAACTACCTATAGATCTATGATTGGGAAATTTCAGTATGTTTTTCAGACAAGATGTGATATTGCATTAGTAGTTGGTATAGTTACAAGATTCTCTGCAAATCCTAGAGAAAAGTATATGATAGAAATTGAAAGAATTGTGAGATATCTAAAAGGCACTCAAGACTATGGTCTATGGTACAAGAAAGGATAAAACTTCAACTTAAAATACTTTACTAATGTTGATTGGGATGGGAGCATTGATGATAGGAAGAGCACCAATGGAGGAACATTCTTTCTTGGAAAGAGGTTAGTATCTTGGACAAGAAAAAATAAAAATTACATCTCTTAGTCTATAGTAGAAGTAGAATATATTGTTGCAGTAGTTAATTGCTCCAACATAATGTGGATCAAGAAACTATTATTAGGAATGAAGGAAGAAATCAAGGATCTAGTAGTTATCTATTGTGATAACACAAGTGCAATCAATATATCTAAAAACCTAGTGATGCACACTAAGAAAAAACACATTGCAATAAAGTATCATTTTTTGAGAGAATTAGTTCAAGATAAAGAGGCCAAATTATAATACATAACACAAAGGAATAGGTTGTTGACATATTTACCAAACCATTACCTAAGGATGCATTTTTGTATCTAAGAGGAAATCTAGGGGTCATTCCCCTATCTGATGCTCATTAGAGTACAAATTATTGATGCATCAACCAAACTACTTTGAAGATCTATCAAGTTGATGCAAAGAAGTCAGAGCTCATTACATATGAATTAGTAGATCAAGTACATTGTAAAATCACTATGCCAAGTCTTTGGCATTTGATGTCAAAGAAGGAGAGAATCATGTCATATATTCATCAATGAAGAGATTAATGTAATTAGAGGCAGTAATTTGCAAGAGGGAGAACTTGATCTAATGGAGTATGAAGATAAGATGGTAGAGGGAGAATCTTAGAGGGAATTCTCATGGATGGATAGAGAATCAAAATGAAACTAAGGATATTATAAAATCTTATAAACCATTTTGATTGCTCTAATTTTTCTATGCTTAATGACATGTTGTGTTTCCATCAATGTCAAAGAGGGAGATTATTATAAAAATTATTCAATTTTATATTGTCATTGATGTTACACAAATATTATACTCTAACTAAGCATTGCCAATTGGAACCCAATTCAGAAGACTCTAGTATCAGCCAAGAAAAATTTCAAGAAGTCATGTGTAAATTGAGTTAGGTTGGTTACCAAAGGAGTTCACTGTAAACTGAGTTAGGTGAGTTACCATGGAACTCAATGATAATTGAGTGACCTATTTTTTAGTCTTAGCCAATCTACAACAAATTAGTTTTATTTATTAGTTGGTTTATGAAAGCCAACTTAGTGGATGCTATTTGTTTATTTGAAAGGGTATTCAAGCTAACTTGACATTGAGTTTCATATATATGAAATATCAAGATGTGGACGAGAAGAAGATAAGATGCAAATAAAGAAGAATATCTTATTTAGAGTAGAGTATCCAAGGAGCTTCAAAGAATATCCTAAGCAAGGAGGATCTAGAGGATAAGTCATTATAGTGATCTAAATCTGCAATTCAGTTGTTTCGTCAATCAGGTCAATCATTATTACTCTGTAACAATTGTAGTAGTAAAGAAATCTCTTAACAGAGTTGACTTTATAGTCACTTTGTAAATCCTCTAACAAGGTGGCATTTCTAGAATGAATGTCTTAAGACCTCTAACAAGGACAATCCTAATAGGGTGATACAAATCCTTTAACAAAGTCACATCTAACAATGTGTTTAGTAACCTTTAACAGGGTTGGCTCCTAATAGGGCTCACTTTAGAAGAGTGAAAAGTTGTAACTAGTTGCATTGGTGGTTTTCCCAAATTAGGTTTCCATGCTAAATATTGGTGTCTCATGTGTTCATGCTATTTTATTATTGCTTTATCTTTCTGCAACTAAGTTACTAAAGGTTAATCCACATCATTTTCTTAAGATTGCTTTGTCAATAGAGTTACATTGAATATCTAGTTCTAACCGAGATGTGAATTAAAAGGAAGTTTGTATTGACATCTAAGGGATTTGGAATTATTTTATTGGTAACTAATTCACCTCTTCCCTCTTAGTTACTCCTTTTATACTTCCAACACCATCCCCATTGAGTTTTTACCTCTAATCAAGGGTTTTCCTAGTTAACATATCTTGTATTTTTGTGCATGTGTATCTTCTTATGTTTACTATTATTATTGATCAAATGTTTAAGGTTTAGTAAGGTTAATAGAAATTTTATTGATGTGGTAATTTATTAACCCCCCACCCATCCCCTACAGCTATCTTGGTGGACTTTACTTTGTTAAAAAGTTGACTTCTTATTCATGACATTGTCACCAAAAAATTTCTCTATCTTAACGAAAGACACTATTGAAATCAATCTTGGTAGATCATAGCATCCTCAAATTACTTAAATTATTACTACTCTAAATGAGAAAGAATGAAAAGATATTACTAGATTCTTATAGAAAGGTAAAATCAACTTTGCATGGACCTAAAAAAATATGCTTAGCTTAAACACATATTTAGTTGTACACAATCTAGTAGTTGATCCAAAGACTAAACCCATTAATGAGAAATTATAGAAGATGCACCCTAAGGTCACACACTTGGTAAAAGCATAATTGTAAAAAAATGTTTGAAGAAAAGTTCATATGACCTATTGATTATCCTAAATCAGTTTCCTACTAGAAAGGCAAGAGTTGACGTTGTATCAAAACATTGATATGTCAATGAACGATACAACCAATAGTCTTATATTAGCATAGGAGGTGATTAGGCCATGTCACAAACCACAAGAGGGATGTTGGACCATTGTTAAAAATCCCCTTCCTAATATCACTTGTTGTGGCTTGAGGGATTCAAACATATGACCAATCTCTAATACCAATTGTTAAAAAAGTCAAGGTGTCCATTATACCAAAAGATCAAGTTGTCAATGCCCAATACAAATAATAGTTTTATCATAGAACAAGAGGTGATTAAGTCATGTTGTGAACCCATAAGGAATGTTGGCCCACTGCCAACATTGTACTCATAAGTAAAGATATTGGGGGCACACACATGTATTCAAATTTTTGAGATCTTAATCTCTCATGTCCCAAGAATAATTTTCCACTACCCAACATTGAAATCATAGTGGATCTAATGGAAAGAAAATAAACTAATGGATGGAATTTTAGGCTATAATCAAATCAAAATTTGGAAATGAAGATCAATGTAAAATTACATTTACTACACCTTGGAGAATATTCTATCATAGGGTCTTGCCATTTGGCCTCAAGAATGTTGGAACTACATATCAATGTATGATGACTACAATCTTCCATGATATTCTATATGTATTAATGGAAGACTCTATTGATGACATCCTCACAAAATCAAGGATAAAAGACTCACACATTTCCACCTTTCACACAATATTTGATAGATTGGAGAAGTATAAAGCATGGCTCAATCCCACAAAGTGTATCTTAGGTGTTAATTATGAAAATTATTGGGCTACATAGAATCAAGAAGAGGAATTGAGGTGGATCTCCATAAAGTGAAATCAATCTTGGATATGTCTCCTCCTACCACATTGAAAAAACTTCATAGTTTAAAATGAAGGCTACAATCTATATAAATATTTGTATCCTAACTAGGAGATAAGGTCCATCCCTTCACACATTTATGTTGGAAAGATATCAAATTCATGTGGGATTTATTATGCTAGATATAATTTGAACAAGTCAAGGTCTATCAAGCTAATCATCTAGTTTTGGTCTCACTTATTCTAGGCTAACCTTTGAACTTATACATATTGGCTACCACAACTACATTAGGTGCTCTTTTAGCACAACTTGGTGATAATGGAAAGTAATGAGCTATTTACTATCTCAATAGAACTTTGATTGGTTATGAGTTGAGATACACTTTTATTAAGAAAGCTTACTTGGTTGTAGTATTTTTCACATAGAAGTTATGCCATTACACTCTTAACCATGCTACCCAACTCATTACCAATTTGGATACCCTCAAGTATCTATTATCAAAAGTTGCACTCACTAGAGAACATCCTTTATGGCTAATTTTCAAGATGAATCGATATTGACTGCTACTCAATAAAAGCTCTATTTTGATGTCTCTTTCATGCAGAAAGGATTGAGGGCATACATATTTTTTTTCATACCACAAAGAGACCTCTTTTTGAAGTCTTATAAACTTTATTTTCTTTGTACAAAGAATATATCCAAGTATAAAGCCTTGGTAACATGATTTCCTTGGGAAATTTGTTGGAACATTAAGAGTCTAATTATCTTTCGTGACTCCTAATTGGTTAATAGAAATGCAACATATGAGTATTCTAAGAAGGATAAGAAGGTATCAGCTCAATTAAAAATAGTACATGATCTTAAAAAACATTTGTTAGAGATAATCTTTCAATAGATCCCAAGGACTAATAATTAAGAAGTAGTTTCCATAACCACTATAGCTTCAATGATCGTCATGACAAACCACATTGCGAGATGAGAGTTTATATCTCTCGCTTAACACTCATTGATGCAAAGCTCTCACTTAAACAAAAAAAATTGATGTGGTATGGCCTTGAAACACTTTCAAACACTCCAAAGTAGACTCAAGATAGGGTTCTACATCTTTGAAACAAACTTACTCCAACACATGGTCTAGGCACCAAAAATGCACAACTAGGCTTCAAAGCACAAAATATGGGTTTTTGCTTGAATATGGAACCTATGAGTTTATGGGTGAGTGGAAAGGTTCCTTAATGATCAAAAATATCAAACTCGTGAGTTTATTTAGCCCAACTTGTTCCCAAAGATCACAAATAGAAATATTGCCTTTTAGGCCTATGAGCCCCTATTAGCCCTATCAACAAGGTAATAAGGATTTAGTTTGAAATTCCTCCAAAAGATCTTTAAAAAAACTACATATATGGATACCCTTTTGGAAGAAGTGTAAGATTCCAAACTTTCAAGCTCCAGACTGATCAGATGACCCCCAAACCAAAAATGCAACAAATTCCTTTATTAAGCCTACTTGCTAGGGTTTGTGAAGGAAATGTTGAGTAGGTGATTGAACAGATAAAACTATCAATTAGAAAAAAATTAGGGAAATACCAAGCTTTATTATCCAACATTATATTGTCTTCACCCATCCCCCAAGTGCTTGCAACACTCTAACACCTATTGTCCTACACCAAACACAGAGATTTTTTTGCTTGCTAGAAAAAATAGGAGCCTTGAATTTCCTCTTCCATAATTTAAGGATCTTATTATAGATATTCCTAACTTTCATTTTTCCAAGTGGCAAGGAATTCCCATGGTGGGAATGCAAGTTAGGGCCTTATTTCTAAAACTAGTCTCCAAATGGAGGGTTTTGGTGTACCCAAGAAAGAACTTTGAATAACTTAAGTTAAAGAGCACTTCAAACCATAAAAATAATTTTATTATTCAACTATGATATTGAGGATTTCAAAAAAAATTGATTATTCACATGTGCCAATTTGTACACTATGATATTGCAACATTTTACAAGGAAAAATGGGATCTTTATTTGATTCAAAAGGAAAAATTACATTATGTGTCTTACACCCACATGAAAGGGATATTTGAAGTCCTTCCAAACCATCCCAACTAATATTCAAAGATTTTGATGATTGGGGAGTGTTTTAACAAAAGTTGTCAAGCAACTTTAATTGCATTTAGCAACTTTTGGCAATTTTTGTAAATTGTGAAATCTGACCTATCTAGGAACTTTTCCTTATGCCCTAGGGGCCTAAAACATGTTTAGAAACCTGTAGACACTCCTAACTTAGGCTAGGAGTAAGAAATTCCTTTTGACCATAGTTAAAACCCATGGTTTATAAAGTACCAAATGGGGACTAGGTCTTATAAATAGGCTCATTTTATTGAATAACTAAAATGTCTTTTAGCACATATTCCTTTTAGTATAACTCATGAAGAGTTAAAATGATGGATTCTCTAGATAATGAAGGGTTAGGTGCTACTACACCATACTCCCTTGCTTGAAAAGCTCAAGTCCAATTTGAGGATAGTTGTTCAACAAAGGTATCATGCTTGGCAATGCATTCCTCTCTCATTCATGCAACATCTATGTTCTAGAAGACCTTTCCACTTGACCAAGTAGTATTTATAGGTCTTCTTCCTTGTCTTCTTGACCTCCTTCGACTCCAAAATCCTCTCCAACTAAAGCAGTTGGCTAGGTGGTAGATCCTTGATCCATTATGCCTGAATCTCATCAGTATCCTACATTACATCATTAGTACCTGCATCACCTTAGAAAAGGGTGAGATCAAAAACATCAAAGATATGAGAAATTGATATGTTAGGAGGTAATGAGATTTCATAAGTATTCTCTCCAAATTTTTGCAATATCTAACATGGCCTAATTTTCCTCATCTGCAACTTGGTATGTCCTCTTGGTAGCCTTTCCTTGTTCATATATTCCCAAACCTAATCTCCTACCTTGAAAGAAACTTGTATTTTCTTCTTATCTGCTTGTTCCTTGTACTTAGTAGTATTTTGGTTTAAGGTACCCTTAACCTGATCATGAATATGTTTGATCCATCCTGAGAATTCCTCACCTTGTGCACTAGTTTTGAATTCACTTGGTAAGTCTCTTAGTTCCATAACTCCTCTAGGATGGAATCCATAATTTACTTGGAATGATGTCCTCCTTGTTGATCTATTCACTAAATCATTGAAAGAAAATTCTGCTTGTGGAAGGATAGCATCCCAAGACTATCCATGTTGTTTGTTAGGAATCTTAGAAGGTTTCCCAAAGACCTATTAACAACTTCAGTTTGCCCATATTTTTGAGGATGGTAGGCAGAACTGAAAGAGAGATTTGTCCCCAACTTTTTCCATAGGGTTTTCCAAAAATGACCCTAGAATTTTACATCTCTATCTAAGATAATGGATGTTGGCAATCCATGAATTCTGACCACTTCCTTAAAGAATAGGTTAGTAATATGTGAAGCATCATTTGAACTATTACAAGGAACAAAGTGAGTCATTTTGCTAAATCTATCAACAATAACAAAAATGTCATCAAAACCTTGTCTAGTTCTTGGGAGTCCCAAGAAAAAATCCATACTGACAATGTCCCATGGCTTTGTTGGAATTGGTAAGGGTCGATAGAGACCTTGATTTGTTTTCACACCTTTGGCTCTTTGGCAGATTGTACGCATCTCTGCAAACTTCCTAACATTAGTATGGAGTTTAGGCCAATGATAGTTCATTCTCAGGAGTTTTAGGGTCTTATCAATTCCAAAGTGACCTCCTAGAGTGCTACAATTCTTTTATCTAATAAGATTTTCTCTCATAGAGCACTTGGGTATACAAAGTTGTCCACCTTTGAATAAGAGACCATTTTACAATAAATATTTAGAATAAGTAGTATTGTAAGTATCAGAAAGATTAGTGCAAACCTTATAGATATTACCAAAATCTAGATCATCCTTATACGATTGCTTAAGGGCTTCAATCCACATACTTTGTATCTAAACTTCTTCAACCAATCCCACTCTTTTGCTTAGTGCATCTACTACCTTATTTGTTGTTTCCTTCTCATGTTGGATTGAAAATGTGAAGGCTTGGAGTTGTTCAATCCACTTCATGTGCCTGCACCTTAGTTTTTCTTAACTGTTAAGGAAACTCAGAGCATGATTATCTATGTAGACAATAAATTCTTTAGGAAGCAAGTAGTGCCTCCATTTCTTTAGGGCCTAAACCATTGCATAGAGTTCTAGGTCATATGTACTATAATTTTTCTTTGCATCATTTAGTTTTTTAGAGAAGAATGCAACTGGTCTTCCCTCTTGACTAAGAACTGCACCTATGGCCAGGTTGCTAGCATCAGTCTCAACAATGAACAATTTCTTGAACATAAGCAAAGCCAAAATAGGATAGTGTGCCACTCTTCCCTTCAAACATTTGAATGCCTCATCAGCTTGTGTGCTCCACTAAAATTTTGTTTTTCTACCACCTTTGATGGTATTAAGTAAAGGTGCACATATGTGATTGAAATTTTTGACAATTTTTTTGTAAAATGTTGCCAAACCATGGAAAATCCTGACTTCTCCAGATGTCTTAGGTGTAGGCCAATTGATAATAGTCTCTATATTTTCAAGTTCCATTTTCAAAGTGCCCTTTGAGATGACAAATCCCAAGAGTTTCAACTCTGTTTTCATAAATGCACATTTTTAAAGGTTTATTGCAAGTTTCTTCTCATGTAACCTTTTAAGGATTTTCTCCACATAATTCATATGTTCATATTTGGTTCTATTGAAGATAAATATATCATCTAAATAGACCAATACAATCTTTCCTATGAAGTCATGAAGCACTTCATTTATCAACCTCATGAATGTGCTTGGGATATTGCTAAGGCCAAATGGCATGATAAGCCATTCATAAAGTACCTCAGTGGTTTTAAATGTAGATTTCCACTCATCTCCTAGCCTTATTCTTATCTAGTGATAGCCTGATTTAAGGTCTATGTTGGAAAAATAGCATGCTCCTCCAAGTTGGTCTAATAGATCTTCAGTCCATGGTATAGGGAATCCATACTTGATAGTTATTTTGTTGATTTCCCTAGAGTCAATGCATAGCCTCCACTTGCCATCTTTCTTAGGGGCTAGAACACTAGGGATTGCACAAGGGCTTAGGCTCTTTTGTATGAGTCCTTTAGACAACAGATTATTGATTTGTCTAGATACCTCCGCATTCTGATTAGGGGTGAGTTTTTATGCAACATTTTTGGGTAGAGAAGCACCTAGTATGAAGTCTATTTGATGTGAGGTGTCCCTCAATGGTTAGAATTCATCTGGTGTATCTGTTGCAACTATCCCTTTGTACTTATGCAGTAGATCCTTTACCTCTTTAGGCACTTCTAGGGTGACTACTTTCACCTTGGGTTTGAGAACTAGGAAATACCCTATTTGAGAGTGTTGGATGGTTTCCAACATCTCTTGTTCACCTACCATAACAACCAACTATTCTTTGGATTTCTCTTGGTGCGGGTCAAGGTTGGGAAGAAGATTGTATTTATGTCCATCTTTAGTGATTTGGTATTTATTAGTGACACCATCATGTTTGGCCTTAAGGTCATAGTACCATGGATGACCTAGAAGAAGGTGACAAATGTCCATGTCTACAATGTCACAAAGAACTCTATCCTTATAGTCTTTTATCTAAAAATCTACACAAGCCTATTCATTTATCAATGTTTTCTACCCTTTTATTAGCCAAGATACATAGGAGGGATTAGGATGGGGTATCCTTTCTAGATTTAATTTATCTACCATTTCCTTAGAAACAAGATTTTTAGTAGAACTAGAATCTATTACTACCTTACATACCTTTCCATGGCTTTTGTAGTTGGTCCTGAAGAGAGTTTTCATTTGTGGAGTTTCCACTGGTATGGGTGCTTGGATCAATGTCCTCTTCATAATGAGAGTAGCCCCTTCTTCATAGTATAATCTCTAATACTTACGTCATCAACATCCTCTTGAAAAATGTTAGTCCTTCTCTCTTCTTGGTTTTTTTGCTTCTTTGGACATTTATTTGTGTAGTGGCCCATTTGGTTACAATTATAGCACTTGATCTGCCTGTTGTTTCTTCTACCATTTCCACCTTTGCCATTTCATCTCCTTCCTCTGTATCCACCTCTTGAAATAGTCTCACCTTGGGTACTTTCCTTGTTAGAATCTCCTTGTGGTTTATTACTTCGTGTTCCTTTACCCCATAGTTTCCTTTTCCTCTGTCATTCTTTCTTGTAATGTCCCCTTTTTAGCATTCATAGCATGATGTTGTCATTAGCCTATTTCCCCATGGTCCCGTAGGCTAACCAGGACATTAAAGGGGCTTAGAGGCCATTTGGCCTAGATAGTTTCAGTTGCAGGTCTTTCTGAAGGGTTTTGAGGCAACTTTGGGCACACTTACTATTTATAGTAAGTCATCTTGAACATGGGCGGACATCCAGTGGCAACAGTATGTTGATGGTAATTGTTTAAAATCGAAAAAAAGACTTGTTCATCATTGATAAGATTTGTTATGCATTGATAAAGCTATTTTATAAAGTTAAATTTAAATATTTAACTTTATTAATGCATAGACTATAGTTTGTGGGAAATATTTAAATTAAAAGAGTCCCCTTTATTTTATAACACATTGGAGACATAAGTTACATAAAGGGAGTTATGTTTTATCCCACATTGAGAAAACGAAGGATTGAGCTCTTGTGAGAACACTATAAAAGAAAGGGAAGAGCTTCTTTTTAGTAGGCTTGGAAATATCAAAGAAATTGGGGAATTTTCTGGAGATTATGTCTCAATAGTTTGGAGGACGAAATCCCTTCAAGCTGAAAATCTTGACGCCATTGAAAGATATGGTCTTGAGATTCAACATAGTAGCAATCTGAAAAAGCAGAATCGAAAAAGCAAGCTGAAAAAGTAGGTACGAAAAAGCAGTTCGAAAAAGCGAAACCGAAAAAGTAGGCTGAAAAAGTGGGTATGAAAAAGTAGTCTGAAAAAAGCAGAACCGAAAAAGCAGGCTAAAAAAGCGGGTACAAAAAAGCAGAACTGAAAAAAGCAGGCCGAAAAAGCAGTTTGAAAAAAGCAAAGCAGAAGGGGCAATATAGAAGGAAATTATTACAACCATCTACAACCAGGTTCTTTTGTTAGTATTGCTTTTTAGGGTGTTATAAGCTTTCAGCTGTAAGTGTGCATTATACCAACATTATCATTTTATAATCCATGTAAATGCCAAAGTCTTGGCCATATTTCATGAGCATTGTAATTTTCATTGCAATTAAGAAGATAATAGTTGCTGGTGTCATTTAAGCAATTTAATATCATTATTTATCAGCTAGTTAGTTTGCATACCAACTGTTTGTAGAAATGCCAGTTGGCTGTAAGTGTTCATTTCTCATGCTTAGATCATATATATGCACTGAATATTGTCAAAATTAGTAGCACACTCATGTTAGGTCACTGTGTAGTCCATTTTAGTCTTCTAGCACAAGATTCTCATTCATGCAAATTGAAAAAAAAGTCATTTGAAGCTAGCTGAAATACTATATCAGTCATATGTCCCTTGCATGTGAATTGTTTGATAAAATTCCTTGAGCTTTCATCAGCATTTTTTGAGGGCAGATTTGAGGAGGGTTATTATAGTGGTATCAGAGCTTGCTTGCAAAGTGTTTGACAAAATGTCAAACCACTAAAGTATAAAGATTTTTGGTGTTTGAAGAAGTTATAACCTATTGGGGTTACTACAGTGGTATCAGAGCAGTTTCCTACCATCCTGTGGAGGTCTTATTGAGAATTTGGATTAGCCAGATAGAGAGAAAAATGTTTGAAAAAATGAATGTCGGTCCAGATCAGGGAAAGGAAAAATTCTTACAATTATTAGACACCTTAGCACAGGGACACCGATCAGAAGAGCAAAGAGCACAGGAACAAAGTTAGAGATTTGAGCTTATGATGCAGATGATGGCTCGTCAAATGGGGTTGAATGCTAATGTGGTTGGAGGAAATAATTAGAATGGTAATAATCAGGATGGGGCACATAATGGAGGCAAACAAGTTGAGAACAATTTCGGTCATGCACCCCAGCAAACTAGGACAATGAATTTGAGGCCCATGGTTCCAACATTTCCTCCTAGAGCTCTAGAGCAGCCTGTACCAGAGCCCCAAATCACTGATATACAGGACCAGCTGAGGAGAGATTGGGAAGCCGGAGGTCCAGATTTTATAGTTGCAATTACCTTTAGGGAGTATATAGATGTGCGGATGAAGCATATGCCACGTGGACATGACAAGAACCAAAGCTATGAGCTACGGAAGAAAGTAGGGAAACTTCAGTTACCATATTATGATGGCTCAGGGAAGTCTACAACAAGAGCTTGGGTTCAAAAGCTTGACACATATTTTTAAATGAACCCTATGCCTGAGGAAGAAGCTATGAAGTATGCAACAATTCACCTGGATGGGTTAGCACACAAGTGGTGGCATCATGGTATGGTTACTATGGGTCATGCACACATTACCTCATATGTGGAGTTTACGGAGAGACTGATTGAACGTTTTGATAGGCCTAAGGATTGTACCTTCCCTATGACAGGCAGAAACTTGTATGAGGAGTTTAACAGTCATGTTGATTCAATACAGGGAGACATTAGCACATCTTCAGGTAATGGTTTATCTGCATCATCTTCACAAGCAAAAGGGGTTTCAGATGTTGTGCAGGTTGAGCCAGTTGCATCAGAAGGTGATATCATAGGCACACTGGATTGCGCGATTGACACAAATAGTGATTCTAGTACAGTTGGGCTGGATGAAGTTACATCAGTTGAGGATACTGTCATGTTTGAGGATAGTACAGTTGATAAGAAAGTGAGCATTCAGGACTTTGCAAAAAATGAGTATCAAGCACAGTTGGATGCTTCTTCACATGAGATAGAGGCTAGTAGCTCTTCACTTGGTTTGGCAAGTCAGCTAAAGACAGGGGACAAGGATATTGTTGCGGCTTTATCTCATCATGACAGGATGCATGGATTGATTGAGAATCACATTTGGATGATTCAACTACAGGAGAGACAAAAAGGAGTCACAACAGGTTCTTGTGACAACTTACAGCAGATCAAGGAAGGCATGGAGGCAATGAAGGTAAGTTACATACACCTACTTTTAGATCACGATCATCTCCTTAATCTTACAGGGATCTATTTAGATGCATTGAAGAAGAAGGAGGAGGAGGTTGACTAGTTTTCTCATGAGCTGGAGGATACTCAGAATTCCTTGGTGTGTATTCAGCTAGAGGATACTCGAAATTCCTTGGTGTGTATTCAGTTGGCTCTCTAGGACTTTGAGAGACATGTGGACGAGCTGTCTTAAGGTGAGCTCAGTTCGGGAGTTAGCGCATATAGCAGGGACTCAGTTTTCTTTTACAGTCAGGTCACATGTTGATGATTTCTCAAAGATGACAGAGTTTACAGGAGAGTCCCAGGATCTAATTATTATAGATGACACCCAGGGGGATGTTGTGGACAGTTTTGAGGACTTAGTTTCCTCAATAGTTTCTTATGGTACGGAGGGGTTGGACAACGATGCTACAATTTTTGATACTAATGTTGATATGAGCTTTGGAGTTGATTCGCAGGATATGGATGGTAATACTCTAGAGACCAGTAACTTTGAGGATACTCCTTTAGACAGTGCGTCAAAGGAGGTTTGTAGGAGACAGTCTAGCCAATGCCATCATGTGTCTAGTCAGTTGAGAGTTAGTGAACGAGACATTTCTATCGCTTGCCAGCATTTCGACGCTGCTCGTCAGTTGTTAGCAATTTATGGATGGGGTTCTCCTACTAGTGATGAGCAGGGAGGTAGTTATCTTTCCTTGACAGAGATCCACTCTTTATGGGAGGCTATTCAGATTCTAAGGCAGGATTATATGCAGTTGGTAGCCGACAAAGATTATCTTATGGAGTGGGGGAGTATAGCATACGATGCATTATTGGCCAAGGAAGATGAGGTGAGTGAGCTTACTCAGTAGCTCGAGGTGACTTCTGAGATTCTTGAGAGTACACAGTTGGCTTTCGAGGAGTCACATTTTCATTTGGCTAAGGTGACCATGGAGTTAGAGCGACTGCAGTCTTTACCAAATTTTGTAGAGTCACAAGCTGTGGTGTCTGGTGATCTGAGGATGTCCATGGTCGATATTGTCAGAGACAGTGGAGATGGGGATGCATCCATCCTTAATACTAACATTGGCATATCGGTTTTGTTCCCACTAGAGTCAGGTTCAGTTGAGTTGGGTGCTATAGCAGATTGTTGTGTTATGCTTGACATGGTGGTGGCCTCTAGTACTGATGGCACAGAGACTAGAGATGTTGTATCAAAGATCATGTGTGATGTTGGTGATCCAACAGTTGGCATGGTTCCTGCTAGTGATACTACTCCCTTGGCGATGTCTTTAGAGGTAGTAGTCAGTTCCAGCTTGGTTAGTGATCGATTGCAGTTAGTTTCATCTGGGTTGCAGTCTGAGCCACTTACTGAGATTGGCACATTCTATCGGCATTACACTGTGAGGTATGCTCATCAATTTACCTTTGATGACCATGTTGATGAGATGATGATATAGGGATAGACTTTGATTCCTAGTGCTTGTCATCAGTTATGGGACGGTTTGATGCCACAGGATGAGAGTTGTGATGGGCATGACATGGCAATAGGTTCTGTGGTTGATAGCTTGATAATACATGACTTAGAGCAGGAGTTTGGGAGTGATTCTTCAGCGGTTGTTGTTATTGATTCTACTCCTTTGGCTATGACATCTCCTGACTTAGCTAGTGATCAGTCACAATGGGTTCTATCACGTGTTCATGGTGAGTTGTTGATTGAGATTGGTTCTTTTTACCAGCAATATACTAAAGGATATGTTCATTGGTTTGCTTTTGATCCATGTGTTGAGGAGTTGATGGCAGACAGGTTTGGATTGGGCTCTCATTTTTGCTATCTACCTTGTAATGACTATTCACCATTAGCAGTTCATGGGTGTTATGGTTATGAGACAGTGGTTGGTAATCTGCAGAGTTGTGTTAACTGCAGTAGATGTACAGTGTGTGGATTCTCTGTATTTGGTCCAGTTTCATGTGGGAGTGGTCACCATTGTAGCAGAGTTGGAGTGTGCATTCGGCATAACATGATGGGTTGTGTGGATGGTGTTTATTATGTTGACAGTTTGGGTGATCTACTCTACTTGGAGTCTAATATTTTGAGGGTTTGTGCCTCATGAGTTCCTGACTGTGGCAGTAGTGGATTTGGAGTTCAGTTGCACCGTGATTCACAATTCATTTATGGATTCCTCTTGGTTAATTTTCAGAGGTTGTTGCAGGAGCCTATGTTGACTAACAGTAGTATAGTTCATGACTACATTTGGGATCCAGGTGGATTGATTGGGTTGTTGTTCGGCCATTGCTTGGGGACAAGCAATTTTGGGAAGGGCGGACTGTAATGTCCCATTTTTAGCATTCATAGCATGATGTTGTCGTTAGCCTATTTCCCCATGGTCCTATAGGCTAACCAAGACATTAAAGGGGCTTAGAGGCCATTTGGCCTAGATAGTTTCAGTTGCAGGTCTTTCTGAGGGGTTTTGAGGCAACTTTGGGCATAATTACTATTTATAGTAAGTCATCTTGGACATGGGCGGACATCCAGTGGCAACAGTATGTCGATGGTAATTGTTTAAAATCGACAAGAAGACTTTTTCATCATTGATAAGATTTGTTATGCATTGATAAAGCTATTTTATAAAGTTAAATTTAAATATTTAACTTTATTAATGCATAGTCTATAGTTTGTGGGAAATATTTAAATTAAAAGAGTCCCCTTTATTTTATAACACATTGGAGACATAAGTTACATAAAAGGAGTTATGTTTTATCCCACATTGAGAAAACGAAGGATTGAGCTCTTGTGAGAACACTATAAAAGAAAGGGAAGAGCTTCTTTTTAGTAGGCTTGGAAATATCAAAGAAATTGGGAAATTTTCTAGAGATTATGTCTCAATAGTTTGGAGGACGAAATCCCTTCAAGTTGAAAATCTTGATGCCATTGAAAGATATGGTCTTGAGATTCAACATAGTAGCAATCTGAAAAAGCAGGTACGAAAAAGCAGTCCGAAAAAGTGAAACCAAAAAAGTAGGCTGAAAAAGCGAGTACGAAAAAGCAGTCCGAAAAAAGTGGAACTGAAAAAGCAAGCTGAAAAAGTAGGTACGAAAAAGCAGAACCGAAAAAAGCAGGCTGAAAAAGTAGTTCGAAAAAAGCAAAGCAGAAGGGGCAGCATAGAAGGAAATTATTACAGCCATCTACAACCAGGTTTTTTTGTTAGTATTGCTTTTTAGGGTGTTATAAGCTTTCAGCTGTAAGTGTGCATTATACCAACATTATCATTTTGTAATCTATGTAAATGCCAAAGTCTTGGCCATATTTCATGAGCATTGTAATTTTCATTACAATTAAGAAGATAATAGTTGCTGATGTCATTTAAGCAATTTAATATCATTATTTATCAGCTAGTTAGTTTGCATAACAACTGTTTATAAAAATGCCAGTTGGTTGTAAGTGTTCATTTCTCATGCTTAGATCATATATATGCACTGAATATTGTCAAATTTAGTAGCACACTCATGTTAGGTCACTGTGTAGTCCATTGTAGTCTTCTAGCACAAGATTCTCATTGATGCAAATTGAAAAAAAAGTCATTTGAAGCTAGCTGAAATACTATATCAGTCATACGTCCCTTGCATGTGAATTTTTTGATGAAATTCCTTGAGCTTTCATCAGCATTTTTTGAGGGCAGATTTGAGGAGGGTTATTACAGTGGTATCAGAGCTTGCTTGCAAAGTGTTTGACGAAATGTCAAACCACTAAAGTATAAAGATTTTTGGTGTTTGAAGAAGTTATAACCTATTGGGGTTATTACATTTCTCTTATTTCTACCAATTTGTTCATTCCTCCTCTTGTACATTTCTTCAACTTTGAGTGCCAATTGATAGTACTAGCTTACAATGGTAGGACTTGTCAAACTCAATTCATCTTGAATGGCAAGCCTCAGTCCTTGCATGTGCCTTACAAGTTTCACACTTTCAGGTTCAACAAGTTTGGATTTCATCGCCAAATTTTGAAATTATTCAGTATAGGTAGGGATGTCCATCTCTTTCTACCTCAAACTCATTCTTTTCTTATGAAGTTTAACTTAATGATCCTCAAGGACATAGGTCTCTTTGAATAGAGCCACCATCTTCTTCCATGTGGTGACTAGATTATTTTCATTCTTCACCCTGTCATCTTTGATGAAGTTCCACCATGTGAGTGTAGAGCCCTTCAGTCTAGACTTGGCAATGTTCACCCTTTGGTTCTCAAGGATGTCTTCACAATCAAAGAAACTATTTAGGGCATCTACCCAATCCATTGTAGCCTCTAGGTCCATCTTCCCATTGTAGGTGGGAAAGTCAAGCTTAACATCCATAGTTCTCCTCTCCATATATTATAGAGTTCTCACAAGTAGCCTCTAGTCAATAGGAAATTCTTTTTCCTCTTGATAAAGGGATTCTTCATCACTCCCTTGTCTGACTTCTTTAGAGTTTTCACTACTTTTGTTATGAAGTTCTTCTTTAAGCTTTTCCATTTCTTGCCTCATCAATTGCATCTCTATGTTTCTTTGTTCATCTTTCCTTATCTTTTGTTCTCTCAAGTATTTCACAATCTCTACATTGGTCATACTTGAAGATAACCCTCCTTCATCTTCTCCTTCCATGGTGTTATCAAATTTATTAGCCTAAGGGATATTAGGTTGCTTTGATACCACTTGATGTAGAGCTCTCCCTTAAACAACAAAATTTATGTGGTGTAGCCTTGCAACACTTTCAAATACTCCAAAGTAGAGTCAAAAGAGGGCTCTACACCTTTGAAACAAACTTACTCCAACACATGGCCTAGGCACCAAAAATGCACAACTAGGTTTCAAAGCACAAAATATCCAAAATATAGGTTTTTTCTTGAATATGGAACCTATGAGTTTATGGGGGAGTGTAAAGGTTCCTTAATGATCAAAAATCTTAAAATGGTGATCTTGGTTAGCCCAACTTGTTCCCAAAGATCACAAATAACAATATCGTTTTTTAGGCCTAAAAGCCCCTATTAGCCCTATCAACAAGGCAATTAGGAATTAGTTTGAAATTCCTCCAAATGATCTAGAAAAAAAACTACATATATGGATACCATTTTGAAAGAAGTGTAATATTCCAAATTTTTAGACTCTAGATTGGTTAGATGACCCCCTAACCAAAAATGCAACAAATTCCTTTGTTAAGCCTACTCGCTAGGGTTTGTGAAGGAAAAGTTGAGTAGGTGATTGACCAGATAAAACTATCAATTAGGAAACATGTAGGGAACTACTAATCTTCATTATCCACCATTATATTGGCTTCATCCATTTCCCAAGTGCCTGGAGCACTCTAACACCTGCTATCCTACACTAAACACATAGGGATGTTTGGCCTAGAGCTTGCAAGAATAAATAGGAGCCTTGACTTCCCTCTCCCATCCTTTAGATATATTGTGATACATCTTTCTAACTTTCATTTTTCCAAGTAGCAAGCAATTCCCACGGTGGGAATGCAATTAGGGCCTCATTTCTAAAACTAGTCTCCAAATGGAGGGTTTTGGTGCACCCAAGAAAGAACTTTGAATAACGTGAGTTACAGAGCACTTCAAACCATCAAATTGATTGCATTATTCAACTATGATATTCAGGATTCCAAAACAATTTGTTATTCACATGTGTCAATCCGTACTAGTATGTGCACTATGATATTGCAACATTTTACAAGGAAAAATGAGATCTTTATTTGATTCAAAAGGAAAAATTACATTTTGTGTCTTCCACTTGCCTAAAGGGGCTATTTGAAGTCCTTCTTCAACTATCCCAATTGATATTCAAACATTATGACTGTTGGGGAGTGTTTTAACAAAAGTTGACAACTTTTTGCAAAAGTTGTCAAGCAACTTTTGAGAATTTTTGCAAATTGTGAAATCTAACCTATCTAGGACCTTTGCCTTGTGCCCAAGAGGCATAATGTTAGAAATAATATTCCACCATGATAATTGAGAGGGGGGAAAGAGGTGAATTAGTTATCTAATAATTAAAACATTTATCAACCTTAAACAATCTTATCCATTCAACCAAAGTAAACAAAAACCATAAGAAGATGCACATAGATAATTACACTAGATATGTTAACAAGGGAAATCCTTGATTAGAGGGAAAACCCCTTTGCGAATGATGCCCACAAGATGATGTACTATTATAAATATTCCTTGTTAGAGGATGGACCCTGTTAGGAATCTATTACAACATTTATTACATAAGAGTCCCTCTTAGGAGACTTTGAATCCCTATTAGGAGATTCTAACCCTGTTAGGAGTTGTGCCAACCCTGTTAGGAGTTGTAGAAGATAGAAGGACCCACTATCCAAATAGATTCTAGGGAAAGATCACTGAACTCACTATCCAATTGATCTCTCAACTATTCCTTGTAGAATAATTATGTGTATCGTACTTCAACTTCTTTCCTCTGTCCTATCAACTAGACCAATCACTGTCAGATCTTGTAGACTAGATCATGAACCTCGGATCTAAGTATCCAACTTCAAATCACACAATAAAACCTTAGCAATGAAGTTTCCTTCACTTATGTTCTGCTCTGCTCAACTTTGCATTTTGCTCTTTGTGGTGCTTACAATCACTTCTATTGCATTCTCATGATAAAGGAAAATCCCCTTCCTTTATATCAAATCCATAAAAATTTCCCTGAGTTGGCTGTTACACCTTCTCAATTAATTATTATAAGACCATATTATGAACATGTTACACTTAGCAATAACATTAATCTTTCATCTTGCAACTTGAATATATTTTTTTACACATATCATTATGATGAGTGAACTTAACCATGTCATCACCAACATGTCTTCTTCACATCTTTAAGTTCGGCTTCTCAAAATAACAAATCTGCTAAGAGATATAACAAGTTTACCAGAACATGCCTCTATAAACTCTATCTTAGAATAGTCTTCACCAAAACTTTCATAACTTCTTCCAGACTTAATATATTATGCTTCTGAGGTTAGCTTCATATACTAGACACTTAGTAGTATCTCTCTTTAATCTCACTACTGAAAGTACTCAATGATCTATCCATACCAACTTGATCTTTCCACTATTCTTTTGTCAGATACCACAAAAAACTACTATGTTGACATCAATGACAAACACAGTCATGAATGTAACATATCATCATGATAATGATCTAATCATGTTTCTACATTATTCCCCCATAGGAATATCATCAACATTCATGATTCTAACAATCTCCCCTATTAGCATTGATGGAAGCATAGATGAAAAAAATCTATTTCCAAGAATACCAACTGCAAAAGACTGTTAACCTTTCTTTTTAAATCCTCTTCATCAATCATTCTCCCCTATTGATATACCTTAATGTGCTTTACATAAAACTATTTTTCCATGTTGTACTTCTCCAACTATATGAACTATTTTTCTATTTTTCACACTAACTTCTCCCTGATTGACATCCATGTCAAAGGTTTCAACAACCATCAAAATTTGTAACAACTGATTCTTACTTAGCTCAAGTGTCCAAAGACACTATTCAAAAACAACATTCAACAAGAGTCCTAGATTACTTTGTCTATCACAGATACTCTCCCATACAGGAAGCATCATCATTCAGTCCAAACAAACAATGGTGCTCTGTTACACTGGATAGATGCATTCTTGCATCTTCTACTTTGATGTAGGAAGGAACATAACCCCTAGCATACCTCACAAATACTCAAAAGTCTCTTTGGGAAGAGGCTTAGTGAAAATATCTGCAATTTGCTCTTTAATGCTCACATGCTCCAATATAATTTCCTTTTTTGCAACTTTCTCTCTCAACATGTGATACTTGATAGAAATCTGCTTGGTTTTAGAATGCAACACTAGATTCTTAGGCATATTTACTATGCTTGTATTGTCAAAATGTATGACAACAGGTTCACTAAATTCTATCTTTATATCCTTCAACATCTACTTCATCCAAACAACTTGATTACAATATTTTGCTATTGCAACATATTCTACTTCTGCTATACTTTGTGAGGTACAATCCTACTTCTTGCTTAGCCAAGAAACCAATCTTCCTCCAAGAAAGAAGGCTCCACCACTGGTGCTCTTTCTATCATCCATACTACATATCCAATTAGCATTAGTATAAGCACATAAAATGAAATCATTAGACTTATCATACCACAATCCAAATTCAAGTGTTCCTTTCAAGTATCTAAATATCCTTCTGATTGCTACATAATGTTCTTCTCTAGGATTAGCTTGGAATCTTGCAACAATTCCAATTGCATTTTCTATATCCAACTTTGTATGAGTTAGATATTGATCATAGATCTGTACTTGTTCTACTCAACAATAGGTGTTTCATCCTTTTTAGATAACTTGTGTCCAATTACCATAGGTGTTCCAATAGGTTTACATGTTTCCAAACCAAACCTTTTTAGTAAATCTTTCAAATACTTAGTCTAAGAAATAAAGATTCCATCTTTATCATGCACAATCTATAATTCTAGAAAATATTTGATTTCTTTTATCATACTCATTTCAAATTCCTTCTTCATTTCTTCTGCAAACTTGTCACTTTCATCATCATTTCCTCCAAATATGATATAATCAACAAATATTACCAAGATCATCAATCCATCATCAATTTATTTCTAATAGAGATTGGTATCTTCCATGCCTTTGCTATATCCAAGCTTTGTCAAATGCTTGTCCAACCTTGCATACTAGTTTCTAGGTGCTTGCTTCAAGCCATACAATGCTTTCTTCAATCTAAATACTATGTCCTTATTATTTGTTAAAGGACAACCTTCAGGTTGTTCTATGTATACCTCTTCTTCAAGTTCACCATTCAAAAATGTTGACTTGATGTCCATTTGATATACTTCAAATTTCTTATATGCTACATATGTTAAGAATGACCTTACTACTTCTATTCTTACCAAGGAAGCATAGGTCTCATCATAGTTTATTCCTTCTTACTATGAGTAACCTTTACCTACCAATCTTGCCTTGTTCCTTACAACTCCACCTTGTTCATTCATCTTGTTCCCGAATACCCATTTAGTTCCTATCACATTCTTGTTTATTGGTCTGGGGACCAATTCCCATGTCTCATTCTTTACTATCTAATCCAATTCCTCTTTCATAGCTTGCTTTTAATAGTCATCTTTACATGCTTCATCTACATTCTTAGGTTCAATTTGAGATATCAAACATAGTTCTTCATTGACTTTGCTTCCGATGATCTTCTCGAGTGGATGATTCTTTGTCATATTCTTACCTAAAGTAGGAGTTTTTATCTAAACTCTTGGCTTTGCTAAAGGTTCCAAGATTTGATGAAGGTTCTGAGCTTTGTTCTTGACTTAGCTCTCCTTCATTATTAAAATCATTGTTAGTCTCAAGGAATACTTCATCATTCCTTGGTTTAGTAAAAACATCATCTAAATTGTAATCAACTATTCTTTCTTGTATCCTAAATTTCTCATCACCTCTCACATTAGCACTTTCCATAATAGTCTTAGTTCTCATATTATAACATCTATAAGCCTTGCTTTTCAATGAATAACCAAGAAACATACCTTCATCACTTCTAGCATCAAACTTACCAATATCATCATCTCTTTTGATATAACACTTACTGCCAAATTTTTTGAAATACTTAACTGTAGGTGAGTGACCAAACCATAGTTCATAAGGGGTCTTGTTTGTGTCTTTCCTAACCTATACTCTATTCATAGTGTAGACTATTTTATTCATAGCTTCTCTCCAAAACATCTTGGATACATCATTCTTAGCTAACATAGCTCTTGCTACTTCTGTTACTGACATGTTTCTTCTTTCTGCTATACCATTCTATTCAAGGGTTCTCGAAGCTAATAACTATCTTTTGATTCCATTAGCTTCATAAAAGATGTTAAACTCATTTGAAGTAAACTCTCCTCCTCTATCTAATCTTAAACATTTAATCCTTATGCCTGATTTATTTTCAATTATATTCTTGAATATCCTGAACTTATCAAATGCCTCAAATTTTTCTTTAAGAATTGCAACCCACATCATTCTAGAAAATTCATCAACCAAAATCATGAATTACCTTTCACCATGGAATCCTTTAGTCTTCATAGGAACACTGAGATTTGTGTGTAAAATCTCCAATTTTGTTGTAGTAGCAAACTTCTTGTAGGAAAAAGAAGTTTTGTTATGCTTTGCCAAAACACACTCCTTGCAAATTGTTTTAGTAAGTTTGATAATCTTAGGCACATCTCTAACTGCAAACATATTGCTGGTGCTCACAATACTATTCAAGCTTATATGAAAAAATATCTTATGCCATAACCAATTGTCATCTACCTTAGCAACCAAACATGTCATTTCAGTAGGATTCAACTAAAATACATTACCTCTAGATTTGGTTCCTATTCCAATTACCTTTCCATCTTTGTTTCTATGAACTACAACTGATAACCTTTATCCACTAGTTGCCCAACACTCAAAAGGTTGTGCTTCAATCCATCAACAAAATATACATCCTCAGTGTTATTTTACCATCAAGAGTTATAGATCCAATAACTTTAACTTGTTTCCAACTCTAACAATGCCTCCATCTTGACTTTTGAAGTCAACAAACTTGCTTATATCACTAGTCATATGATGTAAACAACCACTATTAATTATCCAATCATATTTCTTTTCAACCTATGACATCGAAGCTACTTTCTCTGGGCTTTCTTCTTTGATTGCTACAAATCCTATTTCATCATCACTAGCACTTACTTGTTCATCAGATTCATCTTCTTCATTTGCATATAGACACGCTCTATCTCTTTTAGGTTTGAAATTTCCTCTATACTTTTTCTCTTTTAGGAAACTTAGATGCATAATGACCAAATTCATTACAAGTCCAACATTTAAAGATTTTCTTACCATGTTTTTCTCTCCTTACTAAAAGGGCTACTCCTTCTTCAATCTTTTTGTCCTCACCGGATCTGCTATTGCTAGCAAAGTCTCTTCTAGCACTTGTGCTCCTTGATAAACTAGGTCGAATATTTGAGGAACTGAAAGTTGTTTCTATTATGGTGAATTCTTCAGACTATCTAAGCTCATTATTAATTGCTTCAAGTCTTCCAAGCAATGTCTCCTTTGTGAAATCTTTGGTACAAGATATCAACAACTATATCATTTGAACTACTGACTTAAATGGTGGTGTTATGGTCTTCAATATATTCCATATAACCTCATTGTCCTCTTTGGTTCCTCCTTGAGATTTAATACATGCAGTGATTTCTAATATTTTGCCTACATATGTTCTTATAGATTCATCTTCCATCATTTTAGCATCTTGAAATGCAAAAATCCAATTTTGTAGCCTCAATTTCTTAGAATGTTCATCACCTTCATAACTAGTTTCCAAATATTTCCAAATCAAATGTGAAGTAACAAGTGACTTTACCTAATTGTATTCAATTTTAGGAAGTGTAGTCAATAGTGTTTCTCTAGCTCTCATGTCACACATAAAAAGATCTCTCTTCCTTGGTACAAGTTTCCAAATCCTTTTCAACAATGGTTGTCTTTGATATTTTTGTCAAGATCCAATATCCTGGATCCATACACAATAGATGTGTCTTCATCTTTTCCTTCTAGCTATTATAATTTGTTCCATCAAACTTCAGACTATCTTCCCTGAACACGCTTTCCATGGATCTCCCAAAGTTGTTAAACTTTATCTTCAAGGACTTGATGCTCTGATACCAAGTGTCAGAAACAATAGTCCACCAAGATAACTGGGGGTGGGGGTGAATTAGTTTTCCAATAATTAAAACATTTATCAACCTTAAACAATCTTATCCATTCAACCAAAGTAAACAACAACCATAACAAGATGCACATAGACAATTACACCAGATATGTTAACTAGGGAAACCATTGATCAGAGGGAAAATCCTGGTGGGAATGATGCCCACAAGATGATGTACTAATATAAATATTCCTTTTTAGAGGATGGACCTTATTAGGAGTCTATTACAACATTTAGTACATAAAAGTCCCTATTAGGAGACTTTGAATCCCTGTTAGGAGATTCCAAACCTATTAGGAGTTGTGCCAACCTTGTTAGGAGTTGTAGAAGATAGAAGGACTCACTATCCAAACAACTTCTAGGGAAAGATCACCGAACTCACTCTCCAACTAATCTCTAAACCATTCCTTGTAGAATAATTATGTGTACTATACTTCAACTTCTTTCCTCTATCTTGTCAACTAGACCAATCACTGTCAGAGCTCGTAGACTAGGTCATGAACCTTAAATCCAAGTATCCAACTTTGGATCACACAATCAAACCTCAAAAATGAAGTTTCCTTCACTTCCACTCTTCTTTTCTCAACTTCACATTTCTCTCTTCGTGCTACTTACAATCACTTCTCTTGCATTCTCATGATAAAGGAAAATATCCTTCCTTTATATCAAATCCATAAAATAATTCCCTGAGTCGGCTATTACACCTTCTCAATTAATTATTATAGGACCACATTAAGAACACATTACACTTAGCAATAACTTTAATATTTCATCTTGAAACTTGAATATCTTTCCGCACATGTATCATTATGGTGAGAAAAATTAACCAAATCATCAACGACATGTCTTCTTCACATCTTTAACTTTGGCTTCTCAGAATAACAAATCTGCTAAGAGATATAACAAGTTTACCAGAACATGCCTCTATAATCTCTATCTCAAAATAGTCTTCACTAAAACTTGCATAACTTCTTCCAAACTTAATATCTTATGCTTCTGAGGTTAGTTTCATATCCTAGACATTTAGTAGTATCTCTCTTTAACCTTGCTACTAAAAGTACTCAATGATCTATTTGTACCAACTTGATCTTTTCGTCATTCTTCTATTAGATACCATAGAAAATTGCTATGTTGACATCAATGAAAAATGCAGTCATTAATGTAACATATCATAATGATAATGATCTAATCATTTTTCTACAATACTTCCCCATAGGAATATAATCAACATTCATGCTTCCAACACATAAAACATGTTTATAAGCCTATAAACACTCCTAAGCTATGCTAGGACTAAGAAATGCCTTTTGACCATAGTCATAACCCATGGTTTATAAAGTACCAAATGGGGACTAGATCTTACAAATAGGCTTATTTTATTGAATAACTATTACTAACTTATTACAAATGTTTCTTAGGAAAAAACTCTTTTGAGTAGAGCTCATGAAGAATTAAAATGATAGATGCTCTGGAGAATGGAGGGTTAGGTACTCTTGCACCACCCACGAACATATAGATTCAAAGATGGTATATGAACATTTTGGTCATGAGTCCCCATGGTATTTTTAAATTTATGCTTACCTGTATCATAAGACAATTTTGATTATCATTTCTATAAACCATTGAAAGAGCTTCATTTGAGGTATTTCCCAATACACTATTCTAGGTGATACACTTTTTTGGAAACACTTAGATGGAACCCTCCTTTGATGTCTTAATTCAAATAAAACCAAAATTGCATTGCAATAGGTATACTAAGGAATTTGTGGAGCCCATTATAGTGGACTCGTGTTGGCTAAAAATCTTTTTATAATATGATACTATTATCATTCTATGGAAGTAGATGCATATAATTTTGTGAAAATTTGTGTTTCTTGTCAATGACACAAATATTTGATACATGCTCCCACCCAAGACCTACAACCCACCATCACACCACGACCCTTCTCTTGCTGTGTTTTTTTATCTTGTTGGTCAGATATATCCTAATTCCTCAAATAGCCACAAGTACATTATTTCTGCCACTGAATATCTGACAAAGTGGGTTAAGGCCATTCCACTAGCTTACACAATAGGATAGAAGATTTAAATTTTGTTCTAAACTATATTATCTATCACTAAAAATATATCATTGACTAATAATGGGGCTTCATTCAAAAATAAGGAAAATTGCACACTGTGTAAGAAATTCAAAACTACCCAACAATATTCTTAAAAAAATTTCCCTTATGGAAATAGTCAAGTTGAGGCTACAAATAAAACCATTTTGAAAATCCTAAAAATGGCAGTCAGTGACATTATCAACAAATAAAATCTCTAAATTACTCCTACCCTTTGGGCTTACCACGCCTCCATCCACACTCCCACATGAGCCACTCTATTTTCCCTTATTTTTGGTGTTGAGGCAATCTTGTGCATTGAATTTGAGCTCCCTTCCCTCACGAATCTAATGTATGAAGAAGAATATTGAGTTTCCTACTTGCAAGAGTTGTAACTCATCGATGAGAGTTGTCTCAATACCTTACACCACCTTTGTGTGTTTTAAAACCCCCTTTAGCTGTAGTTTCACGAGAAGGTCCAACCTTGTGAGTTTGGGGTTAGTGATCTCGTTCTACAACACCTCATGAGAAACCTTTAGAACCAAGAAAAGAAAGGAAAGTTTAAGCTTAATTGGTCAACACCATTTATCATAATCACTAAATTTGGTTTTGGGGCATATCAGATTGCAACTTTAGAGGAAGATTCATTCTCTTGATCCTATCAACATCCATCACCTCAAGTGCTTCTATTCTTGATTTCAACATTTCTTGTACAGTGTAAATCAATTCCAAAAAATCCCAAAAGCCAAAAAAAAATTAAAATTCCAAAAAATAAGAAAATATTCAAAATTGCAAAAATATCTTGAAGAAAGATGAAAGAGTAGAAAAAGTTCCTAAAAATCGTTTTTGTGGTAAAAAATTGGTAGATATGCACCTTAATGATATAAAAAACATTCAAATAAAATAATAAAGGAAAAAAGAGAGAAAAAAGGGAGAAAAAGAGAAATAAATTGTCTAGTAATGGAAACTTGGCAATCAAGCGCTATGGATAAGCATCATGGTGAGAACCTATCTTAAATGTCATGTAGAGTAAACCATATCCATTATCTATCAAGTTCATTCACCTCCAATTTCATAGATTTCTCCACTTGTCCCATGTTTGTACAAGAATCCTATATGATTCACACATTTCCATACATCAAATAAAAGACCTTCAGTTTGTGAGGCATTCACTTTCATGTTCAAAAGACCTCTATTTTGCGAGGCAATCCCCCATCACATGGTTATAATAAGGATCTACGTTGATCCCATGATAGTGAGCTTCATTCCATTACATTAATCTTTTCAAAATAGTAATTGCGTATGTAATCAAAATCAACACTAAGACTAAATGATTCGAGAACATTGTTCATTTCAAAAAATTTACCAATGAATCCTCATTGCTTCAAAAATTTAATCAAGATTCACCATCACAATAAAATTTATGAAAAGAATGACAGATTGAATGATTACTTGGTCAGGAGGCCTTTTCTTGATTTCATCTTTGTGTGTCAGTTGTGACCTCCTTATGATTGCTCCAATCATCAATATCTTTGTACCTTTTGAATGATTAATATTAATTACACATGTAATTTTCAATGTGATCTACTTTCCTAATAGTATAACACATCTTTGTCAGTTCCTAGTCATGGTTATGCATTGTTCACTAGGGGCAACATGTTAGCATACTTCTACCAACATACAATTATAAAGTTTAACCTTTGATTAATGTTATGTGATGAACCTCTTTATAGCAATATCGTGAGAATGCTCGAAATAACAGAATACAAAGTGATAGCAGAACTCAGAATGAATCTACTGATCGCAGGCCACTTCGAGGGGGTAACCTCCTTTGAGCAAGCTCAATACAATAAATTCGTCCGTGCCCATCAAGGGCCTCAACCTATTCTTATATACTGAGTACGATCTAGAAAAGTAATACTACCTATGCATGTGGGATAATAAAATATACTCACGGGACGACTTACAAAGCATAACACTACTCTAACAAAATAAACAGAAGGAACACACAGGTTCCTAACATCCCCTCTCCCTTAGAAACAAGCTTTGTCCTCAAAGCTTAAGGTGTGGAAATTGTTGTTGAATCTGAAGAAGGGGTTCCCACGTAGCATCCTCTGGTTGCATGCCATGCCACTGAATCAAGACCTCAGAGATGGAGCGAGAGCGAAGCTGGCGAGTGCGCTGGTCAATGATTGCCACCGGCTCCAGGATAATGGATCCTTCCGTATCCATTTCAGGGAGAGTAGTTTGTGCTCTGACAGTGGTACCCAGAACTTAGAAATGGGTCAGCAAACTCATGGGGTATGATTATGAGATCACCTACAAGAAGGGTAAGGAGAATATTGTGGCAGATGCTCTTTCTCGCACATTTGATAATCAAGCTTCCCTTTCCGCTATTTCTATGCCCATTCCCAATTGGTTAGCGTCTGTTCAGCAGGGCTATGACAGTGACTCTTCTTTATCTCAAATCATTCACCAGCTAGCCAATAATCCTTTTGCTATACCACATTACTCTTGGGATGGTGCTTCTCTTCGATACAAGGGTCGGCTAGTGCTTCCTCAGAACTCAGCTCTACATCAGGCTATTTTTTATGAACTCCATGCTTCTCCTTCAGCAGGGCACTCAGGCTTCCTCAAAACTTATGAGCGAGCAAGGAGAAACTTCTTTTGGAAAGGGATGAAACAGACGATTCAACAGATGGTGGCTGAATGTGATACTTGCCAACGCCACAAGGGTGAAACGACCCTCCTTCCTGGCTTGCTCGAACCATTGCCCATCCCTACACGGATTTGGACTGATATTTCTATGGATTTCATTGAAGGGCTTCCTAAATCCGGTGGCAAGACAATGATCTTGGTTGTGGTTGATCGTCTCTCGAAATATAGTCATTTTTGTGCCCTCAGCCACCCCTATACTGCCTCCTCTGTTGCACAAATCTTCATGGACCAGATATTTCGTCTTCATGGACTCCCTTCTTCCATTGTCTCTGATCGTGATGCAACTTTTACCAGTCATTTTTGGACTGAACTGTTTCAGAAAACTGGCACCAAACTGAAGATGAGTTCGGGCTATCACCCACAAACTGATGGTCAAACTGAAATTGTCAATAAATGCTTGGAAACTTATCTTCGTTGCTTCACTTCCGAACAGCAACATCAGTGGGCCAAGTGGCTCCCTTTAGCTGAATGGTGGTACAATACCTCTTACCACACTACCTCTAAAATGACTCCATATGAAGCAGTCTATGGTCAGGCACCTCCAGTGCTCCTTCCCTACACTCCCAACAGCTCACCAGTCCAGGCAGTTGACATAGTTCTCCGCAGCAGGGATCAGATTCTTCGTACCTTACAGGATAATCTTCACATGGCCCGTAATCGGATGAAACAGCAAGCAGATCAACACCGTGCAGAACTTTTTTTTTTTTTTTTTGAAATGGGTAGAAGATGAGAAACAAAAACTTTTTTAGTTACGGCAAACTTGGATTTGGGTAAAACTCAGATAGGAAATGGGTGTTCGATGGGTGGTGGGAGACTATCTGGGGACAAGGGAAACAGAAAAATGAGGGTTTCAAGGGTAGGGAGGCGAAATGAGGCGAACAGTCCAAGAGGGATAAGGGAGCAAAATGAGGAATTGAATCTTGTGGCTCAGTTTGGTGGCGATTGGATGAGAGGTGAAAAAGATAGGGCAAACCCTAAAATTAGATAAATGAGGGATTTAGGGCTTTGATATGTAAAATTTGGGGTTGGGTTGCCAAGGAAGGAAGTATGCGAAATGATATTGCAGACGTTCTGCGGAAGTATGAGCAGAAACAGAAAGCAAACAAGGAAGCTACGACTAAAAAACAGAAAATTTTTTACTCTTTTTTTTTTTTTTTTTTTATTGAACAGTCGACTTAGAAAAATTCACTCACAGACAGAACAACTGAAAAGAGTTATTGCAATAACAAGAGATATTAGAAGTGAGAGGAACCTGAAGGCCACGACAGAAAAAAAATTTGATGTAATTTCCACCCAGCGAGCCCAAGAGAGTGCTCTGATACTAGATGTGATGAACCTCCTTATAGCAATATCGTGAGAATGCTCGAAATAACAGAATACAAAGTGATAGCAGAACTCAGAATGAATCTACTGATCGCAGGCCACTTCGAGGGGGTAACCTCCTTTGAGCAAGCTCAATACAATAAATTCGTCCGTGCCCATCAAGGGCCTCAACCTATTCTTATATACTGAGTACGATCTAGAAAAGTAATACTACCTATGCATGTGGGATAATAAAATATACTCACGGGACGACTTACAAAGCATAACACTACTCTAACAAAATAAACAGAAGGAACACACAGGTTCCTAACATGTTATATTAACCTATTATTTGCACTAGGTTCATTATTAGGTGCATTTATCATATCATTTATTATATCATCATTACTCATTAACTATTAATCACATATAAGCATAAATTGTATATCAAATTATATCCATTTATTAATCATTATTCATTATACATTGCATGTCAAATATATCTAAATTCATTTCTATCATAAATTGCATCTAAAATATATTTAAAAGTAAAATCATTCATAAATTATCTATCATATGCATACATCATATAGCTCATACGTAGACACGTCACATGTTGCAAACTGATCCTGCATCATAAATAAATTAGGTGTAACACATAACATCATACAAATCAAATAAGTCATAGGCATCTTGCACCATACATGTCAGTAATAACATTATAAGTACATCATCATGAGTGCATAATCCATAAGTAAATAAAGAACATCACATATATGACACCATCATGCTTATATAATATAAATATATAGGGTCCATCGTGCAATGTCCTTATAGAGTCAATGTATATTCCATAAAAAATATCATATAGAGTACAATTACATCATATTCCATAATGATACATTGCCAAAACATACAAAATGATATGCATGTCATTGTTCATCATAACATCTCATCAATGCATGTATCAAACTAAAACTCTGTGGTCTTTAGGTGGGTAGCTGGGAGGATGGTCATGCTCTCCCTGTGTCATCCTTGTGATGAAGTCTCTGTGGTCCCATTGACTACTCTGATCTATGTTGTCCCTTGGTAGTCTAGGATGACACCCCTTGTATAAAATTAGGTTCCTTTTTCTCTATAGGGAAAACCTCAAAGTATAGTCCTTGATAGCAACTTTCCTCTTAGAAAAATCAACCTCTCGATGTTGTGTTGCAACGACCTCCTACATTACCTATGCCATGTCCAGTATAGTGGCTCCCTCAATAGAAAAATGATGTTTTTTTACAGTATTTTCATATCCTCTTCTCAAAATTATTCCACTCAAACTACAATGCATCTATCAGATATTGTAACCCATCCATTCAATGAGATGTAGCTACTGCTCTTGTATCAGTCTTTATCACTGCGAACTTCCTTGCATCAACACGAGATTATAGTGCACCCAAAGCTTGTTAAGAACTATCATCCCTTACCCACTCTAACTATAGCTTTTCTTATAGTCATGTTATCTCTATTTGGGTGTTGTCGACCCTCACACTCTTGCCCTGCAACTATCCTCTTTGGTAGGATATCGTTGTCTCTAGACAATCCTTAGGGCCATAACTCCATCACAATCCTTCTGTTTGATTGAAGGTGGTCCTATGACTTGTGTTAGTGGTGCTTGTATGGTTTGGTGCATAAGAAGTGCTTATGTTGGTTCCTATACTAGTGGAGGAGGAGCAATTGGTACCTATGTTGATCTGTGTCAAAACTGGTGCTCTCATCTTAATGGCTTTTGTACTTCCTCCCTGGCCTTCTCAACCACTATCCCCTCCTAATTAGCTTATGAGAAACCACCACTATGTACATGTCAGTTTCATCCTTGCATCACCAATAACATCCTATCCTCTTACCCATACAACTAGCCCCATCCCAATCCACGACTACCTAGTGATCTAGATAGTAACTCTAACTCCCCATAGTCTCCTTACCTCCCACAACACTAGTGGATATACAAATACTTCTGGAACTACATCCTAAATCTAGCCTAAATGCCTCTAGAACATATAAGGCATGCATCATGTGATCAATCAGGAAGTGTTTCTTATCAACTAGTCATCTACCCACACGTATTGAAGGAATTAAAATTCCACATGGTTGTTCTATCTGTAGTCTTGGTGAGCTGGGTCCTTCACATCAATATTCACAATCTATATATGACCAAAATTTGATCAATTTTATAGAAGTTTAGTGGATTGGTGATTGGTATGAACATGCATATGGCTTAGATACTTGTTGTGTCTCTCAGTGTCATAGTGACCTAGTCACTGCAATGTGCTCCCAAACCCAAATAAGTAGTAGTCTTTTCCCTCGACCAAGTTCCTGTCATATCCTGTATGTTAGAGATGAAATTTATAGTACAATAATGCCAAGATGGTGTATCCCTATGAGCATATATCTCTTCCCTCATGTAGCATGGTTCTCAGGATCCAGGCCCAACCAATTAAAAGTCCATTTCCAACATGGAGAGGCATCATACATATTCCTATCAACCCAACTAGGTATAGTGCCAACCTCATTGCTCAAGGTCTCTCCTCCATGTTAGCCACTATCGCCAAGTCAAGATTTGGTCCATTGATCTATTGAAGAAGGGGTTCATGTATGACTCTGAACCCTCTTGGATGTACTCAGGAATAAGACCCCTGATGAGTACTCACTAGATTTCCACACTTCATATAAATCCATCATGGCCTCCCTTGTAGGAAGATGAAAGTTTGAGATAGAGTTCTTTCATATCTCTAATAGTTCCAACAATAGTGTAGTGTGGGCACAAATATGAGGCCACTCATGAGTGTGTTCCAAACCACAAAATTGAATCTTTACTCAATCCTTATCACTAAGGCACTTTGTTAGAACAATCATTATTGCATAGTGCTCCCATGACTGAAATATTACTTTAACTCTAACAATATTTTTGACATTTCATTAGTCTTTGATCTAAGTTTTACCATTTTAGTTTGGGGAATCATAGACCCTACCCTCTTGGTTTGTCCCTCCCCTAGCCTACATTGATGAAGATGCTAATCTTAGGTCAAAGACACCATATTTTTAGTGTAGGTTCCAAAATAGTGGAGACACCATTTTAGGACATCTTTTCCACCTTTTGGCATCTACACATACAAACTTATCATCTTCTCTCCCCTTTACATTAGTTCAAATATGCCAATTTGATTATTAGCATCTTTGTAGATGCTAGTTTACCAATTGTCGACTACATAGATGACAATTGGTATATTGTTGTCTAGGGAGACGCCAATTGGGTAATTTTCATATACACTCCACACTCTATATTATTCTATAGACTCTTGCCCCAAAAATGTTAAATTTGAACATCAAACAAAAAATTGATAAAGTGCAATCAAAGTACTCATCGGTGCCCCCACATTAGCTAGTCATTGGTGTGTCTGAATGCACTCTCCAAGATATAATCACTCCAAAGGGTCCATCATGCTCTCCCATTTTCTTCTCTCTAAGTGTGAAAGTGACCCTTCTCTGGACACTTCAAGGGCTTATATAGGCCCCCCGAGGCCTATTTTTGTCCTTGCCCTTGTTTTCCATCCCCATGAATCCTATTCACCCTGTATGTCACACAAATGTCCCAAACCTCAATTTTCTTACTAGTTTCTCTCTTGGTATTTTTTTTGAGAAAATTGAGCAAAATTGAAGAAAATAATGCCCTATTTTCTTGAGGGGCATCCTCCTCCCTTGTCATCACTATAATACAACTCCTAGGTTTTCTTTCCTCTTTGGGGCATCCTATATTTTCTTTTCTTTGATGCAATACCAATTTTGATACTGCATCAAAGAGGGGCAAAATTTAGATGTTGAAAATCATCTCCAATGCTATATTAATTTATTTAATATTTCCAATAAAACTATAGTTAATTATTTAATAATTAATTATATTTGTTATATTCATCTACTTAATTAATTTTTATTTTTTTTATAAAGTACTCAAATTAAATTCAAATACTATCCATAATGTATTAAATTTAATATAATTCATGTTGCTCCATAAATCCCCTTTTAAATAAATTCTATTTATTTAATTTCTCTCGCATGACTTAATTATTCCTAACCCACCATTAAATCAAACCCTAGTTTATCCCTAGATCCCACCCTACTAAAATCCCTTTCTATCTAATAACCATAATCACTAATTACCTAAGGTTAATTAGGCTAATTTCTATTTCACTACACCTATTAGTCTTAATTATTTGCTCCAACATGTAATAAATAAATGTAATATTGATCTTTTCCATCAACTTACTACATTTAACCCAAAAAAGGGACTCTTACACCCCTTATGACACCTCTTGCACTTTCTAAAAGTGTTTAATTGGCCTTTTATTCTTAACTTTCTTACACACACTTACTATATACAAGAAAACCTAACCTGTTGAGAGCATGCATAAACAAGCAAAGTTAGTTGCAGATGTATATCAAAGATTCAAATAATATTTAAATAAAACTAATTCTACTTGAGTTTTAAAACTTAGTGCAACCGAAAAGAAATCTCCTCATGCAACCTCAAAGCAGCTCAACAAGGGTGCCCACAAGAGGCCTTGTTGGTGTGCTCAAGATAAGGGATGTGAATGTGCTCTCCTCAAACACAACTATAGATGAATCCTATGACTTGATGAATGATAAATGATATAAAATTATGCTAAGATGAATGGAGAAAACTTCAAACAATGGCTATGGAAGCAACCATGCTCGAAAGCATTCAAAGGATGTGAAGATGGATGCAAATAATCAAACTAACAATGCAAATCTAGAATGAGAATGAAATATTTAAGAATAGAATGCAAACAACTACCAAAGGTTAGTTCTAAGCATAAAAATCTCTAAAAGCTCTAAAACTAAACTAGCATGATAACAATGCAATGGAGGAGATGAAGAATGATGGAGACAAGGGCTCTATTTGTAGGCTTGAGAGAGGCCTTGGAGAGGTGGCATCTATGTGGCATCCACATAGGTGCCACAAGGGCTAAGGAGACAATCCATGCAAAGGTCAACATAAGCCTTTTTGGTGATAGAGATGGCTCAAGGTTTTTCCACACATGTGTGAGAAACTTTGGTTCAAATGTGAAGGGGGACAAATGTGTAAGTGTGAAAGAGTCACATGTCACATGTGACTAGGGTTTGCTAAACCTTTTCTTAGGATTATGAAAATGATTAAGGATGTGATTAGATGAGAAACTAGGATTAATTAGTGGGTAAGTGGATTGATCTAGGTTAGAAGGATGGGTTAGGTTAGGAAAGTGAGGTTAGGTGAAGGTTAAAGTTAGTAGCCATGTGCTCAAATAGAATTGAATATAATATTTAATTCCAAGTGGAATTAAAATGGATTAATTAAGTAAAATAAGTCATTTAATTAATTAAAGTGAAGGATTAAATAAATGTAAATTTATTTAATTAAAGGTAGGATAAGGTTAAAATTAAATAAATAATAAATTTCTATTTAATTGGTCAAGATAAGGGTATTTGTGCTCAATTGGACAATTTTAGGTGTCTACATTTATATGTGTACTTGGAGTACACTTGACTGATCACATCCCAAGTTGCTCACACGCATGTGAAAAAAACTTGGATTTGCATAATTTATGTGTCTCCCTTGTGGAACTATGTGGATTCCACATAGATGCTACCTCCTCAAGCCTCTCCAAAAATCTATAAATAGAGCCCTTGTCTCAAGAATTTTTCATCTCTCATTCTCTAACTTTGTCTTGGTAGGTAGATGTATTAATCATGGAAGATTTGTTGTACTATCCTCCCCTGATTTGAACTTTGACTTGCAGAAATTTAACTTAAGGAATATTGTCAAACACTTTGTATGCAAACTCATAAAGCTGATTTCCTCAATAAATTGCTTTCCAATGAGTAGATTTACGAAAAACTATGAAGTGACATTAAAATGCATAATACACATCATAACATTTTCACAAACACTTGGCACACATTCAACAGTATATGAAAAATTTGGAAACTCTTTCAATCTGCTGATAAAAGGTGATTTTTAAATGTAGATGTGCACTTACAACTGCCTTAAAGGTTGCAACAACTATTCAGACTTGTATTCAACAATTATTATGCAAAGTATCAAAATTTGACAGAAGAAACCTGGAATTAGTTGCCGTAGTATTTTGCAGATGTAGTCGGCAGCCCTCCAAACTTCTAATCAGTCGAAAAAAAGTAAACTTGATACCAACACTGTTCACACCGTACTGTAGCAAAATACTGTTCATGCCGACTGTAGCAAAATACTGTTCATGTGGCACTATAGCAATAACTAACTTCAGATCTGCATCTCAAACCCTTGTAAATTTCTTTATGCGAACGCCCCAAATGAAACCCAATGTGTTTCCTGAAGTGAAAACACCCTTGATCCTCCTGACTGTGTCTTCCAATAGTGAAGAGAATGCTAGCAAAGAGGGATTCCGTCCTCCAAGCCCGATAATCAGATATCCAACAACATAACATTAATCTTCATCCAAGAATACCAATAAAAATAGCTCTTCCATTTCTTTTATAGTGTTCTCACAAGAGCTCAATCCTTCGTTTTCTCAATGTGGGATAAAACATAACTCCCTTTATGTACCTTATGTCTCCAATGTGTTATAAAAATAAAGGGAACTCTTTTAATTTAAATATTTCCCACAAACTATAGTCTATGCATTAATAAAGTTAAATATTTAAATTTAACTTTATAAAATGGCTTTATCAATGCATAACAAATCTTATCAATGATAAATAAGTCTTCATGTCAATTTTAAACAATTACCATCGACATACCACTGTGACTGAATGTTTGGCCATGTCCAAGATGACTTACTATAAATAGTAAGTATGCCCAAAGTTGCCTCAGAACCCCTCAGAAAGACCTGCAACTGAAACTGTCTAGGCCAAATGGCCTCTAAGCCCCTTTAATGTCCTAGTTAGCCTACGGGACTATGGGGAAATAGGCTAATGACAACATCATGCTATGAATGCTAAAAAGGGGAAATTACATTTGCATTCATATCACGCTAGTTCTTGTTGTGTTTATTTCATTTAGATCTTAGTTCCATCTAAAATTTCATCTTATATTGAATGTGTTTGAGAATGATTGTTTCCATAATCATTTATTGAAATATTCAATCATCCTCAATCTAGTTGATAGTTCTTGGCATCTTATTCTTGTATTTATCATTCATAAGTTTGTGGGATTCATTCAATACTTGTGTTTGGGAGAGCACATCCAAAAATCGCTCCACAAGTAAACCAGCATGTCCATTTGGGTGCACTTTTAAAGATGCTCCAAGGTTATGTAAGGAAATCATTTTTCTAATTTTATTGTTCATTGAAAATCAAGTTTAAAATAGTTGAATCTTATTTGAATCTTGATATGCATGTTGTTTCAAATAAATTTTCTTGTTTGAGTATGATCCCAACATGTTAGGTGTTCACACATAGTAATGTAATTAGAATGCATGTTCTTTAATATTAAGTTATTGATGAATACTCATGTTGAACAAACTACATGATTGAGAGTGGGGGTGAATCATTCTTTTACAAAGCTTAAATTTTTTCTATGACAAACACTTACTAATTATGTTTATTCAACTAGACATCAATGAAAATTTTTGTGATGAGTACACAAACACATGAAAATAATTTTTTTGCAAGGAAAACCCAATGTGGGAAAAACCATGGTGTTAATCAAAGTTATTGTATTAACAAAACTTATTACTATGCTAAAGTCAAAGAAGCTCACTAGTCCCAATTTGGACTTGTGAGTTGAGGTGCACAACCATAGGGAAAGATACAAGAGACTTGAAAAAATAAGACAAAAAATCCTAGGATAAGATACAATGGTATACAAGCTTTAAAATAACTCATTGTCTTCTTGTAAGCATAGGGAAACGATGAATTAAATATATCTAGGGTGATCCCACAAAACTATGTCATACTTTTGCCTATAAAGAAACATTGCACAATTGAAAAATCTTCATAATTAACCCTTCTACGTGAATTAATGTGATCTCCCAAAGTGACAAAACCTCTTTGCACAAATTATATGATGCGAGGTAGTTTATAAGAAGGGGGATCTTCCCATGAGCACCATGATGCATGAATCTTCATGCGAAAGGTGTCTTTGTGTGAAGCCCCTTTCAAAAAATTTATATAAATTTATTATGGGACTTTTTAACTATAACTTCTTAGTTTTACTATTTATTTCTTGGGACCACATTAGGGATTAGAGCTCAAACACCCTTATTATCGGAGGCTTTCAAAAGTGACTTGTGAGCAATTTTGACCTTTCAATAACTTTCATTCATAATAGGTGGATAAATTTCATCTTTTTTTGTTTATTTATGATTGTAAATTATATTCCATTTTATTACATTTAGTTAGTTATATAGTAATTTTAAGTTATTTTTATTTTAAAAAATGGAAATTTATTAAAAAATATAAGAAAACCTTAGGAAAATTTAGAAAAATTATTGGAAAATGTTAGAAAATTTTAGAAAAACATAAAATATATTTAACTGGTTACCTATATGTTTTATTTTTGAACTTTTTAATTATTGTAGTATATTTTTTAAGGAAAACTTGAAAAATAGAAAAATCTTTAGAAAATGTTTTAAAAATCACTCTCGCCCCCACTCCCCCACCTTTAGGATCTTTGTGCACTGCCATCCCCCCACCCCTGCCCCCCCCCCGCTCTCTCTCTCTCTCTCTCACACACACACACACACACACACACACACACACACACACACAGACACACACACACACACACACACACAAGTTCACTCACTTTAAGATGCATGAAATGTTTTCCCCTCTCTACCCTTTCCTCCTCCCCCATCTTATTTTCTTAACTACATGAAAAAATAGTTTAAATGGATATATACATAATTTATGTTATGATTTATCACATTTACAATCTAATATATAGGTGATGTACATGTTATTTTCCACCTAATTTCTAGATGATGTAAATGTTGAAATTAAATAAAGATATTTAATTTTTATCATTTAGAATTGTACATGCATTGTAGATTTTAATAGTTTTATAATAAATGTTTTTTTTCATTTTACATGCATATAATGTACTTAATTGTATAATATTTGACATGATACCCCTAGATGACACATCCTCATGATGACACACCTCAACATGGTGCACCTAATGGTGGTACACATCATAATGAGGTTGTTGTTACTGATATGACTAGTATATTTAATTTTGATGCTGAGATGGACAGATTGAAAGTTGTGAATCATGTATGGAATGGAGTGTAATATATGTACCACTATTTTGATGAGTTGCGAGTAGATAAATAATAGTCTATTGATTTTCTTGTTAGGGTTTAAAAGATAGATATTTATAGTTACATGTAAAGTCAACTAATAAAATAAAGGAATAAAATACACTGGAGTAGAAAAAGAAGATATAAATATCTAACACAGTTCATCCAATCTCAGGATACATCTACCAGATAGAGAGTTCAATATTATTATCTAATAAATCAAACTGATTACAATATGCTAAAGTCAAGGAAGCTCATTGCTCCTATTTTGGACTTGTGAGTTAAGTTGCACAACCATAGGGAAAGATACAACAGAATTTCAAAATTGATACCTATATTCCTAAGATAAGATACAATGTTATACAAGATTCAAAATAACTCATTGTCTTCTTGAAATCATATAGAAATGATGAATAAAAAATATTTAGGGTGATCATCGAAAACTATTTCCTAATTTTTCCTATAAAGAAAAATTGTGTGATTGAAAACTATCCATAATAAACCCTTCGTATGAATACGTGAGCTTTCCCAAGGTGGAAATGTCCCTTTGCACAAACTAGATGGTGTGAGGTAGCTCACATGATGCAGGGATCTTCACGTGAATGAGGTGTTTGTGTGAAGCCCCTTTCAAGTCAATTTTATATAAATTTCTTATTTGACTTTTCAACTATCACTTTTTAATTCTTGGGACCACATTAGGCATTCGAGCAAATCACAATAATATCAAAGGACTTTGAATTTGAATTATGGTCATTTTGACCTCTCAATGACATTTGTTCATACTAGGTGCATTAATTCCATCATTTTTTAATTATATTTACTTATTAGTAATTTGTAATTGTTTTTATTTTAGAAAATTGGAAATTTGTTAGAAGATCTCAAAAAAATTAGAAAATGAGTATAAATTTTTTGAAAAAAATAAAAAATTTAATTGGGTACGTGTATGTTTCATTTGTTCATACTAGGTGCATTAATTCCATCATTTTTTTGTTTATTCATGATTGTAAACTGTATTCTTTTTAATTATATTCACTTATTAATAATTTTAAATAATTTTTATTTTAGAAAATTGGAAATTTGTTAGAAGATCTTAGAAACTATTAGAAAATTAGCATAAAATTTTAGATTTTTTTTAAAGAAATTGGGTATGTGTATGTTTCATTTGTATAGTTTTTAATTATTGTATTACATTTTTTTAGGATAACTTGAAAAAAACTTAGAGTTTTTTAATTTTAAAAATACTCTCTTTTAGACACACATTATCCTTTTATCTCTCTCTCTCTCTCTCTCTCTCTCTCTCTCTCTAACATGTGACTTAAGGAAAATTAGGAATTAATGTAGGGTCCTGGTGATATTTGATACACTCTAATTAGTTTTGAATCAAGACAATATATTGTTAATTCATATTTACATGTTTCTAGATCATACCTCTTTATTGTTTAGAAGATAGTATTTTGATCACTTCATGTTTACATTCTTGTTGATTAAATTATTTTACATAACTATTACATTTATTTGAATATAACTTGAGCTAACTACACTAACCTATTGTACCTTATATGTGTGTTTGTGTGTGTGTGTTTACTCTGTCTAGCGTATCTTCAGGATGGTGGGGGGGCGGGGGGGGGGGGGGGGGGGGGGGGGGGCAGTCATAGTCACTTCTTTGGGATATCTACATGATGTTACACTCCTCCTTCCTTGCTTCTCATTGTTTGTATATACATGCATATGTATTGTGTTTTGTTGGTCCGTAATGCAGGTGTGTCCAGGTAACAACATTGACTCCTTCTAGCTACATAGGTATGAGCGTGCCTCAAAAATCCTCAAACAAGTTGTTGTTAAAAGTGAGATGGGACCATAATCCATATAGGAACCCTAAGCCTAGAATTCATGATTAGGGAGTTGACTACCATTTGGGGTTCTTTTGGGATTCTTTCCTCTAATTTGGTATTGTGATACTTGATTGTTATACTGGTAGTTTTAAATTTGATTTTGATCTTGAGATAGTGCTTTAATATTTAATTTATGATGTTTGGGTGGTCTTGATATCATGATGTTTGCATAGGTTAGTCAAGTATATCTATCCAAGTATATTTGGGAGAACACCTATATGCCTAAATAAATATACATTTACTTTAATTTAATGTGTGATAATAATTAGATTAGGATTTAACCACGGATAGAAATAAAAATTACATGCAAATATAAACAATATCAAAAAATAATAGATCACACAGAAAAGAACACAAGACACCAAGATTTAACATGGTTCACCCAATCTCTGGGCTACGTCCATGAAACAACAAGTCTAATATTATATCGATCCAGTGATTACAACCTAATTACAATCCATAATCCCTTACAGCTCAATACCGCCACAAGAACGTATTTTCACATCACACCTTATGAAACAATTCCTAACCCTAAGCCCTTTTATACAAGTATTTTTGTCGCTTTAGGGTTAAAATTAGTTACAACATTTCAGCCATAAATTGGCAACTATAAACAACAACCAATTGGCAAATATTAGCCATTGGCGAATAGTAGCCCAAATATTTTTTCCAAGGTGATGCCCCAAACCCAAAAGAATTTATGAAGTGTGTACAATACTTCCTTGATCAGTCACCATAAACTAACAATCTCCCACTTGGGGACTGATCAAACTCTACACTAGACAACAACCTCCCACTTGGAGACTAATCTTGTAGCAATACTGCTACCACATGGGGCTCCCGCTGGATCAAACCACTTGAACTCTACTGTTATTTTATTCCTGTTCAGTCTAGAAGACTAACCAAAGCTAAAGAGAAATTTAGCTTCTCCCTTGTCACTACCTTTGTAAACATATCCACTGGATTTTCATCTATATGTATGTTATCTAGCTTTAATTGTCCATCATCCAAAACTAATCGAATGAAATGGTACTGCAATTGAATGTATTTTTTCTTTGAATGTAGAGCTAAATTCTTTGCAAGATGAATGACACTTTGGCTATCTATAAACAAATAATTATCCCTCCGTGGGTGTCCCAATTCTTGCAAGAAGAAACGAAGCCATATCATCTCCTTGGCTGCCTCTGTAGCAGCAACATACTTAGCCTCTATAGTGGATAAAGCATTAACCTTCTATAACCTAGAAACCCAGCTCATGGCTACCCACCAACAGAAAATACATAACCTATAGTACTTTTCCTGGTATCAATATCTCCTACCAAATCCAAGTCAAAATAACCCTATAAATTAGTAGTAGAGCCCCCAAAGTGTAAACACTTATTGAATGTTCCTCTCAAATATCTGAAAATCCATTTGACTGCATTCTAATGCTCAATTCCTGGATGAGTCATATACCTGCTAAGACCTCCTACCGCATGTGCAATATCTAGCCTAGGACATATAATAACATACATCAAGCTTCCTACAACTAAAGCATAGGATACCTTGGACATCTTATCCTCCTATTCTTGTGTCTTGGGATGCATCTCCTTAGTCAACTTCAAATGACCAGGTAAAGGTGTGTTGACAACTTTAGCATTCTCCATAGAGAAACGTTGCAACACCTTTTCAACATAATCAGCCTGAGATAGCATCAATTTCTTGTTCTTCCTATCTCTACAAATATTCATACCAAGGATTTTTTTTCTACCCCCAAATCCTTCATAGCAAATGCATGTGCTAACTGGTGTTTCAACCCCTTCATATGATCCATGTTAGACCCAACTACAGGCATATCATCAACATATAAATATAAAATAATGTAGATGTAATCATCCAACCTCTTAAAATAAAAAAAATGATCTAAATGACACTAACTATATCCATGCTCATACATAAAATTGTCAAATTTCAGATACCATTGCCGAGGTGCTTACTTCAAGCCATATAAACTTTTATTCAATCTGCACACTAAGTTCTCCTTACCTTTGACCTCAAATCCCTATGGCTATGCCATATATATCTCTTCATCCAAATTACCATGAAGGAAAGTTTTTTTAACATCAAGCTACTCCAAATGCAAATCTTCAATATCCACAATACTTAAAATAGTGCAAATAGAAGTCATTTTAACAACATGAGAGAATATCTCATCAAAATCAATGCCCTTTTTCTATGCAAATTCTTTTACCACTGATCTATCTTTAAATATTTTCTTACCTCCATCCTCTTCTTTCAACCTATAAACCCATTTATTTTGTAAAGCCCTTTTACCTGTAGGCAACTTGCATAAATCTCATGTCTTATTTTTAGCAAAGAGTCCATTTTGTCTTTATTGCAGACTACCACTGAATCTTAGTATCCACTTGCACAAATTCATCATAACATTCAGATTCACCAACATCTATTAGTAAAATAGAATACAAAGAGGGATAAAATCTTTCTAGAGGTCTTATTAGCCTTGTTGACCATCTAACATTCACTGGTGTGTGTTGCGATTGTTGCACATCATGAGGAATGGTTGGAACATCATCTTTGGGAGTATAATTATCTTCTTTCCTCTCATGTTGCTGCAATAGATATTTGTACAACACTTTCTCATTGAATATGACATTCCTGCTTCTTACAATTTTACAATTTTCAAAATCCCAAAGCTTGTAACCAAATTCATCAATGCCATATCCAAAAAGTACACATTTCTTTGACTTAGCTTCCAACTTAGTTCTATTTTTAGAATCTATATGAGCAAATGCTTCACAATCGAAGGTTTTGAGAAAAGAATAACTCACCTTCTTACCAGTCCATGCTTCCTCTAGAATACCATAACCCAAAGGAGTAGAGGTACCTCTATTAATCAAATATATAGTAGTATAAATTACCTCTACCTACATGTTTAAGGGCAACCCAACATGCAACCTCATGCTCCTAGCAAGCTCCATTATAGTCATGTTCATGTGTTTAGCCACTCCATTTTCTTGTGGAGTCCTTGGAACAATTTTTTGTCTATAAACACCATTAGTGGAGCAATAATCTTCAAATTCATGACTAAAATACTCACCACCATTATTAGATCTAAGATATTTTAATTTCTTACCAGTTTCATTTTCAACCAAGCATTTCCATTTCTTAAAAGTTTGAAATACATTAGATTTTTGTCCAAGGAAATAAACCCATACTTTTCTAGTTGCATCATCAATAAATGTAACATAATAATGAGAGCCGCCAAGAGAAGATATCTGAGCTGATCCCCATACATCTGTATGCACAAGCTCTAATTTCTCCCTTTTATTTTTCTTCCCAGTCTTCACAAAACTCACTCTCTTTTGTTTTCCATACACACAACTTTCACAAAAATCTATATTAACACATTTTAGACATGGTAAAACTTTCTTTGAATAAAGTAATTTCATACCTTTCTCACTCATGTGCTCAAGTCTGTTGTGCAACATTGCTGTATCAAAACTTACAACAATTATTTGTTCTCCCTGCTCAATTGCAGCAACTGTTCCTGAACATTCATTTTTCTCTGAAACAATTAAAGTAGAAGGAACAATATGACCTATACAAAGATATAAGGTGCCTACTTTCACAACTTTTTCTACTACAAGGGAACCTTTTGAAACCTTCCAATTTTTGTCATTAAAAGTAACTACACAACACTTATCACCGAGTTGCCCTGCTGAAATTAAATTCATACTCAACCTTGGAACATTTCTTACCTCATGTAGTAGCCAATGATTCCTATTCCACAACTTACTCTTAACTTTTCCCTTTCCAACAATTTGATAGGGTTCATTATCCCTTAAATAAACAAGCTCAAAATCCCCTTGGACATAATCAATGAAATAACCTCTATGAGGTGTAGCATGAAATGAAGCACTAGAATATAAAACCCATGAATCATCAACATTTTCTAAAGATAGAAGCAAAGCATCCTTTTTGGATTTGTTACTTACCACATTTGTCTCCTTGTCTCCATCTTGGTTTTCCCCTTCATTTTTCTTTCAAGTCCAACAATTTTTCTTCTTATGCCCTAGTTTTCCATAGTACCAACAGTCGTTTGGTCCTCTTGATTGAGACCTCTTCCCTTTTTACTTTCCTCTCAATTTTCCATGATTTCCAAAATTATTTCCTCTCTTAGTCATTCTGCCTGAACTTTGTGCATTCAAAGAACTTCCAGATGTAGATCCACTTGAGGTTTTCCTACAAGTTTTCTCACTCAAAATAACACTGATTACATCATCATATTTTAGAGTATTAGATCCAAAAATGAAATTACTCATAGCCATTACCAAGCCATTCCAACTTTCATGCAAAGAACACAAAATCAAGAAAGCCCTAATTTATTCATCAAAATTGATACCCACAAAAGATAACTGACTAGTAATAGTATTAAACTCATTTAAATAATCTACGACAGACCCACTTTCTACCATTTTCATATTAAATAAACGTTTTATGAGAAATACCTTATTTGAAGTGGAGGGCTTTTCATACAATTTTACTAGAGTTTCTATCAACTCTTCTATCATCTACACTTTTGTAATATTAAATTTTGCCGATGGTGCCAGACATAATCAAATGCTTCCAAGTGCCTTTCTATAGTAGTCATCATTTGTCATAGATCCCTGATTATTGGTTTTTCCTTCCAACGACTTCCATAAATCCTTCTGATAAAGATAGTCTTCCATTTGTAGCTTCCATAACTGAAAGTTCTACCCTTTAAAGTTATCCACCCTCAGCTTACCCTCATCTGCCATCGCTTTCACTCAACTATGAGATTTCCACTCAATTGTGAGACTTTCTTGCACAAGGTAATTGAAAAAAACAACTAGGCTCTGATACCATTTGATAGGATTTAACCATGGACAGAAATAACAATTACATGAAAATATAAACATTATCATAAAATAATAGATCACATAGAAAAGAACACAAGACACCAAGATTTAATGTAGTTCACCCAATCCTTGGGCTAAGTATGTACAATACTTCCTTAATCAATCGTCACAAACTAACAATATGTATATGTATACACACACACACATGCATATACATATATATATATATATATATATATATATATATATATATATATATATATACATATATATACATACATATATATACATATATATATACATATATACATATATACATATACATATATACATATATACATATATACATATACATGTATACATATATACATATATATACATATATATGTATACATATATACATATATATACATATATATATATACATATATATATATACATATATATATATACATATACATATACATACACATACATATATATACATACATATACATATACATACATATACATACATATACATATACATACATATACATATGTATATGTATATGTATATGTATGTATATGTATATGTATGTGTATATATATGTATATGTACATATACATATACATATACATTAACATACATATACATATATGTATATGTATGTATATGTATATGTATGTATATGTATATGTACATACATATACATATGTATATGTATGTGTATATATATGTATATACATATACATATACATATGTATATGTATGTATATGTATATGTATATGTATATATATATATGTATATGTATGTATATGTATATGTATATATATGTATGTATATGTATGTATATATATGTATAGATATGTATATATATATGTATATATATAGATATATATAGATATCTCTGTGAATGGATAAAGTAAAATAAAATGGACAAAAAATAATAATAAGAAATGAAAGGAGATAAAAGACAAATGAAATAAAGAGATCAAAATAATTACTCTAAATGATATTGTTTAAGGTTTGAACACTTGACCTCTCACCTACTTAACCGTTTATCTACTATCTTACCACTCACACTCTTTGAGAATGTTGATAAGAGAAATAATTTGACAAAACTATATAAAATTGGAAAGATTAAAACTATAGTCACATAAAAACTATGGAGGAAAACCTGCACGAGGAGAAGCTTGAGAAAACTAGGAAGGAGAAGGGAACCATGAAAAGTTGGAGACTGGGAAACTTAAGGCTCATATGCAGAAACATCATCTTTAACCCACCACAAGAAATGAGGTAGGATTCAATTAATTCTAACCTTTATTGGATGCTTTAAAGAATGAATGTATATTTTTATTTTTGTTTGTGATCACCTCTAATTGTTTCAAGTTTTTGAGTATTATGATGAATTTCATTAAATGAATGTTCTGTTTATGTGATGTTTGTAGCTTATACTTGTTAAATAATGGAAGTATGGAAATAGAGAGCTAAAAATTGAATCCCTTGGGTGAGATGCCAGAAGGATTTCCTATTTGGGATTTCAACACAGCTCATGCTAGAAGATCCTCCTCTATCCAATAATCCCCAAGAATTTAGTTCATAGCATTCAAATATTTTTTTAAGACTTCTAGAATAAATACATAGGTATACTGCACATTTGGAGAGTTTTGTACATTCACAATTTGTCTATCACCTTAAACTAAATTATAACCTTCAAAAAACAAAATTAAAAAATTAGCAAACAAATGTGCAACAATTAGAAACCAAATGGAACTATAGATGACAAAAGTGCAACTATAATGAAAAAATGTAAATGTCTACTTAACTTATGCGCAGATTTGGTGAAAGAAACAAATGCACAGTTCTGCATAACAAAAGTGTAGGTATATTGAATGGATACGTAGGAATAAAAAATAGTTGCATGGTAATAGGAAAAACTTGCAAATCAGAGCTCCAAAGTCAATTTCAAGATAAGGGTATAACATACAATGAACATTTAAGTATAAGTGGTATAATTTTCCTTCCTTATAATTTGACTTGCATTTTATGTTATAGCCTACACCTTTCTAGATAGGTTTCAACCTCATAGGAGTTAAAATAAAGATTACAGATTTTGAGATTTTAAGAAATTTTAGACTTCAAATTTCAATAATCAATATTTCAGCTTGTTCCTTTTGTGTCTTCTGACCTTGTATTTAATTTTGAGGTATTTACTATCTAGAAATGTGATAATCATTCTTGTACAGTGTTTGATAAGTCTTGGTTGCATCTTATTACTTATGTGATGAATTAAGGTTTGGTGGATTACCCTAGAAATGTCCTCTAAACTAGTTTTCTTTTGAATGGTTAAATTGGATTACTAATGTGGTTTATTTTGGTTCACCAAAGGCTTTTGGATTTTGTAGTTTCTTATCAAAGGAAGCTTTTTTAATATATTTGTGATTTTATGATGCGTTGCACTTGATTATGCTTAATATAGGAGTTAGGGTTTGGGACTAGGGGTACGAGACCCTAGGTATGTTTTTCTCTAAACTCTTCTATGATATTGGTTTTGGATTTGTGAGTAGGGTAGATACTTGTTGCCAAATTTCAGTTTTTCTCCTTTGGGTTTATAGTTGTTGGTATTCATTGAGATTTTGTTCATATTGCTTGTTAAGGTAGCCCCTAGGTAATTCACTTCTTATTAAATTCTCAGGGCTCCCACTTTGCATCTTTTCCAAACCTCCCTTGCTTTACCATTCCTTATCCCTTCATGTAGGTTTCTTTTCATTTCAATACATTTAGGGTTTAGGTGATTTACGTTTGGTTGGGATATATTTTAAGTGTCTTCTTGACAAGAAGTGAGTTCTCCTAGTTTTCGTAACTTCTTTCTTACTCCAATATTCTTGAGACCCTTAGATTCTGAGTAATTTGGCTAGCTATCCAACTTGGCAAAGATCATCAAGCATGTACCCAAAGAAAAAATGCACAATAGCGTTCAAAGATGTAAACTTTCTTGACTTATGATGGGAAAATTTAGAAAAGTGCAAATCAAAGTTAAGAAGCTCTCAAGTCAAGGTTCTGAGGTAAAATTCATTTATGTGAGGAGAACCAGGTCTATGGGTTTTCAGCTACTTATTGATGGAAATTAAAGCATTATGTTATGTTTCCAGAGCCAGTATGGCTTGTGTTCAATTCAAAAGTTTTTATGCATGAACTGGACCCAAGAGTGATATTGAAAAAAGAGAATTAATTTGAGCCCGTAATGATGAATCCATGCCCAAAATCTTATCTCAAGGTATTTGATTGAAACAAGGGAAAATATTTCAAAATGTTTCTTCCCCTAGAAAGTGCTACTTTTAGAGTGGTTTTCTATCCTAAGGGAATATAAAAGGCTACTTCTGTGAAGACTTGAAAAATAAAGAATTACACAACTATAATTTGAGAATATTCTATAGAGATGCCCAAAAAATGATTTCGATAAAGTCAGTCATAAAGGTGCAATTCTGATATAAAAGAGATCAAGTGTTTGAATGCTTGATGTAGAGAATAAGAAAATGAAGTGCTTGAGCTATCGAAGGATCATTCCTCACACTACAATCCTGAATCAAAGGAAAGATAAGTATACAAAAAGATAGATCTACACTCTCCCCTCCACATACAATGAGTTATCATATGAATCCCTATTCTAGATCTTGAAGAAAATAAGACACTTTCCATTAAACTAAAACCCTTTTTTCAGTAAGTGGATTTTAATGATACGAAATCACTTTAAGCGAAGTAATAAGGCTTTTAGATTTATGAATCTTTATGTGCTTGGAAATTCTTTTTTTAAAATAGCTGCTGATTATCAAATATATTGCAAATACAACTATTATGATCATTGGTTGTGCTTAATTTCATTCGTGTGGTGCCAACATTTAGATTTTTGTATCTATTTCATTGGAATTGCCTTATTGTTTTAAACATCTATTTATCGATCATTGCATCCTCTTTGAAAACATAACAAATGGAAATCATAGCAACATGTTATGATAAAATTATAGGCTTGGAAAGTGAATTAACAGATTTTATTGATAATTAATTCAATTTCTACGAATTAGGTGATCTTCATAGAAGGCTTAATTCTCAGCCCATCCACCCGAATAACCAAAAATTGAAAGAGAGTGGATTGGTAGAAGTTGTCAGATTTCTAATGGCTGTGCAGGCTCCAGATATGGCTAAAGAATGCATAAAAGGATATAATATGGAGATGAAGCAAATATTACTTCTCGGTCAATCTATCCTTCTCTCAAAAAATAAGGCCTTGATGTAGTCCGCATTTAGCGTGCCAATGAAGGAAGAATACTATGATATTGATTTTAGATCCTCCACATCTATGTTTAATGAGAAAAAAACTTTAAGGAGAGAGGATATGGAGAGAACTTGGTTCCAAACACCTTGTTCCTATTGGAAATGTAAGAGGATTAACTGAGAGGAGAGGGGTGAATTAGTTACCACTAAAACAAATCCTAGGTCCCCTAAGATGTCAGTGCAAAAAAAAATCCAAACTTTGTTGAATATACTGTTATAACTTGGTTAGCACAGTAACTCAGTTTACACTAACAATCACCATCACTTGATAAACACTCGATTAATACTAACTATATGCACTGTTACTGATTAATATTGAATATGCAAATCTTATGATATTAAGTGTGATTAACCTTAATTAACTTAGCTGCTGAATCATAAAGAAAATAGCATGAACACAAAAGATGTTGAGATTTAACTTGGAAACCTGATTTGGGAAAAACCACCAATTGTAACTAGTTATTTTTTTTTCACTCTTTCGAAGTGAGCCTTGTTAGGAGTCAACCCTATTAAAGGTTACAAAATAAACTATTAGGTGTGACCCTATTAGGAGTGGCCTTGTTAGAGGTCTTTAGACAATTCAATCTAGAAATGCCACCTTGTTAGAGGATTTGACATATAGCTATTAATCTAACTCTGATAGGAGATTTGATTCACTACTACAATTATTAGAGAGTAACAATAATATGACCCTATTGTTGATGCAAACTTTATTTGCTAATTTTAGATCTTTGTTCTGGCTTGAATACTTGATCCTTCTTGATCATAATATTCTTTGCAGCTCGATCAATTCACTTCCTTGATTTATCTTTCCAATCTCATGCTTCTTCCTCTCTTGCACAATTCAATCCTCAACTTGACCTTATACTTATATGTTTTACTTTACCAAATCAGCTTGAATACAATTTCAAATAAATCAAATTCATCCTATGAGTTAGCTAGAACTAACCAACAAAACTGATACAATAAAATCCTTCGTTAGTCGACCCAACTCTGTCAACATTAACTCAAAAACAATTTTCCTTCAGGCTTCCTTTGATAACCAAGTGAGCTCAATTGACACTGGTTCCATGCCAACTTTTCTTTGGCTGCTGAGTGAACTTGGTAGATACTGTCTTCCTACAAACTCCTTTTGGTGATTGAGTGAGCTCAGTTAACATTCACTCTGAACTTGGTAAACATTCAGATGCTCATCATTCACTACAACTTCCTTTGAGTCCTAAGTGAGCTCAGTAAACATTGATTTCTTAGTATATACTTGAAATTTGTGTAACATCAAATACAACATACAATTAAATGATTGTATCCAACAATCTCCCTCTTTGGCATTGATGACAACATAACATGTCATGATACATAGAAATTTTAGAGCAAAATAGAATTAGTGATAATATCCTTCGTTTCATTCTAATTCTCATCCATGAGAACTCTCTCTATTAGTGTGAATTATCTTTGTCATCAATCTCTAATTGCAATGACTGCAATATCAAGTTCTTCCACTTTGATATGAACCAAATTCATTCTCCCTCTTTGACATCTCTGATAATAATAGAAAAATCTCCATATCAGACATAAAATTTCTCTAATGTATGATAGCAAACTATCCCCCTTTGACATCTTATGCTAGAGAAAATAACCAATGTAGTTTCCATGTACCTTGATGTACATATTTTAATGCAATTCGCTCTAACAATACTGCATCAACTTGTCTAATCTTCAACATGCTTTGTTGATGCATCATGGAAATCTAATTAGTGAGCTTCAAACAAGGGAAAAACCCCTAGCTTACCACTTAGATACAAAAATGCATCCTTAGGTAATGGCTTGGTGAATATGTTTGTAATATCTTCTTTTGTATTCACATATTCCAACCTCACCTCTTTGTCTTGTACCAATTCTCTCAAGACATGATATTTGATTATAATATGCTTGGTCTTGGTATGCATCATTGGATTCTTGGATATGTTGATTGCACATGTGTTATCATAGAAGATAACAACTAGGTCCTTGATCTCCTCCTTCATGCCTAACAACAATTTCTTAAACCACACAATGTTGGAACAATTGATTTTTACAGCAACATATTTTTCTTTTGTTGTAGATTGAGAGATACAGTTCTACTTCTTGCTTGTCCAAGATACTATCCTCTTTTCAAGAAAAAGTGCTCCTCCACTAGTGCTCTTCCTATCATCAACATTTCCATCCTAATATGCATTAGTGAATGCCTTCAAATCAAATTTTTCTCCTTTCTTATACCACAAACCATACTCTTGAGTACCTTTCAGATACCTCATGATTCTTTTCATTGCCATCATATGATTTTCTTTAGGATTAGTAGAGAATCTAGCCACCATACCAACTGCTAACATGCTAATGTTATATGCAATCTTGTGTGTACCACATACTAGAGTTTTACAATAATTGATCTATATCTAGTTTGATCTACCTCTTTGGAATCATCATCTTTGGAAAGCTTATGTCAAGTACACATAGGTGTTCTAACTGGTCTAGAATCCTCCTTCCAAATTTCTTTAGTATCTCCTTGATGTATTTTGATTGAGTAATATAGATACAATACTTCATTAGTTGAATTTGTAAGCCAAAAAATAATTTGATCTCTCCAAACATTAACATTTCAAATTCCTTACTCATTTCAACAAAAAAAGATTTACACATATCTACATTTCCAGTAAATAATGTATTATCCACAAAGATTTCTACCAATACAATCTTCTTATTTGGTCCTTCTTTGATGTATAGGTTATTTTTATCATTAGCTCTTTGAAAACTAATCTTTATGAGATAATTATGTAATCTTTCATACCATGCTATGGGGGTTTATTTGAGACCATACAAAGCTTTGTGTAGTATGCAAACCATGTCCATTTTTCTAGGATCAATGAAATCTTTTAGTTTCTCTATATAGACTTCCTCTTCTAAGATTCCATTCAAGAATGTTGATTTCACATCCATCTGATATACTTTGAATCCTTGGTGTGTTGCATATGCAAGTAGTGTTCTAACACCTTCAAGTCTAGCAACAAGAGCAAAAGTTTCTCCATAAGCAATACCTTCCTCTTGAGGATTATCCTTGCAAACTAATATTTCCTTGTTTCTTGAAACTTCTCCATTCTCATTCATCTTATTTCTGAATACCCATTTTGTGCCAATTACATTCTTGTCCTCAAGTCTAGGAACAAGAGTCCAAGTTTTATTCCTTTCTATCTGATCAATTTCTTCATTCACTTCTTCTATCCAAATTTCATTCTCTAATGCATCTTTGACATATCTAGGCTCAAATTTAGTAAGCAAGCATGTACCTTTTAATTTATTCCTTGTCCTTGTACCAACTGATTGATCTCTAATGATTTTCTTAGGTGCATGATGCCTTCTGACATATCAAGCAATTCTAAATTTAGTAGGTTCATCATGAACTTTTGAATCATCCTCGGGTCCCTTTGTTTGTGACTCGAGTCCATCAAATCACTCAGTTTGCAAAGGCTAAAACTTGGGTCCTTTTGACAGTGACTCTGGTCCTTCAAACTATGACTTGGGTTGTACTGGCTGCAACTCGAGTTGAATTGGGGATTTTGGGAACTTGGGTGGTGAAGACTATTGATTGCCACTTGCTTGAATTTTAGGTATAGTATTAGGCTCATAGTAAAAAAAAATTATGTAGTCTTCAAGTTCATTCCTACTTTGTTCTTTAGACTCTTCTACAAACTTGTTAATCTTCACATGTGCACTTTCTATAATTTGTGAGTAGATAGAGTCAAACATCTGTATGCTTTACTCTTAATGGAATATCCCAAGAATATGCCTTCATCACTTATTACATCAAAATTTCATTTTCTTGACTCCTTTAGAATATAACATTTGCTTCCAAATAGTTTGAAATAACACAGATTAGGTTTATAGCCATACCATAATTTAAAAGGTGTTTGATTTGAATCCTTCATCAAATGAACTCAGTTCAAGGTATGAACTGCAATGCTAATTTCTTCTTTCTAGTATTTGATAGCAATGTTCTTCTCTATTATTAGGGTCCTTGCACAATCCGTGATTGATTTATTCCTTCTCTCAATAATTCCATTCTACTGAGGTGTACTAGGTGCAAATACATATATTTTAATTCCTCTTTCATTATGGAATTTATTGAATTCATCATAGATGAATTCACCTCCTCTATCTAAACTTAAAAATTTCAGTTTCTTTCCTATTTATTTCTCAACTCTAGCCAAATACCATTTGAAATTTTGAAAAGCTTCTACTTTATCCTTTAAATACATAACTATCATCATCCTAGAATAATCATCAACAAACAAAATAAAGTACTTATCTCCATTATAGCTTTGTATGCCAATAGGTCCACAAAGGACTAAATGAACTAGCTCCAAAACTTCTTTAGAATGATAGTTTTTGCTTTTAAAACATTTCTTTTCCATATTTCCAATTTGATAGTTCTTACACATGCTCATATTAGGTTTCTTTAGGCTTGGAATGCCTCTAACCTTTCTATTCTTGCTTATGTTTACTAGGTTATCAAAGTTCACATGACAAAACCTCTTATGCCATAACCACCTTTCTTCTACTTGAGCTATGAAATATGAATTTTTAGTTAGATCTAGGTAGAATAGATTACCTCTTGTTTGATTACCAATCCTAACTAGATTTCCATCTCCATCTAGCAACTTGGCTTTTCTATTCATGAATTCTACCTTGAGTCTAATGTTATTCAAGCCACACTAAGAAGATTATGCTTTAGTCCTTCAACTGAATAAGCATTATCACATATGAGATCATTGGTTAGTGAAATACAACCTTTTCCTTTCACATAACATGGTTCATCATTACCAAATCTGACACTTCCACCATCATAGTGTTCTAAGTTCTCAAATTTAGATTTATCATCAGTCGTGGTGAGAGAAACCACTATCAATAATCCATGTATCATTCTTACCAACATGTGAGATAAGGGCCACCTTATCACTCCGATCATCTAATTCATCTTTAATAACGATGTATACCATGTCATTTTCTTTACTACTATCAGAATCTTTAGCAATATAGCAAGATTTCTTAGCTTTGTCATTGTAGATTTTGAAATCCTTCTTGCCTTTGTACTTGTCATGTTTCTTTTTTTCTTTGCTTTCTCTATTTGGACACCTTGTAGCAATGTGACCGACTTCTTCACAAGAAAAGCATATCAAAGGAATTTTTCCTTTGTACTTTCCTTTTCCCTTTGGAAATCTTCTTGCAAGAAATGCTTCAATGATTTCAAGATCATCATCAGAACCATCTCCATCTTCACTATCAAACTTCTTGCTTCTAGACTTTGCAACTTTCTTCTTGAGTGATAGCTTGGCTTGGAATACAGACTCAAGGTTACTGGAGTTAGGAACATAAACAAAATTATCTAACTCAAATGCAATCAACCTTCCCACTAGTGCATCCAAGGTTATATCATTCTTAGGACCACATCTTATTTCTTGAATATAAGACACTTTGATTGCATAAATTGGAAGAAGGGTTCTAAGTACCTTGCTTACCACTATTACATCATCAATTTTCCCACCCGAGGATTTGATTGTGCACACACTGGCTTTGATTCTTTCATGGTACTATGTAATGTTATCATCTTCTCTCATCTTCATTTGATCAAATTGACCTTTGAGACTTCCTACTTTAGCTATCCTCACATTATCATCACCTCCATAGATAGCTTTTAGCTTGATCCACATCTTGTCAGCAATACCACAGTCTTTTACCTCATCAAATTTAACATAGTTGAGATTTGAAGCAATATCAATCATCATAATGTTATGATTCTTCTTTTCTATAATTTCTTCAACAGTCACAATTCTAGTAGGTGCCACATACTTGGTGTGTAGGTAATTTAGGCCTAAATCTCCAATGGTTTCCAAATTTAGTATCATGAGTTTGTATCATGGCTTGAAGTTATCTCTATTCGTCTTAGGAATCTCCCTTCTGTAAGACATCTTGATCTTTATCTTAGTCCTCGAAACCTTCTCTGCAAGCACCAAAATCTCTAATACTAATTGTCAGAAATTTAAGAGGAGTAACTGAGAGGGGAAGAGTGAATTAGTTACCACTAAAACAAATCCTAGATCTCTTAAGATGTCAGTACAAAACAAAATCAAACTCTATTGAATATAGTGTTGTAACTCGGTTAGCACAATAGCTTTATTTACACTAACAATCATTGTCACTCGGTAAATGCTCATTTAATACTAAATATATGCATTGTTACTAAATAACACTAAATATGCAGATATTATGATATTAAGTGTGATTAACCTTAATTAACTTAGTTGTAGAATCATAAAGCAAATAACATGAATACAAGAGACACCATGATTTAATGTGGAAACCCAATTTGGGAAAAACCACCAATTACAACTAGATATTTTTTTCACTCTTCTGAAGTGAGCCCTATTAGGAGCCAACCCTATTAAAGGATACAAAACACATTGTTAGGTGTGACCCTATTAAAGGATTTAGTTCACCTTGTTAGAGGTCTCTAGACACTTCAATCTAGAATGCCACATTGTTAAAGGATTTGATAAATAGATGTTAAGCTAACTTTGTTAGCAGATTTGATTCATTACTACAATTATTAGTGAGTAACAATAATATGACTTTAATGCTAATGCAAATTGTATCTTCTGATTTTAGTTCTCTATTCTAGCTTGAATACTTGATCCTCCTTAATTAGAAAGTTCATTGCAGCTTCGCCAATTTTCTTCCTTGATTTATCTTACTAATCCCATGCTTCTTCCTCTCTTGCACAATTCAATCCTCAACTTGACCTTATACTTATATGTTTTACCTTGTCAAGTTGGCTTGAATACAATTTCAAATAAATCAAATTCATCCCATGAGCCAGCTAGAACTAACCAACAAAACTAATACAAGATAATCCTTCATTAGCCGACCCAACTTGATCAACACTAACTCATAAATGATTTTCCTTTAAACTTCCTTTGGTAACTGAGTGAGCTCAATTAACACTGATTCTATGCCAAATTTTCTTTGGTTTTCGAGTGAATTTGGTAGACACTGTCTTCTTGCAAACTCCCTTTGGTATCTGAGTAAGCTTAATTAACACTCACTCTAAACTTGGCAAACACTAAGATGGTTGCCATTCACTAAAACTTCCTTTAACTCTCAAGTGAGCTTGGTAAACACTGATTTCTTGGTATATACTTGACATTTGTGTAACATCAAAGACAACATACAATTAAATAATTGTATCCAATAGTTCCAAGAAGAGAAAAATGTTGAAAACTCTTTTAGGAACCAACATGAAAAGGGAGATTGTTGATATCTTGGTGTTGTTGCTAAGATTGAAAGGAAACCTAAAGAAATTCTAAATTTCATCAAGCATCACTTCTTCCTTGTGCAAGCCATATGTGCCGATGGACTGCAAATAGACTAGGCCAAAATCATATGTGATGAGCTTGCCTCATGGTTAAATTTAGCTAAGGGATTCAATAAATTTTACATGTCTTCATATTTAATCTATGCCTTCGCTATGCATCACCTATGGGTAGGTCTTCCCAGCATTAAAGACTACGATGAAAATACAAGGGTGTATGAATTCTACCCACACCTTTAGCTCCATAGGAGCTTCAAAGAGTATGTGAAAGTGAATGATGCCTTTACTATGAGATTATGTCAGGAATTGAAAGGCTACCCTGAGTGAAGATTTTCACCTGAAGAAATTTTGGCTATTAGCAAGTTCGAATGCTCTTTCATCCAATTCCTGAGTTTTTCCTACCTACAGATTGGTGCTTTTGATGGTTTTCCCAAAAGACTTCCTAGGTAGCTTGAGGATAATGTTGTTCTTGTCAAATATGTTGAAAAATACTAGAAGTGAACACCTTGTGTTCAAATGTAAAGAAGATAGCCAAGATTTCCTTCCCAATAGTGGTTGGACCCTATTTTTGTGCCTCTAGATCTGATGCTCAGAATCTAGTTAAATTTTTTGAGAGTAAGATCAAGTTGATTGATTATGAGGTACTTAGGCCCCAATATGAACCTTTCAACTTCATGAGAGATCATTTAAACCTGAGATACACCCATAGACATGTTCCAGGCATTAAAGATTTTTGGGCTAGATGTCTCAATGAATACCAAACCTGGGAGAGGTATTAGTCCAGGCTCACAATCGAGGAAATTAAGTTGTATAATAACCCTAGATGGTGGATCCTATGAGTGCTAATTATGGGCCTCTAAATCCGCACACACTTCAACATGATCTTTACATGTTTGAAATATCCCAAAATGAACATGCGATTGTCCATTCGGTATGACTAAACAAAGTGATATGTTGCCTTCTAACTAGACATGGTTTTTCTATTCACTCTTAGGATTGAGAGATCAACAACCAAACCAAACTAGTACAAAGGATTTGAAAGCATGCAAATGCAATCTAATCTATGTTTTTGATGTTTTTCAATTGCAAATATATAAAGATTAATCTAAATGGAATTAAAATTAATCTAAGAACAATAGAAAGTAATGATTAGATGAATGCATTTTAATCTAAATGACGAGCATATGAAAGCAAGAGAAAATTCGAATGCAAGGCACTTGAGTAATCAAATTAGCATTAATTCAATAATATTCATGTGCATCCTCAAAAATGAGAGGTTGAAGGTTTTTTATATATAATCCAAGAATTTGATCAACGATCGAAGATCGATCTGAGTGTACAGTCTTGATTGAAGATAAGATTGAGTCCTCCATTTTTGATGAAGTTGAATGAGAGGAAATAGGAGATAACAATGATCCATTCAAATATGTGCTCATAATTAGATTTTATAATTAATTATTTAATTAGTTCCAACAATTATGAGGACAAATGTGAATTAATCAATATTATTAATTCCTTTTTCATGTGAGATGAAATAGGAAAGGATATTGATCCATTCAAACATGTGGTCATAATTAGATATTCTAATTAAATAAATAATTATTTTCAATAAGTATGACATATATTTAATTAAACCAAAGTATTTTAATTCCTTCTTTATGTGTATCAACTAAAGGGGTATATTTAATTTAATTAAAGTACTTACAACTTAGAATTAAATAAATTAAATTATAGGTTTAATTTAGCTATTTCAATTAATATTTAGGAATTAAGTATAAGTAAGTGATTAATACAGATCAATGATTTTCTGCATTTGACACTTAGGTCAAGTAGAGATTATCAAAATCAGAATTGCCTAGTACAATAGGACTTTAAGTAATATTGATAAACTGAAATTGATTCAGAATACCAATGTGCCAATTTAGGGGCATTACATTTTCCCCTCTTTGAATGAATGTGTGAGCAACATGTTGATTCAAAGATATTAGAAGTTTGAGAATATAGATCAAGAGCCAAGATTGGTTCCAAGATTGATGACACAGAGACCAATTGATAATATTTTAAAGGTTATCTCCAGAATAGAGCTTAGCCTTAGGAAAACCAGATAGAACACCTAGATACCAATATGAAAGAACAAAGATTATCAAACTTTATAGAATTGTTCCCAGAATGAGATTCAATTCTTAGGAGTCAAGGTTATATTGTACCGATACATGTCCATTAGAAGATGACAAGATTAATCATGATTCATAGGATTATCCCCATAATGATACTTAATCATCAAGAGTTAAGGTTAGATTTCCATGATGCCTATCCATTAGAAGACGACAAGATTAATCATGATTCATAGGATTGTCCCCAGAACGAGGCTTAATCCTCAGGATTCAAGGTTAGATTACCCCAATACCTATCTATTAGATAGTGATTTGAAAGCAAGAGTTTAGAATTATCTCTAGAATAGAGCTTAATTCTCTAGAGTTTAGATAGAACACTTGAATACTAGTCCATAAAAGCTAACAATACCTAATCATGAGTCATAGAATCATCGCCAAAATGAGGCTTAATTCTCAGGAGTTGGGGTTAGAATTCCCCAATACCTGTCCATCAAACTATGACAAGGACTATTATAAGATTGATCAGTTGAATAACATGTGATGCCAAATAGAGGGAACAAAAATACCCTAAGTGATGAGATGCCCCTAGTGAATATGACATTATATTTAGATTTGAAGCCATATTTGAAAGATTCAAAGATGTTCAATGATGTAATCATCATCCTGCCCCCTCAGGAGTAAAGTCAAAAGATGACACATTAGAATGAAATTGATTTGAAGTATTTTGAAGGTCTGGTTGACCATATTTGACTAGAGTTGACTTTTCTAAAAATGTTGAAAAAGTTGAAATAATGTGAAATTTGAAAATATTGTCAAAGTCACAAAATATTAGTAAGTGGAACTACACAAGTGTCCAATCACGCTAGTACCAAAAATTTAAAGTGCATTTTTTAGTTGTTTAAGAGTCAAAGTTTGATTTTAATCCTGAAAATGAGTTCAGAGTAGCCAAATTAGCTAACGAGGTAATTTTCATGTCAATTGGAGCACTCTAAAAAATTAGGTCAAAACCTATCTAAGGGCCCAAAAGGTCATTTTCAAATAATTTGTGCATTTGTCTTTTGTGAAGAAAAGAGCTATGAGGTAAAAATGGTGGTCCCAATGCAGAGTCATCGTTTCAAGCATTCCAAGTGACAAAATCAATTGACAGACTATGGACCTTTGGTGAGTAGTCAAAAAACCTCCCTTGCATTGAAATTTTTATGCATTTTGGTCAATTTTTACATATTTTTGAGTGTTTTAAGTTATTGTTGTAGGCATCCTCACACGAGAACCCATTTTTTCACGCAAGCTGCCAGATAAACTTGCACGATAAAGTGCCACTAGGGCACTTTTTCACATGGTGTGTAGGGTTTCCTCGTATGGGAGGTACCCATCTCTTGCATGATAGACCCTAAATTTGTATTGTTATTCACATGTAAAGATGAGTTTGTTTGCATAGAACTATTTTCTCATATGGTTCAATGGATTTCCTCACATGAGGAAGTTATTTCTTTGCATGAGAATCTAAATTCTTGTATGAGAATATGAAATATTGAGGGAGATTCTGGCATTTTTTTCATGAATAATTTGTCAAAAACATGATTGTTAGCATTCATTTCACATTGTCATCAGTCTTTGTTGCATGTTAGATATTGATCTTGTTATGGTGTTTTCATGTGTGCAAGTTGTGTTTCCAAACATTTCTTTTAGATCACATTATCCAGCTATAGGAGCATTGGTTAGGCAACTAAACATTGTAGAGTGGGTGCAAATTGGTACTCTTGGTTTATTGCATCTATGTGATATCCCTAATCTACGGGTAAATCATAGATTGTTGACAACACTTGTTGAGCATTTCCATTTGGAGACGAACACATTCCATTTTCTACTAGGAGAGATGTCCATCACACTAGAGGACATTTACAAGATACTCTATATTCCATTTCATGGACCTCAGATAGAGTTTGACTTTCAATTGAGATCTAGTACATTGGCACAGAGGGCCATCTTAGAAGATGAGATCATTATGGGTAGAGCCATTCCTTGGGAGGAATTGATTCAATTGTATGGTGATAGGCATATATTGGTAGTGGTACTTGGAGTGTTCCTGAGTTTCTTTTTGATGCCTAACAGAGGCCAGCATAGATTGGAGTGTGGTTGGGGTTAGATGCTATAGAGGATGCTAGAGAAGCCATCACATTTTGGATGGGTTCAATGTATGATGGACCACATGTATCACAAGATGCATGAGGTTATATATTGAGAGAAGAAGAGCATGGAAGTAGGTGTTTATGTGTTACAGGGTTGGGTATGGGAGCAATTGTCAATTATGAGACCCATTTGTGAGGATATGAGACAGCTCAAGGAGCCTTACATTTGTAGGTACCGAGGCCAGGAAAACCTAGACTACTTTGGATAAGATTGAGATGTGGAGATCATAGCTAGATGACATGGTGTCATTGATATGGTGGCCATAGAGAGAGACAGAGGCATGGGATGATGCATGAGCAAAGCTTGGATATATGTTTGCCTCTTGGCCACTGATTAGTTGATTAATCTAGGTGATTGAGATATTTCCATCAAAACACATGTGGTGACAATATGGTAGACCCCTAGACATCTCATAGGAGTATTGCACTTATGCCTGCTTCACCATAGAGGTGGTGAAGGGGTGGTCAGTTAGACTAGACCCTAGGAGGTTGATGATTGATGTGAGCTCCATTACCATGACATGTTTGGATTATATGGTAGTAGTTGTAGATGGGGGGATGACTCTGATATACATGGAGCATTTTGTGAGTCCTCCCTTTTCTCAACTTACAGACCTGGTGGGGATGGAAATGCCTATACAGCCCATGCATGCACCATAATAGCAGGTACTGAGACAACGTACATCACAGGTGTAGATCCCTTCTTGTTAGATGAGATTGGATCCAGATGTTGGACGGAGTAGGACAAGGCATAGATGTGCTCAGGGTGAGATGGGGACCTTAGGTGCTATTGGAGGAGAGATACAGAGGCAACATGTTGATGACTAGCCTTTGCAGTAGCCAGAGAAGGATATGGGTGGTGAGGAGATGTAGGACCAACCTACTCCAGAGCCACATAGTAGAGAGGCTCAAGCATAGACCTAGGATGCTCTATGGAGATCAAGGGAGAGATTAAGGATGGCATAGTGATAGCTAGGTGAGCTATAGATTCAGGTTGTAGTTAGAGATATGTAGCTAGTGAATTGAGATCGAGAGATCTATGAGCTTCATGAGTAGTTGGAGAAGCAATAAGATAAGTCTTGGGTGCTATAGAAGCCTATTAATATGCATGATATATCATAGTAGTGTCATATGCGGTAGAGCAGATGCCTAGATTTTCCAAGTATGCTAGCATTAGATGGTGCATGTTAGCCAGTGAGAGCATATGCTCCTCCTCCACCTGGGGATGAGGGAGAAGCAAACATTTAGCTTTCTCTCTTTTGTCTTACCTTCTAAGGATGTATTAGAGAAATTTATATATATGAGATCTTTTGATGAGTACCTTTGCATGTGCCACTTTTTCTCTTATAGTTTTAAAAAAAATTTATACATGAGATGTTAGTGATATGATTTGTGATGAATGCAAATTGATGAAATGTATGAATATAGTGTAGATGAGATGAATATGAAAATATGCATATAAAATAAAAAATTTGAATGAACTAACATCTCATGTAGGTGTCAAGTTTTTTTTTAATGATAGGTATCCCATGAAAGTCAAAAGGATGAACCAAGAAGCTGAATGCTTGTGCAGTAAAGAATAAAAATGATCCTTTTGAAGAAACCAACAACCTCTCATGTCAAAAGATGCAAGTAAAGTAGTAATCAAAATGTACTCTTATGCAAGTGGAGTATGAAATGCAACCCTATGCTAGATGTATCCCTAGGTTTGGTTACCGAAACTCTTAAAATTATCATCATCGAGTGTTTAGTTAGACCCAAAAATGTCATACAATTCACACTAACATTGCAATAATGAAAATATGAAAATGACACGTGTCTTAGTTTTGTCAAGATGAAATGTAAGCATTAAGGCACAAGAAGCCATAATTACTAGAATATTTGTCCCTTTTAATGTAACAAGTGAACATAAGCGTCAGAGCATAAATGTTAGGATGACAAGAATGTTTCTTGCATGAAAATACACAAGACACACAAGAGATTCTTCCTATGTAAAGTAATTTGTAAAGATTTTTTCCGTAACGACCCTTGTGTTCGTAACTTGATACAGAACTATGTTAAGTATACTCGCAGTGACCCACATGTTCACTTAGTAGGAAGAGTATTAGTATATACTGTAGCATAGAGAATTCACTCAAATAGGCAAGGAGAAGAACCAACCTCACTAAAGTATCCATATAAAATGAGTCAAGGTACACATGATCATCCAATACGAGATAGATGCTCTTATAGTGGACACCCATTTTATATGTATGCTTCAGATCATTGGAACCAAACCAACAAGTAGAAATAAAATAAAATATCATGCCCCCAGTCCTCACTTCTCTAGTCAAAAGAGACATCCTTGAGTTCCTCAAAGGGAAATGATAAAGAGAAAGAAAAATAAACAAAGAAAAATTCAACATAACTCAAATAGTGTCAATGTTTCCATTTCAGTGTCAACATTATAGGATTGATGTCAAGTGTTGATGTTTAGAACATATGTAAAAGAAATATCTTTAGTAGGAGGACGATAGTAGATAGACTTAGATAGGACAACTAGTGAGTGATGTTAGAGAGAAAATCATCATTGAGAAGAATCTTAGTAGGAAACTAAGTGACAATAGACAAACATAATTAAAATAACTGGTGATTGAAGTGAGAGAAATCTTCTTTGAGATGAATCTCATTAGTAAAGAAAGCAACAATAGATAGACATAGTTAGAACAACTAGTGACTAAAGCTTAAGAGATCTTCTTCAAGAGGAATCTCAATAGTAAAGCAAGCGATAGTAGACATGTACAATTAAAACAACTAGTGACTAAAGCTGAAGAGGTCTTCTTTGAGATAAATCTCATTAATAAAGAAAGTGAAAGTAGATAGATAAGTTAGAATAACTGGTGACTAAAGCTTAAGAGATCTTCTTCAAGAGAAATCTCAATAGTAAAGCAAATGATAGTAGATAGACATAGTTAGAACAATTGGTGACTGAAGCTTAAGAGATCTTCTTCAAGAGAAATCTCAATAGTAAAGCAAGAAACAATAAAAAAATGCAATTAGAACAATCGGTGACTGAAGCTTAAGATATCTTCTTTGAGAGAAATTCAATAGTGAAGCAAGCGACAATAGACAGACACAGTTAGAACAACTGGTAACTAAAGATTAAGAGATCTTCTATGACACGATAGGGTGTTGTCCCCAAGAATATGACTAGATTTAATCCATGGATGCATGAGTGAAAACAAAAAACTAAAGCAAGAAAGCAATTGTACAAGAGACAGAATATGCGCCGCAAGATGTAGCATTGGAAACAAGAGGCACATGTTTTCCAGGATTTCACCATCTTAGCAGAGATTCTATTTTTGCTACCATGATGCCTGTTTGCCAGGTTTTCATCAATGGAAATTTTATTGTTTTTCAATTTTTTGTATTTTTTAATATTTCACTTTTTTTTTATTTTTGAATTTTTCACTTTTTTGTATTTTTGATTTTTTGTATTTTTATATTTTTCGATTTTTTGGTATTGCCAAGGCACCTATTGCTAATTTTTCACCAAGATAATAAATTTCTCAAGACATTTAAGTATGTACAAAGAGATTTTGAAAGCATGTCAGCTATAGAACCACTTCAGATGAAGGGTTTTGATCGACTCTTTGAGTGATTCTCCCTCAGTTGTTGAAAGTTGATAAGCACTAGATCCAAACACTATAGTAACTATTCATGGACCAAGCTAATTAGGCTCAAACTTCCGTTTTTGTTTTTGATTCTTAGGGTTTTCCCTTAGGACAAGATCACCCACTTGAAATTCACGTGGTTTGACTTTCTTGTTGTAGCTTTTAGACATACACTTTTGATAAGCTTAGAGATGGTCACACACCACTTGTCGATGTTCATTTAGCAATTCTAGCTCTTGAAGCTGAGATATTATGTAATCATCATCATTAATGAGGCCATTCAAAGAGATTCACATAGTAGGAATCTTGACCTCAATAGGAAGTACAACATTCGCTCCATATACCAAAGCAAAGGGTGTTGTTCCCATTGGAGTTTTGATGCTAGTTCTGTAAGCCCATAAAGTTGGATTAATCTGAAGGTGTTAGTCCCTTCCATATTTTTTCACTATGCGATGTAAGATCTTAAGGATAGCTTTGTTGGATGCTTCCACTTGTCCATTACCCTAGGGGTAATAAATAGAAGAACAATGTTGCTTGATTTTAAACTTTGAGCACAACTCTTTGAGGTCATTATTTTTAAACTATCCCCCATTGTTAGTAATGATGGAAGATGGTAGACCATACCTGCATATGATGTAATTAAGAATGAACAAAGCTATATTTTTGCCATTTGCCTTTGAAAGAGGGATTGCTTCTACCAATTTGTTGAAGTAGTTTGTAGTTGTGATAATGAACTTGTGTCTATTTGAAGAAGATGGATGAATCTAACCTACTAGATCAAAGACCCATTTGTTGAAATGGACAAAGCGTGATAAATGGAATTAGCTCATTTGCTAGATCATGAATTATATTTCCATGCAGTTGGCACTGCTTTTAGGAATTGGTGTATTTAATTGCCTCTTGCTCCATATTTGGCCAATACTAACTAGCTTTGATAAGTGTGTGAGCTAGTGTCAAACCATTAAAGTGAGATCTAAAAATGCCTTTGTGTACATTGATTAATGCATATTTGGACTCATCAAGTTGTAGAAACCTAAGGAGTGTTCCGTTAAGACCTCTCCTAAACAATTCATCAATAATAATAACATACCATGATGTACTGTGGATTAGGTGACATTTTTCATTTTGAGTTAGATTGTCCATTATTATTTGGTCACATAGGTAAGAATAGATATGATGGTAGTAAGACAAATCGTGTCATACAATAGAACACATCATCTGAGATTTGGGTGAACTATAAGCAGGGTAGGGTAACATCTCCACTATAAATTCATATAAAAAATCATTCTCAGGCATCTATAGCCATTGCATCAGCTACCTTGTTGTTTTCTTGAGGAAGTTGTTGAAAAGTGACATGAGAAAAGTATTTTTTAAATCATTAACCATTCATTTATAAGGTGCAAACTTCTCATCCTTTGTCTGATAAACATCATTGACCTGATTGATTACTAGCTATGAATCACCAAATATATTCAATTCATCTACTCTCCATTCAACTACAATATTCAAGCCATTGATTAAGGCTTCATATTTTGTAATATTATTTTAATTTGATTATAACCAGAAAATTTTCCATGAGTGAGTATATTTCATATCCTGCTATCATATCCACTCTCATATCAATATTGGGTTGTGGGTGTAATACCCCAAAATTGTCTCATTGCCATGATCACCAATTCTGGTCTATCTGATAAATTCTGTAATGAACCCTTTTTGGGGGTCGTTTGTTTATTTACAAATTTTTCTTTTATTTGTAACCTTTTGCCATATATTCTCTGATAATATTCATAAAATAGGGACAATTAAGTCACAAAATCCAATTGCAATGACTTGTTTCCAAAAATCCTGTAATAACGCTTAGAAACATTATTAATTGATGCTAATTTATTGCATGAATAATAGATTATAAAGTCACTTATTGTACGATGTTAAGTTATGTATGATAAAGTTTCACCACTCTCCCTGACATGTATTTGACTTGTGCAAGAATGATATCTGATCTGAGCACTCAATATTGTTGTTAGATGTCTCTGATATGATGTTTAATTGATTATCATGTGAGAATGGGATCGATCTCCATTATGTATCTTGCAAGATCGAAAAGTTGCATGGCTTCGAATGTTTAAGAGACATATCTCTTCCTAATCATATCTCTTCCCGACATAAGAAGATCTGTTTGTTATATAAATTGCATCTCTTCATGATACCAATAAGACTATAATGCAAATCATTTTTCATAATTAATGATTAAGCACTACTCTTTCCAATTTTTGTTAACATAATCATCCTTAACCAACCCTTGATTGATCCTTCTTATACAATGCTAATATATTTTCCCTTGCTTAATATGATTGATTCAAAGCAATATTAAGTAATGCTTATGATATACATTAATATACCTTCTGATGGTAATATATTGATTTTTCAATATAATAATTATATTATAATAATATAACAATATAATTATTTATTTATATTAAATTTAATATTTATATTAATATCACAAAATTTTTATATAAATTATTTATTTGTAATAATATCACAAAATATTTATATGATAATATATATTAATTTAATAATATATATCAACTATATTATTAGATTATAATACTTTATTAATATAGTATGTTGCTATAATATATTATATTATTATTATTATAACACGATATGATATTATTATATAATTGGAATGTAATATTACTTTATAAAAATATTATTATTTTAATATCATTATTAATATTACTTTATATAAAATATTTATTTATTATTTAAATTATATACTAATATGGGGACATCACAAGTTCTAAAGTCCTATTTCACTAGGCAATTCTTATTCTGATATTCACTACTTGACTTAATTGTCAAATGTAGAAAACCCTAATCTGCATTAATTGGGCTATTTATTTAATTCCTAAAGTATTGACTCGTATTAGTCACATTAAACCTATTGATTAAGATTTAATTTAATTTAATTTAAAGTATTTATACTTAATTTAATTAAAATATATCCTAAGACTAATGTACTAAGGAATTAAAATGTTTAATTTAATAATTATGCCCACTTTAATTAATTGAATGTAATTATTCAATTAAATGAAAAAAATATTTATGAGGTCATATCTCATTTTATTAAATTAAATATCTTTTCCAAATTCTATTTCTTAGTTCAAAATGGAAATTCCTAGTTAACTATTTCTCGAATTAGAAGTGATTCAAATCACTTACTCTCATACTAAAGTGAATCTGAGTTAACTGTTTCTTGCACTTAGGATTTGAGTCAGTTAACTACATATGTATTTGGAATCTTCCACTTTGAGTGAATCTTTGATTCAATCCTAACCATTCATCAAGGTTGATCCTAACCGTTGATTCATTTTAGTTTCTTAGATTAAACATCATATAGTTTTAGTATCCATACATATAATTTAGTTTATTTTATATGTTCTTAGATTAAATGCATATCTCATTTTAGATTACTTGCACATTCATGTAGACTTAATTGCATTTAAACCCTTCGTTCTAGAAAGGTCTAGTTGCCTGCATCTCAATTCTGAGAGCATAAATAGGCAAAATCCTTATGGATAGAAGGCAACAGGTCATCTTGCAGGACTCCTCTTGGGTGAAAAATAACATGTTCATTCAAGATGAATTTGCATACAAGGACCGTGTTGAAGTGTGTGTGTGAAGTCTGAGGCCACATTTCGCATATACAGTGGGAAAGTCATCCTTTGGACATGCTAAGTTTAGATCTTGAAAATTTGTACAAACTCAGATAGACTTATCATGTTTGGAGACTAAAACAATGTTTGAGATCCATTCAACATAATCAATAAAATGGATGAAACTAGCTTTAAAAATCTTTTATAATTCATCTTTAACAAGTAATGTCACATGAGGATGCATTTTCTTGAACTTTTGTTTGACATGTTTTACTCCTGATGCAATAGATAAATGATGCATTGTGAGGTCAAGATCTAAGCCTGGCATATTTGAGTAAGTCCATGCAAAATTAATCTTTTTTTCTTGAGAGAAGGCAATAAATTCCTCTTTTTCTTCTATAGATAAAGATTTTACAATGTGTATCATATGAGGATGTTCTGATGTTCCCAAGTTGATTGATTGTATTGGATCTATTAGCGCTGATGATCTCTCCTGAAAATGACTTGGAAGTGCATTAAATATCTCATCCTTAGGGTTCCTCAAAGAGGTTTTTGCCTTTGGATATGTCTTTTATTTTTACTATTTTGGGTTATGATACTGCTACAATATGATTTTCACCATTGGACCATCTATTTCTTTTTATTTGAATTATGTGAATGAGATATTCCATATTAAATTCAGTCATATTAATACTCTATTCACTAGTGGAGGACGTTACTGGTTCAAAAATATGTAAATAGCATGCAAGAGCATAGTCATTCTGGAATATAGGGACTTCACTAGATGTAGTATTAGAATTCTAGTCTATTATCTCAAGATAAGTGAGTGAGAGAGATGTGGTGAGTTCGATGGCATTCATGATATAGTCATCAAATGCTTGGACAAGTAATTTGAGACCTAAAGTAATCTTCCAAAGGTGTATTTGAATGCCTTTGAGTTCTGACGACATTAATTGAAGACTTTTTGACACTAGTAGTATGAGACTTATCCGGCCAAATCCTAGATTGTTCACCTATTTAAAGTTGATTTTCATATATATGAACTTGATCTACATCCTTGTCTGAGGCTTCCTATGAGAGAGAAACAAATTCATACTCTCGAGAGTCTGTGCTACATGGAGTCAAAAGTAGAATTCCCCAATTGTGATGGGAATCCATTCTCCACTTTCATTGCCATCTTGATTTTTACAAAGTTTTTCAATAACTATAGTATGACTAGACTTTCCTTGCTCCTTATGAATACATGGAGTATCAATAGTGTTTTTAGAAGAATCACTGTTAGCATCCATAATACTAACATGTAGTACAAAGTCATATATGGTTTTGCGAAGAACTTAACAATATCTAAAGGAATTGGAGAAGAAAAATTATCCTCATCGTCAAAGCTATCCTCATGACTATATGACTCATTTTGTGACTCATGTTTAGACAAAATTTTAGATTTTGGTATGAATTTATTGATCCCTAGATGAAAGAGCACCTTCTTGAAACCTAAGCCTATTGTATCCTAAGACCTTCTAGATATTGGTTTGATAGGATCAATCAAGCCATTTTTGTTACATCCAATTGGACCATTGCCTTTGTAACCAAAGCATTTCATTAGCTTAAGACCTAGACCATACTTTTCAGGAGTATTCTCATGAGACTATTCTGTGAGATCGGCTATAATTTCCTCTTTATATAACCATGCAGTTATGAATCTATTTTCATCTTCCTCTTCTAGAGGTATATTAGCTTTGACAAAGGTACCATTGAATTTAGCTTGAGGTGATAACACAAAAGGTCTCTTCACTTCAAATGGTCTCCCATAATGATGGGGAGACTCAGGAAGAGATGTCAAAGATAGAACAGGTTCAATGTGATACTCGCCCATCCCAGTTTCTATCAAATTGAGTGACTTCTCCATTTCTTTTAGATTATTGACATGATGATTCATAGATTCTCTATTAGTAGGTACAAAGCTTTCAACATATTTTAGCATGTTATAGGTGTAACTAGCATTGGCAGGTATAGTAACTTTAGAGCCTTGGAATGGAAACTTGATGCACTAATGGTATGTTGAAGGCACAACTTGCATTTCATGTATCCATGGCCTCCCTAAAAATATATTATATTCTAATGGGATTTCAAGGACTTGACAAGTAACATCCCTTTCTCCTTGACTAACTCATAGTGGCAACACAACAAAACCTAGAGATTTATGTTTGACATCATCATATGCCTTGATGGTTATTTTGTGACAAGGATCAATAGATTCTTTAGAATAACCTAGTTGTTTGAGAAAAGTAGAAGAACAAATGTTTAGACCAGATCCATTGTCAATGAGCACGTGATGAACACATTTTTGATGTATGATAACTTCAATGTGCAACAGTTGGTTATGAGGATGACTCAATGAATTATCATCATCTTATGAAAATGAAAAATAATGAGGTCAGGTCAAGTGACCTACCATAGATTGAAACATGTCAAGATCAAGATCTTGAGGTATGCTTGCCTCATTGAGGGCTTTGTCAAGAATTTTCTTATGAGCAGGTGAGATTTGAAGTAATCCAACAATTGTTATTTGAGCATTCGTCCGTTGCAATTGGTCAAGGATACTATAGTTGATAATTGTGGAGGATGTTGCAATTTTTTTACTTTTGTTGGATGCACCATAAATAGGTTTGCCTTTATGTTGATCTACCTCAGGAGCAAAAGGCATAGAGCCTTTAAGTACTATCTTGGCACAAGAACGTGTAACAGGATTGGCACAAGATTGTGACTATTCTTGATAAGATTTAATAGATGTAGCACCTCTTAAGAGAAATGGAGTCTTAAGTTTCATATTTTCATTATTTCCTTTAATCATGATAACATTACAATGTTCAAAGTCCAATGGTTTAACCATGTTGATCATATTATTGTTAGAGTGGGATTGTCGTTGCACCAAAAGACTGACCTGTTAATGTCTAATACAACCACTCAACTTAAAGTATATAGGAGGTAGTTAAGCCCTTGTCATGAATCCCAAGGGGAGTGATGAACAAATTTCTAACAATCTCCCCCTTAGGGTTACCCAAGGGTCTAAGGATTTGAACCTATGACCAAGCTCTGATACTAATTGTTAGAGTGGGGTTGTTGTTGCACCAAAAGATCAATCTATCAATGTTTGATACAACCACTCAACTTATAGTACATAGTAGGTAGTTAAGTCCTTGTCACAAATCCCAAAGGGAGTGCTGAACAAATTTCTAATATTTATCATCATTGGTGTATGTATAATTGACCTTATTATTGCTTTTCTATTTAGATTTTTCTACTTTGTCATAACGTGGAAATGGCTCCTTAAAAGCTTTATGGTCTGAATTATCATTATGTCCACCCACAACAATTTCACCACCATCAATTAAGTCTTGAACTTTATGATGTAGGTTGATACAATTAATTTTTTTGTGACCCTTGTTCTGATGGTATTTGCAAAATGAATTCTCATTCCACCATATGGGTTGTGGTTGTGGGTCATGAGGACACAAATTATCCAATGGAGTAATGATCTGATTTTGAAGCAAGGTTTCATAGACCACATCTAGAGGTTCACCAAGAGGTGTGTACTCATGTTTGGGTTGTGTAACCCAAGATGAATTATTTGTTTTGTTCCCAAATGTCTTGTTATTGGGAGTAGATTTGTCAGTAGTTTTAGAACATTATTGTTTGTGAGGTTGAAAGCCACCTTGGAGGGTTTAAGAATAATATTATCTACTACTCCATCATGTACTACCTCTTGATTCTTGTTTACATACTTAGATTTATCCTTACTAGAGGTAGACCCTTGCTTGATGTCTTTTTGAAGGCTTATTTCACCCTTTTTTACAATAAAATCCTCTATTTGAATAGCTTGTGTAATCATATCTTCAAAGGTGTGTGGACCTTGAAGTTGTATTCTATACCCAAAATCTAGTAAAACATTATCCGTGAAGATATCAAGTTTTTCTATTTAAGAGATTTTTCATGTGTATTTGGTATACAATTGTCGCCATCTTTGGAGAAACATGAAGAAAGGTTCTCCAATCTTTTGTTTAAGGTTACACAAATTACGTATGTTGAGTAGATGTTGTATATTGTTTGAGTATTATTGAATAAACATATTAGCAATCTAATCAAATGTTTTAATACCAGTAGATAATCTTGAAAACCATTCCATGGCTGGACCACCTAGACTCTGTGGGAACAAACTCATAAGATACATTTGATTGTGCATGACTTCCATAGACAAAGCATCAAATTCCCTCAAATGTGTTGGAAATATAAGAGGAGTAATTGAGAGGGGAGGGGTGAATTAGTTACCACTAAAATCAATCCTAGATCCGTTAGATATCAGTACAAAAACAACTCTATGAAAACTTAGCTCTGTTGATGCTTGAAAAACATACTGAAAAATGATGTAACTTAGAAAACACTAAAATAGCTTGGTAAATGCATAACATGAAAATCCTTAAGATATTATTTATGATTAATATTACTTTAACTTAGTTGCAAACACATAAAAGAAATAGCATGAACACATTTGACATCAAGATTTAACGTGGAAACCCAATTTGGGAAAAATCACCAATTGCAACTAGTTACTGATTTGCACTCTTTTGAAGTGAGCTCTGTTAGGAGCTAACCCTGTTAAAGGTTACAAAACACACTGATAGGTGTGACCCTATTAGAATATTTAATCACCCTGTTAGGAGTGCCCTTGTTAGAGGTCTTTAAACACTTCAATAGAAATGCCACCTTGTTAGAGTATTTACAAATAGCTGTTAAGCCAACTTTATTAAGAGATTTAGATCATTGAGACAATGATTAGAGAGTAACAATCAGTTGACTTGATTCCTAATGCAACTAAATTACTAATTACAGATCTCAATTCTTTCTTGTATACTTGATCCTTCTTGATCAAATGTATCTTTTCATCTCAACAAGGATATTATGCTTTATCCTTCCAATTCACTTCCTCTTGACATATCAAATCTTCAATTATGTTCCACTGTCATACTACACTTTCTATTCCTTAACTTGACCTTATAGTTATATCTTTCATATTATCAGGTCAACTTGAATATAACTTAGAATAATTAATATTCATCTTCTTAGTCGGCTAGAACCAACAAATAAATCAATTGAACTCAATATGCCAAAACAAGAAAAATTTTCATTAGTTGACCCTGCTTGGTAGACACTAACTCAAAAATGATTTTCCTATGTTAAACAAGTGAACTCGATCAACACTACATATTCACAAAGTTCCTTTGGTAACTAAGTGAGCTTGGTTAACATTGGTTCCATCCAACATTTCCATCATTATCGAGTGAGCTCAGTTAACACTCAACTTTCACAAAATTTCTTTGATGCCCAAGTGAACTTGGTAGATACTATCTTCTAAACTAAGCAAACTCTAGAATGCTTGGCAAACTCAGAAAACTATCTCCAATGCCTGAGTGAGCTTGACATACACTGACTGGTGATGATATGACATTTTGTGTAACATTAAAGACAATACACAATTAATCAATTATATTCAACAATCTCCCTCTTTGGCATTTGATGGTGACACAACATGTCATAATGAAATGAACTTTTTAGAGTAAGAATAAAGTAAGGAGCATATCCTTAGTTTCATTTTGATTCTCATCCATGAGAACTCCCTCTATTAGTATGAACTCCTTCTGCCTTCAGTTTCTCCCTCTGTCAGAAAAGTTCTAATATCAAACTCTATCTTTGATATCATACCAAGTTCATTGACATCTTTTACTCTTTATCTTTATAAAATTTCTATGAGATATGACAACACATTTCTCCCTCTTTGACATCTCATGCCAAAGAAAATGTTTGGTGAATATCAATGTACCTTATATTCTGATTCATTTGCAATATGCCCTTTGTCAATACTGCACCAACTGGTTGATCTTCAACATGCTCTAGTTGATGCATTACTAAGCTTCATTTAGTGAGCTTTAGAAAGGGGAATGACCCCTAGCTTACCTCTTAGATACAGAAATGCATACTTAGGTAATGACTTGGTGAATATATTGACAATTTGTTCTTTAGTATTTACATATTCCAATCTGACTTCATTATCTTGTACCAATTCTCTAAAAAAATGATATTTTATAGCAATGTTTTTTGTTTTAGTATGCATCACTAGATTCTTTGATATATTAATTGCATTGGTGTTATCACAGTATTTAACCATTGGATCGTTGATCTATATCTTCATACCTTCCAACAGTTGTTTAAACCAAATAATATTAGAACAATTAACTACTGCTACCACATATTCTGCCTCTACTGTGGACTGAGAAATACAATTTTGTTTCTTGTTTGTCCAAGACACTAATATTTTATCTAGAAAGAATGCTCCACCACTAGTGCTCTTTCTATCATCAATGCTTCCTGCTCAATCAACATCTGTGAATACTTTTAAATCTAAATTGCATCCTATTTTTTACCATAAACCATATTCTTTAGTGCCTTTCAAATATCTCATGATTCTTTTGATTGTCATCATGTGATTTTCTTTGAGATTTGCTAAGAATCTTGCCACCATATTGACTGCTAATGCAATATCAGGCCTTGTATGCACTACATACTACAATTTTCCAATCATTAATCTATATGCGTTCTAATCTACCTCTTTCGAATCATCATTTTTGGAAAGCTTATGACTAGCAGACATAGGGGTTCCAACTGGTCTTGAGTCTTCCATTCCAAATTTCTTTAGTATCTCCTTGATATATTTAGATTGAGTAATGTAGATACCATCTTTCTTCTGCTGGATTTGCAATCCAACAAAGAATTTTATCTCTCCAAACATAGACATCTCAAATTCTTTACTCATTTCTTCTGAAAATGCCTTGCATTATTCATCATTACCTATGGATAAATTATCATCAATGTGTTGGAATTACAAGAGGAGAGGTAAAATTTTGAGGGGTGGGGGGGGATGAATCAATAGTTTAAACTTAGACCCATAAAACTTTCACCACACATCCATCTCAAGTATTCAATGAATAAACTAAACTAACATGTAAAGCATATACATCTAAATCATATAACCATGTAAGTATTCACACACATAACACTAGATATGATTACCCATAAATCCTCCAAGTGAGAAGGTAAAACTGGGGTGGGCATGACACCCAAAAATCTTCACTACTGTAGTAATAAAGTGTATCTAGTGAGGGTTACAATGTTTTGACCATGAAACATGATCTACCCTTTAAAAGGTCTGCCTTATTAAAGGCTTACAAATATTGTTAGGTCTCACCTTGTTAGAGGATTTCAACACCCTATCATAAGCATGACTTGTTAGAGGACTTCAACTTACAACTAAGTAAGTACCCTGTTAAAGGATTTCATATAGCCTGTTAGGACTACTCTATTAAGAGATTTAACTAAAATCACCTGTTAAAATGTCTCAGCATAGATCCTGTGGTTGCACTTGCTTGCCTAATAACATATCACCTCTAAACAATGTCTTCTTGAACCTTAATGATTAGATGTCTCAAGGTTGTATCCTTTTCTCTGTCCTCTATTCTTCTCTAACTGATTCTACAATTCATTCTTTCTTCATAACTTCTAACTCACCTTGAATGCTCTACATGCAGACTATCTTGTTTGCTTCTTCAATTCCTTAAACATTCCATACCATTATCTCTTCTATCCTTAAAGAGTTTAGGGCTTCATCCTCCTTAAGAAGACTTAGGTGGCTTAGGGTTAGGTATGAATCTATGACTAATATTCATCCATTTTGTCACTTAATCCTTCCCATTTTCTGATTGGCTGCGTGTAATTGCATAAGGAATCTAAATAGAGATTCATCCTTATCTTCAAAATATCAAAATATAATCTTATGTCAGCTCAAAAATGGTTTACATAGTTGTTTGTGCCATTACAAACAAATATGTCAAACCTATTTTACTCGACAACTGAAGTCTTTGATGCTCGGCATGCACTATTCTTTATACTGTGACTTGACACCTGCATTACTCGACATCCACTATTTACTCAGCTCTTAAATCACTTGGCATGGTCTATCTACTCAGAACTTGAGTGACTTGGCACATGAGTGACTCGACACTAATTGCAACTTGAGATGGTCTATTATTTACATGTTGTGCTTAGCATGTATTACTAGTTTGACATGAACTAAGTAAATAGATTAAGTGTGTTGAAACTCACTTGTCAAAACCGATTTAAGATCAACAATATCCCCCTTTGACATGAGTGTCAAAAATGCTTGAATATACAATATTATCCTTAATCTCTCAAGCATAACATATCCATGACTCGACTTATATACAAAACTTCAAAATCTCAAAATTTTGCAATAACTTGTATACCTCAAAATTTGATAACTCCCCCTTGAGTTAATATGTCTATTTTGTATCCATAATTTGTGCTCCTTTTGAGTGAATGTGTCTCTTCTTATACACTTTGACTTTAATGTGCTATGTTACTGATACTCTTTCATTTGATGTGCTCTCCCTTTTTTCTATTTTCTCAAAAATATATATATCTCCAATGATATATCTCCCCCATTCTTATTCTCCTCTATTGTATTCTTCTTGCTGCTATGTTCTCCCTACTTCTATATGCTTCCCCATTTTGTGTTTCTCCCCCTTTCTTTTATTTTCCCCCTTTTCGACACTTATATCAAATGGACTATACACTTATTGTGTGTTTGTCCAAAAAGAATTTATGTAAATCCATTATTACCTTGAGGGCTACATCCCAATTATCACATCCAACATCCAATGACTTAATTTGGACTGCAAGCTTGATAGCAAGGTGTACTAGACCATCTAAAGTAGAAAGATTGGGGTCTTTTTTCAATAGAGTTTCAACATAGCCTAGCTCCTTGTGCAATATCTCCATGTGTAGGGTGAGGGTAGCTTGTATGCTTGTTAGTTTGAATCTAATGTTAGCCTCATCTACTATTAAGACAACTATCTGACTCTGTGCCTGAAGCAATGTCCTAAAATGCTTCTCACTCTGAGTTGGATTAATAAGCAGTCTTGCACCTAATGTAGATGTTTGACTTTCTAGACTCAGAATGTGACTTCTGGTCTCTTGGTTGAAGAGTGTAGGATTGCATAGTTTTGTGTACAATGAGAATATATTCTCAAGTACCTTCTTCACATCTTCAACCTTGGTTGCTAATGCAACTTCTTGTAGTGCTATCTCACTGGATATTTTCTCATTTACCTTTGAAACTTCTTTTCTGACCATTCTAATAGTTTTGCATTTGTATCAAGGTCTTCATTACTAACCTTCTCCACTATATCTTCCAATTTTCCTATTAGTGGCTTGGTCTATTCAGGAGCTGGCAGACTAAATGCATCTACAAAGATGTCCTTAATATCTTGAAGTTCTTGCTTCTGTCTATGTTCTCTCCTAAGCATTTCTTAATACTTTTTCCTTTCTAAGGCTTGCTGTAAAATGCCTATTTGTTCCAATGTCACAGTATCATAATCATACTTTGGAATAAAAATTTCTTCATCAAGGCCTATGTCTCCATAATATATTACCTTTTCATGCTTTTATGAGCTTGGGCTTGGTAGTGAGATCTGCAATGGAGTAGCATTTGTGCTCGACTTTTGAAGAGTTTGTGAGGAAGGAGTGCTAGATGCTGGTAAAGCTACTAATGCTTGGATGGCCATTTGTTCCTTCACCTTTGGTTCTATCTCTTTGGTCTTGCCTTGGTCTATCACTATGACTTGGCTTGCACCTTGTTGTTGTGTTGTAGGTACAGATAAATCTATCTGTCCTGTTTCCTTCTATTGTCCTGTAGTGGTGTCTTTCTCTTCTGCTTTCTTGTCAATTATATCAACCTTAGTAGATGTATCTACTATCATTTGGATCAAAGGTTGTACATTAGTAACTGAAGGGATGATGGAAGGTGGTTCTTGTGGATTCACCTTTTCCCTTGTGACATTAGTTACTTCCTTTTTTAGTTCTTCTATACTAACCAAAACTAGATTTCCACATAGTTTGACTTGCAATGTAGATTGATCTAAGACCTTCTTTAAATCTTCTATAGTAAGAGGATTGATGTTTTGGGTTGATAGATTAGAAACCTCCTTCATAGTTATAGTTTCAATAGTTTTGGTTGTGTCATGGGGAGGACTGACACTCGACACTTGTGTGTCATGCACATTATGTTTTTCTTGTTTCTCAGGCTTAGCTTTTGCCTTATCATCTTCTTTTATTTCTATCTCTCCTCCAACTATATTATCTTTGTCATCATCTTCATTATCATCATCTTCTTTTTCATCATCTTTATCATCATCTTTCCCCTCTAAAGGGTCAACTTATCCTTTCTTGACAATGGTTAACCCATAAACGAGTTTCCATATTTGTATTGATTTCTTAACAATATCTTCAATATTATTTTGGAGAATGCTAAAGGCTCTGTGTTTAGGTGTGAACCTAACTACATATTTATTTACTACCTTGGCAATTTGTGCCTTTATAAACTCTAGCATTACTTGGGCTAATGTTAGTCTCCCTGATTTGTCTTTCTAAATTTAGACAATAATGCCATTTTTGCTCAACAATGTCATATAGACTTTTTGGTACTGAGTTGGAAAATTCTAGTGGTGTGGTCTTGAACTTTGACATCATGGCATATAATGCCTCTTCCACTTCACTTTTCTCTTCTTTACCCAATTTATCAAAATCAATATGACTAAAACCTGATAAATCAACATTGTTCTTGAAATTTTCACATAGATTCTCAAGATCTGAGAGAGGATTGTGAGCTACCACCTTGAATTAGTTGTTGTCATCTAATTATGTCTTCTCTCTAGTTGAGCCACATACTTCCTTCTTTGTCTTTTCTATTCATGACCTCCTTGCTCTATTTTCTTGGTCTTTTCTTTGGCCTTTTGGGTAGTTGCATGTGTGTTGGCTCTAGTTGTAGGTACAATGGGCTTTGGCTCACTTGGTTTAAAAAGTTTCTTGATCCTTTCCACTAGCTATGCCTTGGCCTTCCTTGCTTCCTCAGCTTCTTCTCCCATGACACCTTTAGTCTCCTCCTCTTCTTTGTCTTCTCCCATGCCTTGAGTTAAACCTAGAGGTTCTTGAGCTTGTGTTTGTTCTTCCTTTTTATCCTCTTTTTCCTCTTCCTCTTCCTCCTTGGCACCCTCTCCAAAATTTTCTTTCAATTTATTTAATATCTTTTCTTTTTTCTTCATGGCAGAGGCAGTTTTCAAATCCATGGTAATCTTAGACTTTACCATTGCATAGTTTCCAAGAAAAATTGTAGTCTTATCCACTTCTTCTGCAAGTAGAGTTGTTGTAGCTACCGAGGCTTCATCTACATTTACCTCATATCCTAAGGGTCTCAACCATCTTACCCTTGGTGTGGCAGCTTGCAAAAATAGGTAATCAACATCAACAAGAAAACATACATCATTATAATGCTTCTCAACTAAGCAAACTGGTATTCTAAGTCTCTACTTCATTGACTTCTTGAAGTCTTCAAAGTAACTAGTCATTAAGGATTCAAAATTTTATCCTCATTACTTAATGTATTCACCTATCTATACTGCAACTGATATGTTAGTCTTCCATCCTATTGTTCCAAATGATGGAGATGTGTTATGTACATAAAAGAATATACAAACTAGTATAGAACCAAACTTGCATTTTGCACTCTTGGTTTTCCTTATTGCTCCAAGGTTCTCCATTAGTTGTTGCAATTGAAGTTCTGCTAGATCATATGTATGATCTTTCTTAACAATTTTATAACCAACATCCACAACCATGTAGGGTACACTATTTGATCTACTGGATTGATAAAATTTATATAAGATTACCCTTACAACAAAATTGATAAGAGGATCTATGATTGTGTCTATAGTCATACCTCTCTTATTCCAGACTGCTCCAGTATTTTTCCATCATTTCCTTGGAATCACTTCTGAGTGTCTTAGGCCGATCTAGGGTTAGGTAGCCAATAACCCTATGAATTATTCTCTTAGTTATTTTGATTGGTCCTCCTTCCAACCACAAAGAATTGTCATGAATTCAGCTCAACACAATTTGTATCCACTTTGTTTTGAATACATTTGGAAAAGCTAGTGCTCGTGTTAAACCCTTTTTCTCAAAAATTTTGAATTCCTCTTTCAAGACACCATTTTCACACAACCTGTTGTATGCACCTCTTATTTCCATGTCACCAATGCTTCCTATCTTGCAATTGTAGCATTTCCTCACATCTTGTACCATTATCACATTTGGCAGGATCATTGATAATGCCCTAGAAGGGTCTTGTTTATAAGCGATGTTAGGAATGGCTTTAAATATGGGCTGCTTAACTTCATTACTAACTAGCTGAATATTTAAAACTTCCTTTCCTTCAACATTTTTTGAACTTGATGACATTTTTTCAAGCTAGGGTTTATGAAAATTTAAACTACATAGCTCGGCTCTTGATAAATACCTTAGAAAATCTAACGAACTGGCAATGAATCGCTACAAAAATCTTCTATAATCACTTCTAATGAATTTCCAGGTTGCTTCTAACTCTTCTTGCTCTTTCTTGATTTTGAAATGATGAAAAATAAGCTCAGATCGATCATATACCTTTGAAAACCTTGTATTTAATGCTAAGTGCTTACACAAATGTAAGCTTGACAATAACCAATTTTAGGTTCACTCGCCATCCATTGATATTTCCATCACTCGACAGCTACTATGTGCTCGACATCAACTACCTAGTCTGACAGCTCAACATCAACTCACATTCCACTCGACACATATAGGAAACTTTTCATACTTAGAAACAACATGAAAACCTTAAATATTTGTCTTGAATTTTTAATAACATCTTACATCTTTATTCATGATAATGTATTATTTTTAGAACTATCTCCTTTTACAATTGATGCATGATATAACCTTTAAATATCAGTCCCACAAACCTCTTGTTTGCCTAGTTTGATGACGTGTGATCACTTGATCAATCAGGTGAAGTGATCCCTTCTCCATTTGATGTGCTCCAAACATCTTTCTTTTTCCATGTCTTGTTCATCTCATCTTTGATGTATTCAACATCTGCCTTGCCTTTGCCTTTATCAAATTTGCAACTTGGTGCCTTTGACCTAGTTGGACAATATTTACTGATGTGACTAGTCTTCAAACAACTAAAAAATGTAGTTTGACTTAACCATCTTTTTTAAGTGCCTCTAAAGTGTGTCCTAATACAATTCTCTAGAACATGTCCATATTCTTTACAATAATGATAGCTATATCTTGTATTATAATTCCAATTATAAGAGTTTTCATTGTTCCTTACCTTCATTTATTTGTTTGATTACCACATGGGTTTGGATCTGCATTTAAAAGCTCTATGTCCATACTTCTAAAAATTGTAGAAATATCCTTAAAATCTTTGTGTATGCATGGTCCTGGTTCTGCATTCATGTGCCTGATGACCTTGCTTGTTGCACTTATGACAATGAGTCATGTTCTTAGGCTTGACATTCTAATTTTTAGTTTTACTCCTGAACGTATTAGTAGTATGTCCTTTCTTACCATAATATGACAAGTAGGTTTGGAGTTCTTACCTTTGATGTTCCTTTCTTCTGCATCTTTGGATGATTCTCCTTCTTCAATGCTTGTGTACCCCAGTCCTGATGTATCATTGTTGGATCTAGGGGATCTCAATAATTGCTCAAAGTATTTGATGGCTTCATTTGGCTTGTTGAAACTCTTAGCAAATTCCTTTTCTCTCTTTAGGTCACTCTATAATTATTCATTCTGCAACTTCAATGTAGTTATCTCAATGTCCTTGACATTCAATTCATAGTTGGCATTCATCATTTGACTTAGAGTATCCAATTGCATGTTGGAGATCTTGGTAAGCTCTGTTGACTTCTCTTCCAATCTATTGCCTAGAATTATTTTGTCTTCTTCAATCATGGCTTTGTCTTCCATAGCTTTCTTCTTTTGTTCAGTTACCTCACATAGCAGCATAGCTTGTGATTCTTGTTCTATCTTGAGATTTTTGATTTCCTTAGCTTGGACTCTATTCTTTTCCATTAGATCTGCAACTGCTGCATCAAATTCATTGGAGTCTCCATCTACAAATAGCTTAGTAGTGTCTATCTCTTTGTATAGTGTGTCATTCTCTGCAATAGCAATCTCTTTCCTTCTCTTCAAGGATTTCTTTAGTTCCTCTCTTGCTTCATTTAGTTGATGTAGTATGAGATGTATTTTAATCTTCTGGTTCTCAATAGTCTTTCCTAACTTGTAGACTTCCATTTCAAGATCTTTCCTCAAAGCTTCAAATCCTTTCTTTTAGAGAATAAGGCTCTAATACCAATTGTTAGAATTACAAGAGCAAAGGTAAACTTCTTGGGGGGGGGGGGAAGCGGGACGAATTAGTAGTTTAAACTTGGACCCATTAAACTTTCACCACACATCCATCTCATGCATTCAATGAATAAACTGAATTAACATGTAAAACATATACATCTAAATTATATAACCAAGTAAGTATTCATGCACATAACACCATATATGATTACCTAGAAACCCTCCAAGTGAGAAGGTAAAACTAGGGTGGGGATGACACCCAAAAATCTTCAATACTATAGTAATAAAGTGTATCTAATGAAGGTTACAAATGTTTTGACCATGAAACATGATCTACCTTGTGAAAGGTCTGCCCTATTAAAGGCTTACAAAGACTATTAGGTCTCACCTTGTTAGAGAATTTCAACACCCTGTTAGAAGTGTGCCTTGTTAGAGGACTTAAACTTACAAGAAAGTAAGCACCTTGTTAGGACTATTTTGTTAAGAGATTTAACTAAAATCACCTATTAAAATGTCTCAACATAGATCCTATGGTTGGCACTTGCTTGCCTGATAACAAATCACCTCTAAATAACATCTTCTTGATCCATCACAATAAGATGTCTCAATGTTGTATCCTTTTCTCTATCCTTTGTTCTTCTCTAACTAATTCTGTAAATCATTCTTTCTTCATAACTTCTAATTCACCTTGAATGCTTTGCATGCAAACTATCTTGTTTGCTCCTTCAATTCCTTAAACATTCCATTCCATTCTCTCTTCTATCTGTAAAGAGTTTAGGGCTTTGTCCTCCTTAAGAAGACTTAGGTGGCTTAGGGTTAGGTATGAATCTACAATTAAGATTCATCCATTTTTCCACTTAATCCTTCCCAAATATATCCTTTTCCTTTTATGTTACGAGGTTCATTGTTTTCAAATCTCACACTACCACCATCATAATATTCCATGTGCTCAAATTTTGTTTTATCTTCAGTCATATGATGTGAACAACCATCATCAATAATCTATGTATCATTTTTGCTAACTTGAGAGATAAGTGCCATTTTATCTCTTTCATCATCAAACTCATCTTTTATAGAAATATATATCATTTCATCTTTACTGTTATCAAAATCTTTAGCCATAAAGCAATATTTCTTAACTTTGTCCTTGTAGTTCTTATAGTTCTTGAAATCCTTCTTTCCTTTGTGCTTATTTCTTTTCTTTTCATCCTTGATTTCTTTGTTTGGACAACTTACAACAATGTGACCAACTTCTTCACAAGAAAAATAGATTAGAGAAACCTTACCTTTGTACTTTCCTCTGCCTTTGGAATACTTTCTCGCAAGTAGGGCTTCAACAACTTCAAGATCACTATCTAAAATTTCTCATGTTTCTTCTTCTTCACTTCCTAATTGATTGGCCTTTGATTTCTTACTCCTTTTCTTAAGTGAGAGTTTAGCTTCAAATGCAGATTCAATACCTTTGGAACTAGGAACATAGTTATCATAGTTATCTAACTCAAAAGTTGTCAATCTTCCAACTAGAGCATCCAAAGATATTTTGTTATTTGGATCACATCTCATTTCTTGAATAGCTGATACTCTAATTGCATAAATAGGAACAAGAGTTTTGAGTACCTTGCTTACAACTATTTTGTCATCAATGTCCCCTCCAGATGCTTTGATTACACTCACACTTGCTTTGATTCTTTCCACATATTTTGCAATGTTTTCATCTTCTCTCATTTTCATCTTATCAAAATGATCTTTGATACTTTTTGATTTAGCTCTTCTTACGTTGTCATCTCCTCCATAGATGTCTTTCAGTTTGGTCCACATTTCATGCACTGATTTGTAGTCTTTTACTTCATCAAATTCAGCATAACTAAGAGAAGATGCAATATCAATCATCATGATGTTATGATTCTTCTTTTCAACAATATCTTCTACTGATAATGTTCTAGTGGGAGCTTTGTATTCAGCATCAAGATATTTACAACCTGAATCACTGATAGTAGCCAAATGTAACCTTATACATCCTTGCCATGCCGCACAATTGTCTCTGTTCAACTTGGGAATCTCTCTTCTATAAGACATCTTGATCTTTAGCTTAGGTCCTTGAAACCTTCTCTGCAAGCACCAAAAGCTCTGATACCAATTGTTGGAAATATAAGAGGAGTAACTAAGAGGGGAGGGGTGAATCAGTTACTACAAAAATAAATCCCAGATCTCTTAGATGTTAGTACAAAATAATTCTGTCAAAACTTGATTCTATTGATGCTTAGCAAACAAAGAAATGTTGTAACTCGGTAAAAACTATAGTTGCTCGGTAATTACTTAGCAAGCAAATCTTAAGATGTTATTTGTGATTAACATTAATTTAACTTAGTAGCAAATACAAAAAAGAAATAGCATGAACACATTAGACACCAAGATTTAACATGGAAACCCAATTTTGGAAAAACCACCAATTGCAACTAGTTACTATTTTCACTCTTCTAAAGTGAGCCCTATTAGGAGCCAACCCTATTAAAGGTTTCAAAACACACTATTAGGTGTGACCTTGTTAGAGGATTTAATTATCCTAGGAGTGGCCTTGTTAGAGGTCTTTATCCTAGGAGTGGCCTTGTTAGAGGTCTTTAGACAATTCAATAGAACAACCACGTTGTTAGAGGATTTACAAATAGTTGTTAAGCCAACTCTGTTAAGAGATTTAGTGTATACACTAAAAATTGTCCCAAATGACTTTATTAATTAATAATAGTCATATTCTTCTACTTATTTAATTAAACTTATTTTAATTAAATAAGTTCATTTTTGCCTAAGTATTTAAATTTAATTTAAATACTTCCTAGCCTTAATGTGTTAATTTAATTAACACATGATTCTCCATTTATTTCTTTTTTTTAAAATAAATTTTATTTATTTAAAATCCTCCGTTTCCTATTAATTTCTTCTAGACCTAAATTAAATTAAATTAAATTTAATTTAATTTTTATCCTAATCTTTATTCAAACCGCCTAGAAGTATGTGCATTCACATGAGTTTGCATTTCTTTTTAAGCACATGGTGTCTACAACTTGAGAACTTTCTACACACATGTGCCACCTCATCATTTTATCCTCCCAACCAAGGGTATGAGATAAGGAGATAAGGTGCTTAATCCTTATCCTTATCCTTATCTTCTAGACACCCTCTAGATGTTTCCTGAGAGTCTTTAAATAGAAGCCTTGTCTCAAGCATGGGACACATAGAGAGGATTATTGGATTGCATCGATATGCCATCACGTTGAATCTAGAGTCACCACATTGAAAACTTGTATTATAGGTACGTTTCATATGGAGTTCATAGGCTGCATTTTAGTGATTTGATAGTTGATAAGATTTACATTTTGTATTGCATTTTAGCTTTTGTGTTGCATGCATATTTAGTTTACATTCTAGTTTAGCTTTCATTCTAGTTATAGCTTACATCTTGCATATTCAGTTTACATTCTAGCTTTAGTTTTCATTTTAGCTTGCATCTCTAGATAGTTTTCATAATTTCATAGAATACCTTTGAGTGTGACTGCCTCCATAGTCATATCTTGAAAGTATTCTCCTTTTTATATAGTCAAGGATCATATTGCACATTCATCTTTGCACTCACACTCACATTTGCACTTCCACACAAGGGATTTACTTATTTGTTGTGTTTGTGAGAGCATACCAAACATACCCTTCATCAAGGATACACCAACAATGGTTACACATAGCTGCCCTTGTTGAGTATTAGAGGTGGTTGGAATTTTGGTTTGTTGGTTGCTTTTGTAAATTTCTTTTAGATTAGTTTGATTCCTTAAGCTTCTAGCAATTTGCACATTTTTCCAGCACACATTTTGGCACGCCCGGTGGGACCCACGTCCCTGATCTCGCTTCAGAAGTCCGCTAATACAATCTTTTATAGTTCGGATTAGCATTTTGTCGTCTCTGATAATTGCAGTGCCGTCTACGTTGCACGTCTACGCATATCAGCGTCTCCGCAGATCAGCGTCTCCACAGATCAGCGTCTCCATGAATAAGCGTCTGCGCCGCCGCCGAAAAATCAGGTTCTTTTCCTTTTGCGTCTGACCTATTTTGTCATCTACGTTAGGGTTTTTGTCGTCTCCGGTTATTTCTTTGTCATCCTCACTCTCTAATCTGTCGTCTGCGATCAGAAATTGGCGTCTTCGATTTTTATTTTAGCGTCTTTGATTGTCGTTTTTAGCGTCTGCGCTCTGCATTTTGGCGTCTGCGCTCTGCAGTTTGGCATCTGCGCTCTGCAGTTTGGTGTCTGGGCTTTGCATTTTGTCGTCTGCGCTCTGTGCTTTGTCATCTTTGTGTTTTAGCATCTCTAATTATTAGCGTCTGCGACTATTGAGATTTAAACTAACGATTAACAGTTTTCTTGAGCATTTTGTGAGTTTGGAGGTCGAAGATTTGTGTTAGAGGACGAACTAAAGTGCAAAAAAAAAAAGAGGGTTTGGTCATATTTGAAATTGGAGCATTTTAAACGGGTAAATTTAGTGTAGAGCACATTTGGATTTGGGCCTTAAAATGAACTCACATTCAAAGTCTTAAAGAAAATTAACCTCTTTTCAGCATTTTCATTTCAGTATTTTCCTTTCAGTATTTTCATTTTCAGCATCTTCTTTTAGTACTTTATTTTCTATTATTTAAAGTTGGAAAGAACCTTGTATAATCTAAACACGCGTGTCTTCAATTAGAGTAGCCAACCTAAATTTTTGTGGATAACGAACAAGTGTCTGTTAAACCCCAAATCCACTTACGTATTCTCTCCCCTCGCGCCTTTGGGCGACCTTGGGTGCACAAGAAATAAGTGGATTTTGTTTTCCATTTTATTAGGAGGCCTGCTTGGGGATTTCATCACCCCTTGGGACGACCTCAACTCCAGCGTTCTGGCAGAGTATAAAAATTGGGAAGTGAATCGAAAGACACCTCTCTTGGAAGTGTAAATATTGTCACTCTGGGCTAAGACCCAAAGAACTTTATACCTTTGGGAAGTGAAGGAGGAGATTGGGTTACCGTTTTCCCCCGGCTGTGTGGCAGTATTTCCTTTCATCTACAGAATTAGGCCTCACGTACCTAGTGTATATCAAGGACGCCCTTTAGCTAAGCCTTGTACAACCTAGTATCAACCTTATTAGGATTGTTGTTGTGTTTGTTCAAATAATTTAAAAAAAAAAAAAAAAAAAAACACGAGTGAAACTGTGAGGGAACCTTTGCAGTAAGATAGGTTAGGTGAGGTCTGAGTTGTGGTTGAGTTTATTTTTGATGTCAAAAGTTGGAGTCTTGTTTTGTTCTTGCCATGACCAAAGCAGTTAACCAAACCAAGCATAAGAAAGTGAAACTGTCCAAACCCCCTGTCTACAAAGAAAGGAAGAGACTAAACCATGGTGATAAACAATTTAGCTATGCAATCAAGGACATTCAAAAAGAAGAAGCTAGGCAAGACCACTACGATAGGATCACCTATAACGAAAAACTGCAAAACTGGTCTGTTTTCCCAGGTGTAAATCCAAGGTTCTTATTTCCTGTAAATGAAAATTGAATCAACCGTACAAGTGGCCACCATACTTCATCTTTCTTATTTATTTCCATTTCTCCCATCTTTGAACTTCCTTCTAAGAGAGCTAAAAACCTAAAAACATCTTTTTCTCGTGACATTAGACCTTACATCCATAAGCAAACACCTTATTCTAATCACATTCTTTTATTTGGGACCACAAGTCAGTCTCTAAATACCAAACAATCTATTAATGTCCTATCTTGCCTATAAGATCATATTTGACTATCTTTGGTGAGAGAAGGATACTCAAGTCTTACTTATTTGGGGACCACAAGTCAGTCTCCAAATAGTACGTGATCCATTTGGTGTCTTATCTTGCCTATAAGATCATATTTGACTATCTTTGGTGAGAGAAGGATACTCAAGTCTTACTTATTTGGGACCACAAGTCAGTCTCCAAATAGTAGGTGATCTATCTGGTGTCTTATCTTGCCTACAAGATACTATTAACTCTCAATATCATTTTGTTTGCTAAATTAAGGTCTCTTGTTCAAATTTGGGTAGTTGACCCACTGATCATCTAAGGTTAAGAGCTCTCTTTTTCATTTTCCATTTCTCTCATAAGCCTTTCATTTATCATTTGGCCATTCTTGTATGGTAAATACATGATCAGGAAGGTCCACATTCAACCCCAAGACACATTTGTGGGAATCAACAAAGCAATCAGTAATGGAGAATCTTCCTCCTGCAGTTGCAGCTTCATTAGGGGATGTGTTTCCCTCTAATCTGAACCTTGGTATGCCTAATATCCAAGAGCCACAACAAATTTTTCATAATAGCAATCCAGGTGATAGTGACGAAGAAGTAGACCAAGATGAAGATCCTATTGGTTTTGGTGATATTTCTAGTGAGGTTAAGACCTTCCTTGCAGACCCTTACAATGTAGAGATGATGGAGAAATCCATTAAGGCAAACAAGACCGATATATTCTTAAATCTGATCAAGGATGGTGTTAATGTTCCTACAAGTTTTGATGAGAACATCCTATTTACTCAAGTTAAGAAAGGTGGTGCTCCCTTAGCACCTAGTTCAAGTGCAATACCAACATCAAGCAAAGGAAAAGGACCTACGGTGACAACCAGTGCAATCCCCACATCTAGCACTTTACCACAACCAACACTTCAAACCAACCTTGATATCTTTCAACAATTCATCAATGCTCTATCAAATTTTGCCACATATGCTACTGCTCCACAAAACATCCCAACAACTTCAAATGTAGGAGGCCTTGGTATCAGTCAAGCGCCAACTAAACCAATCGTCATTTCTACGCAGCCTACACCTTCACCTCAGTTGCATGTGCCTATGACGATGGTAACAACATCTGCGCCAAATGCAACAAGTGCATATAGGCAGGGCGGTTCAAATGGAGCAACTCCACCACCCCAGAAATCACAAGCCCAAACAAGCTCTAAAGTAACACACCTCACTCAAATGATCCATGAACTACAAAATGAGGTGTGCAGCACAAATAATAAAGGGGTAAAACACTTGTCTCTTGCTGAGATTTGCCCTTTTGATAAATCTGTTCCTGTTACTCCATTCCCGGTTGGTTTCGAGATTCCAAAGTTTGACAAATATATGGGAAAAACATGCCCTGTCGCACATATAAGGGAATTCTATATTTTGTGTCAAGAGGTGGCATACAGTGATGATTACCTTAAGAGGCTCTTTCCACGAAGTCTTGGAGGCCCTGCATTTGAATGGTTCATAAATGTACCTAAGGATTCTCATTCTACCTTTGATGAGTTGGCAAATAAGTTCATAGCACAATACTCTTACAACACGAACAATCAAGTTTCATTAAGTGATTTGTGTAATACCAAGCAACGAAATGGAGAAACTTTTGCCAATTTCTTGCAAAGATGGAGACATCTTGCTAGTCGTATGCCATATAAAATTGAGGACTCTCATCTTGTAGATATGTTCATCAAAAATTTGATACCTGAAATGTCCTTTCACTTGAAAATGGCGAGTCCTGAGGACTTTCCTACTCTAATAAAAAAAGGTAAAACATTGAAAGTGGACTTTTAGAAAAAGGCACCATTAAACATTATAGTTCCTCATCTTCCCACAATGAATCGAGCAATGATAACAAGCCTAGATCATGGTCTAAGAATAGGGGTGTCACACATGATGGCGTTACAGATGTCAAAAACCTTTGAGGAGGTAGCAATAATAATTACCGCAATCGCAATAACAATAACTCAAATCAAGACAATCAGGGCAATCAGCAAACGCGATTCTTTCCGCATAACAATTACAATTGTGATAATGATCGAAGCAGGACATTCACTAACTTTCGTGAACCATTGGAAGCCATCTTTCAAAAGGTGGTAGATCATAACTTAATGGTGTTTCCTAATACACATCCTTTTGATGAAAATCAACCAAAACCTAGGTGGTATCAAGAAAATGAATATTGCAAGTACCATCGCGTCAAAGGACATGATACCAATAAGTGTTTCAAAGTCAAGGTGTTTATCGAAAACCTTGTTGATAATGGAGAAATTGAAGTGGAAGGAGATCCTTCCTCTAAGAATGCTAAGTTGAAAATATTTCAAAAGCCATTTCCTGATCACAACGAGGGTAACAATAATACGAATCAAGCCTCCACATCAAACGCTGTACCTTATGATTACTCTACTAATCACATATCAGGGTTTGACTCCTTGTGTGGAAAAATAGAAACCAACGATATATGTGGTTTTGACTTCTTGTGTGGCCACATCGAAAGCGTAGACACTCATGTGAATACCCTTGTTTTACAAGCAGCTGATTGTGATGCAACCACTCAACGTGGAAGACTCACCCTGCAAGCAGCTCCTCCTAATAATAGTAATTCACTAGCTCCACACACACTTGCTGCACCATCCACTCCACGAAGGCCTGCTTCACGCTATGATGTATTATCCCAACTAGGTAAGACTCCTGCACAAATATCTATCCTTGAGCTTCTTACCACCTCGCCTGTACATAAGGAAATCTTGGAAAAAGCCCTTTTAGAGTCCCGTGTTCCTGATAATATTAATGCCACTCAATTCACTGCCATAATTGGAAACCTTTCCGCTCAACAACATTTGGTCTTCACAAATAAAGACTTCCAAGCTCCCAATCCCAACCATAATATGTCGCTCCATATTGAAGTCCTCATACAACGACATAAAATAAAAAGAGTCCTCATAGACAATGGATCCGGCTTAAATCTTTGTACATTAAAGATGATTCGTTTCCTAGGACTTCTAGAGGATCTCCTTGATTCTAGCAAAAGAATTACTATAAAGGCATATGATGAAAGAGAAAGGGAATCAAAAGGAGTTATTATGTTGCCTCTCAAAGTTGGACGAGCCATTATCAATACTAAATGTCATGTCCTAGATTTAGATTTTCCATATAACATCTTGCTTGGTAGACCATGGATACATACTCTCAAAGTAGTGCCTTCCACATACCACCAATGTTTGAAATTCCCACACCAAGGAAGAGAAGTTAAAATTCCAGGGGATCCCACACCTTTTGAATTTTGTAGAAGATTGGAAGGTACTCCAGCAAATCTTTGTCCCATAAGTGAGTTTTCTGCAGTCATACCTAAGTCACTTATCATTAAAGAAACTGCTTCCCGTATAGCATCAGAAGTAGCCCATGAGAATTCAAATTCCCGTAAAGGAAAAGAGAAAGTTGAAGATGTTAAAGTTAACACTGCAGGGAAAACGATCACATTTACTGACTTGGGAATGGGAGAGTATAAGTTTGAGAATTCCTTGTGTATTGGACAACTACCACTCTCCCCTCGCTCCCTTGGAAAGCCTTCACAATTGCCATCCTTTACTAATAAGGACACCATGCAAGTTAACAAAACGACATTTGAACATTGGGGATCCCTTAGTGATGAACACATGGAAGATAATATTTTAGATTGGTTATATTATGATGGCAAGGACGAACCTGTGGAGTTTCCTAAGGACAAATATATGAAAGTCCTTCCCATTGTTGAAAGCATGGGATATCATGGTACTAGTCTTGGCCCAAATGAAAATGGAATTAGACAACCCTTAGAAGCTAATAGCTATCCTAAAAGACGCGGTTTGGGTTCCCTCAAACATAAGGTTTCCTTTGCTGACAACTATTTGGCTGAACCTGAATCTGAGACTGAAGAGGAGGAATTCTTTGAAGTACCTTTCCAATACGTTGAAGATGACCTAAACAATCGTGTCCATACCATTACCATTAATGACCTGTCATCCGTTGATCTACCTCTCAAGAACCCTAACATGGTGGACTGGAACCTTCAAGATACGCCACCAAGTTTGGACATTTGTAAATCTGATGAGGCAGTGATGGCACTTTTTGGCCTTAAGAATCTTCGAGATTATCAGCATGAAATCCAATATGATGAAAAAGCCTACTTTGGTAGCCAAATCAACTCTCTTAGTCGCAAAAGTGAAAAAGAAAAGAAAAATAAAAAATCAAAGAAACATCCTCTATTGAAAACCCTACTAGGGCGCTTTTGGATGATGAAAAAGAGAAAATAAAGGACGCATCTTCTGGTGAAAACCTCTTAGAGGCGCCAGAAGAGGGAGAGTTGAATTTTCCATTCAGATCCTTGCCACCAGAAAAGTCATCCATTTTAAATGAAGACACTATTGCAATAAACTTGGGAACAGAAGATAATCCACAGATTACCTACATTGCTGCTACCTTGAATCCTGAAGAACAAAAAGCTATGACAATATTCTTGAAAAAATGAAAGATCAATTTTGCTTGGACCTATAAGGATATGCCTGGATTGGATACAGATTTGGTAGTACATCATTTGACAGTCGATCCCAAAATTAAGCCAGTAAAACAAAAGTTGCGTAAAATGCATCCCAAGGTAGCACTTCTAGTCAAGGCAGAATTACTATCCTAGAAGCAAAGTTCATTCGACCCATTGACTATCCTGAGTGGATCTCCAATATTATGCCGGTAGGAAAAGCGTCTGGGGGCATTCGTGTTTGTTCTGATTTTTGAGACTTGAATCTCGCATGTCCTAAGGATGATTTTCCACTACCCAACATAGACATCATAGTGGATTTGACAGCTGGACATGAAATGTTGTCTTTGATGGATGGATTTTCCAGTTATAACCAAATTAGGATTGCAGAAGAAGATCAACATAAAATGGCATTTATCACGCCTTGGGGAACCTTTTGTTATCAAGTCATGCCCTTTGGTTTGAAAAACACTGGTGCCACATATCAATGCGCGATGACCACAATATTCCATGATCTTCTACACATCATAATGGAGGACTACGTTGATGACATCTTAGGAAAATCCAAGACTAGAGAAGCCCACATTGATGTCCTTACTACTATTTTTGAAAGATTGGAAAAGTACAAAGTGCGCCTTAATCCAAGAAAATGTGTATTTGGGGTCAAATCCGGCAAATTATTAGGTTACATTGTATCCAAAAGAGGAATTGAAGTAGACCCTGCAAAAGTAAAGGCCATCATGGATATGCCTCCTCCTTCCTCATTGAGAGAGCTCCGCAGTTTTCAAGGAAGATTACAATCAATCAGAAGATTCGTGTCACAACTAGCTGATAAAGTTCATCCCCTTCAGCATTTGCTTCGTAAAGGAAATTAGTTTCAATGGGATTGCTTGTGCCAAAAAGCATTTGAAAAAATCAAGGCATATTTGATTAATCCTCCAGTTTTAGTCCCTCCAGTAACAGGACGACCATTGATCTTGTACATTTCAGCTACTGTAGTTGCCTTAGGAGCACTCCTGGCACAATTAGATGATAATGGAAATGAACAAGCCATATATTACCTTAGTCGGATGCTAGTTGGTTATGAGCTTAATTACACTCCTATTGAAAAAGCATGTTTGGCCGTGGTCTTTTGTACACAGAAACTATGCCATTATATGCTTAACCATACTACATTTCTCATTGCCAAATCTGATCCACTCAAGTACCTATTGTCAAAAGCTGCCCTTACTAGTCGAGCAGCAAAGTGGGTCTTAATCCTAAGTGAATTTGACATTGTATATAAGGATCGTAAAGCTATTAAGGGACAGGTAATCGCAGATCAGTTAGCTGAAGCACCACTTCCAGGCAATCACCCTATTGTGGCAGACTTTCCAGATGATACCATTATGACTATAGCCCCTAGTATATCATGGAAACTGTTTTTTGATGGATCCTTTACACAAAAGGGATCAGGGGCAGGAGTCTTGTTTGTAACGCCACAAGGGGATTTAATTCCCAAGTCCTACAAAATTTCATTCCCTTGTACAAATAACATGGCTGAGTATGAAGCATTAGTGACAGGAATGTGCCAAGCCATTAAATGGAATATTAAGAATCTTCTTGTCTTTGGAGACTCACAACTAGTTATCAAACAAGTAACTAATGAATATCACACCAAAGATGAAAAATTGTTGCCCTACTGCTGAATAGTTGAGAATCTTAAACAATACTTTACAGAAATCATCTTTCAACAAGTTCCAAGGGCTAACAATAAAGTAGCAGATGCCATGGCCACTATTGCTTCTATGATTGCCATGCCAGAATATAGTCCAAGATGTGAGTTCCTTGTTGAGAATCTTGTTACTCCCGCTTATGAGCATAATGATTCTGAAGAGGTGTGTGAGATTGTTGGTCTAGAGTCCCCATGGTACGTTGATATCTTTGCCTATCTATGTCATAAAACTATTCCCATAACTCTCACTCCAAACCAAAGTAAGACCTTTATTCGCCAAGCCACTCGCTATACCATTGTAGGTGATACCCTTTTCCGGAAACACTTTGATGGAACCCTCCTCCGATGTCTCAATTCAGATGAAGCCAAAACGGCGTTAGAAGAGGTTCACCAAGGGATTTGTGGTGCCCACTCTAGCGGTTTTACGTCAGCGAAAAAACTTCTTAGGACAGGTTATTATTGGCCCACTATGGAAGCAGATGCATATCATTTTGTGAAGAGATGTATCCCTTGTCAACAGCATGGCGATTTGATACACGCTCCTGCCCAAGACTTGCAACCTACCATCACACCATGGCCCTTTTCTCGCTGGGGATTTGACCTTGTTGGTCAAGTGTATCCTAATTCTTCTAATGGCCACAAGTATATTATTGCCGCAACTGAGTATTTCACGAAATGGGTTGAAGCCATTCCCTTAACCTATATCACCGGCAAGCAAATTTCTTAATTTATCCTCAACTATATTATTTGCCACTTTGGTATACCTCAAGATATTATCTCTGATAATGGAACCCCATTTAAAAACCAAGAGGTAGCCACATTATGCCGAAAATTTGGAATAACCCATCATTTCTCCACCAGATATTACCCTCAAGGCAATGGCCAAGCTGAAGCCACAAATAAAACCCTCTTGAAAATCCTAAAGAAAACTGTTGATGCAGCTGGCCGTAATTGGCATCTCCAGATTGCCCCAACACTTTGGGCCTATCGAACCTCCATTCGCACTCCCACAGGAGCCACTCCATTCTCCCTTGTCTACGGTTCTGAAGCCATATTACCCATTGAGATTGAGTTACCCTCCCTTAGAGTCTCTCTACAAAACCTTATATCCAATGAAGAATACCGAGTTGCTCGCTTGCAAGAGCTGGCACTCCTTGATGAGAGACGCCTCCGCGCCCTTAACCACCTTCGCGTGTATCAACATCGCCTCCAACTACAGTATAATAAGAAGGTCCAGCCGAGACAATTTGAAGTGGGTGATCTAGTGCTACAACATAATATGAGGAATCTCCAAAATCGTGAAAAGAAAGGAAAATTTGAAGCAAATTGGCTAGGTCCATTCGTTGTTACAGCCAAGTATGGTTCTGGGGCATATCAGATTGCTACACCTGAGGGGGATCCGCTCCCTGAACCTGAAAAATTTTCAGCATCTCAAGCGTTTTTATGCTTGAGCATTTGTAGATCTTGTACAGTCTTTAAATAATCCGAAAAAAATCCAAAAAAAATAAAAATAAAAAATGCCAATCCATTGTCTATCCAAACCTTTCATGTCCTACCATTATTCCTTTTCCATTTGTGCAGAGTAGTACTTAGTTTTTCGCTTGTTCCTAAATCCAACAAAGACCTCTTGTCCACGAGGCTTCGTTTTTCATTTCCATTCTTGCATGCTTCCTGTCAAATGGTTGTTTAATGACATTCTGTTGCACACTCTTACGATAGTAACCACACTTGGATACACATAGAATCACATTTTTGGAGGATTATGATTTGAGAAGTTCGTTCGTTTCACAAATCCTTGCCAGAATTACATAATCATATTATCTCAAAAACACTTGATTCAACATTTCCCCGTAGGTTGAGTCCTTCCTGTAGGCAATATGGGGACTTTCACTTTTCTAGACTTAAGGCTCTTGGCAGGAATTGTGAATGACTACTTGGTCATGAAGTCTTTTTTGTTTGGTTGGTCGTATTTTCTTTATGTCTTTTATGGTTTTTATTGTGTGTTTGTCTCGGATATTATTGCCTGCCGCAATGGGGGAAATTACGTAAAGGGGCTTTGGACATTTATGCTTCTATAGCATATAATGCATACACTCTTTTGCAAAATAAAAATAATGGTGTGCTCTCCATATAAACACAACAGAATCCCTTGTTTTCACTTAGTTAGGGTCCATGTAGGGGTTCATTCGAGTCGTGCTTGAGACAAGGTTCTATTTATGTCCTCCTCCTATGCTATGCTCCTGGATCTTTATGGATGATGATTTTGACAGATGTTCATTAGGTTGCATCTTTAGATGGAGTGTTCATTTTTTTTCATCCTTTTAAGTTACATTAATGGTTTAGTATAGATTGCATTAGTTCATTCGTCAAATTACATTTCTTAGTGCTCATTAGATAGTCTAGTACATCTTTAACATTAGCATTACATTTAGGGGCACATACATATCATAATGCATAAGCCAATCTGCATCACACATGTTAAGCATCATATAGTATATAGAAAAGATACATCACATCCTGCATCATAAATGTCAGTCTCATAAGCATCACATAAAATTCATACATATGCATCATAAACACTCATACACATATGGAATCATCATGTATATATATCAAAAGAATCAATGTTTGTACAGTCCAAATACATATAGAATCATATAGCACAAATGCATCATCAAAAAACTCGTTGCATCTGCACATATCTGTCAAAATATTGGATCTCTATACAAAATCCAGGAGCCATGCTATGAGGGTCCTGCTCCTCCTGTGTCACCCCCTTGAGGTGGTCGGCTCTGCCCTACTGACTGCTCTGATCTAGCTCTGCCACCCGTGGTCCAGGAACTAGCCCCTCTCTCAAAATCAGGCTGCCGCTAGTCGGCAGGTACGACATCATGATATAGTGACCTATAATAGGTTGCCTCTCGTACTGCCCGTGCCTTAGATCGCCTGGCTGAGATGGCCTCCTGCATCACTGTCATACTGGCCCCTGGTGTAACCATCTGCCTCGCTATGTCTCGCTGCCTGCGGTACTCATCAACCTGAGCCTGATATGTCGCTCGCTCGGCATGCAAGGTAGCCACCTCTCCCTGTACTCTCGCCAGCTCCTCGGCATCAGCATGCACTACCATACTCACAAAATCCCCTGCATCCACTTGTGCCTGTAGCGCTGCTAGTGCCTCCTGTGTGCTCTCTGCTCTGACTCTCTGCAGCTGTACCTCTGCCTGTAGCCTAACAACCTCTGCTCGTAGACTATCCCACTCAGCCCTGACTATCTTCGGCTCCTCTCTCACTATCTGTCTCTGTGGAGGCGCCTGTGCTTGTGCCTGTGCCTGTGCCTGTATCTGAGGTCTCCTCTGTGGTGGCACCTGTGCTGCTGCGGCACCCCTCTAGCAACTACCCTGCGACCATGTGGGCCCTGTTGTGCCTCCTGAGCTGGCATAGTTACCATAGCAGCCTATCCCCCATCTCCTACACCATCTCCCTCTCCCTGTGCCTGCTCTGCTAGAGGTGCTACTCCAGGCACTGTCAGTCTGACTGGCTGGTGTGTTGCCCACCACTGTGCATAGGTTGGTGTCATACCAGCATCTCCCCTGTCCTAACCATGAACCCATGCCACTCTATCCAGTGGTAACCATGATGCTCGAGCGAATCATAGCGTCGTCCCTCGACCCCACAGCCGACCATACTCGCGGGTCACTACAAGATACAGGAATCTGTCTGGAACCACATCCTGCATATGCCCAAACTGTCGTCGTACCCGAGAAGGCATATATCGCATGATCATGTGAGCGAATCGACCAATAATCCAGCAATCGATCTGAGTAAATGGGAGATACATCTAATCCTCTGTATCATCCTCACCCCCTGCTGCCTGTACTCACCCCCAATGCTCCACTCCATCATAAGGAGTCCAGTCAAACATAATGATCTCATCCAAGCACCTGCGCCAGAATCCCACTAACTCTATCGATGTATACTGGATAGGAGGCTGATATCTGCATGCATATGGCTCTCCAGGCTGCCTGGTCTCTCTCCGTGTGATGGGTCGAGTAACCCCGATGTGCTCCCAAGACTAGACCATCAGTAGTATCAGTCTTGGTCCCATCGTACGCTGTGTCCGGTATGCACACATATGTAAGTCATGATATAGCTCTGCTAAGATGGTCTGTCCCCAGCAGTAGACCTCCCCATCCTCCTGTAATAGGGTGCTCAACACCCGTGCCCAGCCAATAGGCCACCCATGCCCTACATGATGTGGTAGCATCCGCCATATCAAAGATGCTAGATATACCACCAGTCTCGGTAGTCTTTGCTCCAAGGCTCCCCGCCAAGATAACCAGGATCGCTGTATCGGTAGTCTCTGTCGTCGCCTACCAAAACACTCTCTAAGGAAGGGATCAACTCCCTCAACTACATACTTTGGGTATGTGCCTCTGATAGGTACTCTCAGGATCCGCCACACATCCAGGAGAGTGACGGTGGCCTCTCTTGTCGGTAGATGGAAGCTCCCTGTGGGTGTATGCCATCGCTCTATGAGAGCTGATAGCTGTGCTGTGTGTGCTCTCAAATTTGGCCACTCGTGGACATGCTCCAATCCACAGAATCGCACATGTCCTTAATTCGCGTCTGTCAGTCTCTCCTGCATCACCATAGTCGGTGGATAATGCTCCCGTGACCTAAAAAGCACCGTACCCTCCTACAGCATGGACATGCAGTAAGTCAGTCATTTCATTTCCAGAATGGGGCATTTCATGCTTGCCGTTTCATATTTTTATTATGTCCAACGCAGACGCCAATCAGCGGAGACGCTGGTCTACGCTTACGCAAAAACCTGTGTTTTCATCTCCGCCTTGATCTCGAAGACGACACGACAAGCTCTGTCGTCTTCGATACGCTATCCCTATTGCGTAGATGACAAACCAAGGTCTGTCGTCTTCGATGGTCTTGCCGCAGCCTTGGCGTCTGCGCAGACGACAAGATGTATCTTGTCGTCTCCGCAAGCGCAGGTATCCCTTCTTTGTCGTCTTCGTAGACGACAAGGTGGAGACTGTCGTCTCCGTCCGGGATCATTTTTCACCACATTTAGGGTGTCATAAATGCATCTAACCTAATCTACCTATCAAATTACCAGGAGGATCATATGACTCACCGGTGCCCCCATCGCGGCTGGTCTCTGGTGCTCTCGAATGCGCTCACCAAGCTGCAATCTCTTAATCGGGTCCATAGCTGCTTTGGATGCTCTTCTCGTGGTGTGACAATGACCTTCCTATAGGTCCCTTGGAGGCTTATGTAGGCCCCGTGGACCCCGTTTGCGCCCTTCTTCACTCTGAGCCCTGCCTGTCTCATGATTTCTCCATATTTTCATCCTGTTTTCTCATTTTTTTCTTTCCCTTCTTTCTGTTCCGCAACCTTTTCACGAAAATTGCCCAAATTTGTATTTTTTGCCCAATTTTCATGAGGGGGCATCAGGAGTCTCCTCCCTTCTCTGGGGCAACCTGCATTTTATTTTCTTTGATATGATTCTCCTTCCTTCTCTGGGGCAACCTGTATCTTCTTTGATATGATGTCATCCCGACATCACATCAAAGAGGGGCAAAATGTATACACTAAAAATTGTCCCAAATGACTTTATTAATTAATAATAGTCATATTCTTCTACTTATTTAATTAAACTTATTTTAATTAAATAAGTTCATTTTTGCCTAAGTATTTAAATTTAATTTAAATACTTCTTAGCCTTAATGTGTTAATTTAATTAACACATGATTCTCCATTTATTTCTTTTTTTTTAAAATAAATTTTATTTATTTAAAATCCTCTGTTTCCTATTAATTTCTTCTAGACCTAAATTAAATTAAATTTAATTTAATTTAATTTTTATCCTAATCTTTATTCAAACCGCCTAGAAATATGTGTATTCACATGAGTTTGCATTTCTTTTTAAGCACATGGTGTCTACAACTTGAGAACTTTCTACACACATGTGCCACCTCATCATTTTATCCTCCCAACCAAGGGTATGAGATAAGGAGATAAGGTGCTTAATCCTTATCCTTATCCTTATCCTTATCTTCTAGACACCCTCTAGATGTTTCCTGAGAGTCTTTAAATAGAAGCCTTGTCTCAAGCATGGGACACATAGAGAGGATTATTGGATTGCATCGATACGCCGTCACGTTGAATCTAGAGTCACCACATTGAAAACTTGCATTATAGGTACGTTTCATATGGAGTTCATAGGCTGCATTTTAGTGATTTGATAGTTGATAAGATTTACATTTTGTATTGCATTTTAGCTTTTGTGTTGCATGCATATTTAGTTTACATTCTAGTTTAGCTATCATTCTAGTTATAGCTTACATCTTGCATATTCAGTTTACATTCTAGCTTTAGTTTTCATTTTAGCTTGCATCTCTAGATAGTTTTCATAATTTCATAGAATACCTTTGAGTGTGACTGCCTCCATAGTCATATCTTGAAAGTATTCTCCTTTTCATATAGTCTAGGATCATATTGCACATTCATCTTTGCACTCACACTCACATTTGCACTTCCACACAAGGGATTTACTTATTTGTTGTGTTTGTGAGAGCATACCAAACATACCCTTCATCAAGGATACACCAACAATGGTTACACATAGCTACCCTTGTTGAGTATTAGAGGTGGTTGGAATTTTGGTTTGTTGGTTGCTTTTGTGAATTTTTTTAGATTAGTTTGATTCCTTAAGCTTCCAACAATTTGCACATTTTTTCAGCACACATTTCCTGCAGCATGGACATGCAGTAAGTCAGTCATTTCATTTTCAGAATGGGGCATTTCATGCTTGCCGTTTCATATTTTTATTATGTCCAGCGCAGACGCTGATCGGCATAGGCGCTGATCATCGCAGACGCCAATCAGTAGAGACGCTGGTCTGCACTTACGCAAAAACCTGTGTTTTCGTCTCCGCCTTGATCTTGAAGATGACACGACAAGCTCTGTCATCTTCGATACGTTGTCCCTATTGCGCAGACGACAGACCAAGGTCTGTCGTCTTCGATGGTCTTGCCGCAGCCTTGGCGTCTGCGCAGACGACAGGATGTATCTTGTCGTCTTTGCAAGCGCAGGTATCCCTTCTTTGTCGTCTTCGCAGACGACAAGGTGGAGACTGTTGTCTCCGCCTGGGATCATTTTTCACCACATTTAGGGCATCATAAATGCATCTAACCTAATCTACCTATCAAATTACCAGGAAGATCAGATGACTCACCGGTGCCCCCATCGCGGCTGGTCTCTGGTGCTCTCGAACACACTCACCAAGCTGCAATCTCTCAATCGGGTCCATAACTGCTCTAGATGCTCTTCTCGTGGTGTGACAATGACCTTCTTATAGGTCCTTTGGAGGCTTATGTAGGCCCCGTGGACCCCATTTGTGCCCTTCTTCGCTCTGAGCCCTGCCTGTCTCATGATTTCTCCATATTTTCATCCTGTTTTCTCATTTTTTTCTTTCCCTTCTTTCTGTTCCGCAACCTTTTCACGAAAATTGCCCAAATTTGTATTTTTTGCCCAATTTTCGTGAGGGGGCATCAGGAGTCTCCTCCCTGCTCTGGGGCAACCTGCATTTTATTTTCTTTGATATGATTCTCCTTCCTTCTCTGGGGCAACCTGTATCTTCTTTGATATGATGTCATCCCGACATCACATCAAAGAGGGGCAAAATGTATACACTAAAAATTGTCCCAAATGACTTTATTAATTAATAATAGTCATATTCTTCTACTTATTTAATTAAACTTATTTTAATTAAATAAGTTCATTTTTGCCTAAGTATTTAAATTTAATTTAAATACTTCTTAGCCTTAATGTGTTAATTTAATTAACACATGATTCTCCATTTATTTCTTTTTTTTAAAATAAATTTTATTTATTTAAAATCCTCCATTTCCTATTAATTTCTTCTAGACCTAAATTAAATTAAATTAAATTTTTATCCTAATCTTTATTCAAACCGCCTAGAAGTATGTGCATTCACATGAGTTTGCATTTCTTTTTAAGCACATGGTGTCTACAACTTGAGAACTTTCTACACACATGTGCCACCTCATCATTTTATCCTCCCAACCAAGGGTATGAGATAAGGAGATAAGGTGCTTAATCCTTATCCTTATCCTTATCTTCTAGACACCCTCTAGATGTTTCCTGAGAGTCTTTAAATAGAAGCCTTGTCTCAAGCATGGGACACATAGAGAGGATTATTGGATTGCATCGATACGCCGTTATGTTGAATCTAGAGTCACCACATTGAAAACTTGCATTATAGGTACGTTTCATATGGAGTTCATAGGCTGCATTTTAGTGATTTGATAGTTGATAAGATTTACATTTTGTATTGCATTTTAGCTTTTGTGTTGCATGCATATTTAGTTTACATTCTAATTTAGCTTTCATTCTAGTTATAGCTTACATCTTGCATATTCAGTTTACATTCTAGTTTTAGTTTTCATTTTAGCTTGCATCTCTAAATAGTTTTCATAATTTCATAGAATACCTTTGAGTGTGACTGCCTCCATAGTCATATCTTGAAAGTATTCTCCTTTTCATATAGTCTAGGATCATATTGCACATTCATCTTTGCACTCACAATCACATTTGCACTTCCACACAAGGGATTTACTTATTTGTTGTGTTTGTGAGAGCATACCAAACATACCCTTCATCAAGGATACACCAACAATGGTTACACATAGCTGCTCTTGTTGAGTATTAGAGGTGGTTGGAATTTTGGTTTGTTGGTTGCTTTTGTGAATTTCTTTTAGATTAGTTTGATTCCTTAAGCTTCCAGCAATTTGCACATTTTTCCAGCACACATTTAGATCACTACTTCAATGGTTAGAGAGTAACAATGACATGACTTGATTTGGATGCAATTGAATTGCTGATTACATATCTCAATTCTAGCTTGTATACTTGATCCTTCCTGATCAAATATATCTTTTCAGCTCCACAAGGATATTATGCTTATCCTTCTGATTCACTTCCTCTTTTCATCATCAAATCTTCAATACATTCACATATCCATCTTCTTTCTTCTAATCCTCAACTTGACCTTTTATTTATATGTTTCATATTGTCAAGTTGGCTCAAATACAACTTGCAATAACTAATATTCATCTTCTTAGTTGGCTAGAACCAATAATCAAATAAATTGAATTCAATATGCCAAAACAAGAAAATCCTTTGTTAGTTGACTCTGCTCAGTAGATACTAACTCAGAAACAGTTTTTTCATGTTAACTAAGTTAACTCAATTAACACTACATACTTGCACAAATCCTTTGGTAACCAAGTGAGCTTGGTTAGCACTGGTTCCATTCAATATTTTCTTCACTAATTGAGCGAGCTCGATTAACACTCATCTTACGTAGACTTTCCTTAAATGCCCAAGTGAACTTAGTAGACACTGCATTCTAATCTAGACAAACTCTAGAATGCTCAGAAAACACAAAAAACTATCTTCACTACTTGAGTGAGCTCAACATACATTGACTGATAATGATATGACATTTTTTGTAACATCAAAGACAATACACAATTAATCAATTATATTCAACAATTTCATGCACAAATTGTTATCATTGTTTGAATTTAACATCAAATAGATTATTTCTCATGAAGTTCTCAATTTATGTTATTATTCATTAGGCCTATATACCTGTGTGTGAACTGGTGCACTAGAATTTTCTACATCTCTTTGGCCACTAGAATCTATGTGGTGGTAGGAAACCAATGCTTTATATCCTTGCTTGACTTAGATTAAATTCAATGCCCTGCATTTTTGCATAATATTGTCAATATTGAATGTGTTGCTTTTTTTAATTTATATGAAAAAATTGATATGAAATTTCATTTACTACTACTTACAAGGTGTGAGTGAATTTTCATATATCCACCAGAACCAAGATGGTGTTGACCAACCTTCTCTTTCCTAGCTTGCATAGCCTTTGATGTGTCCCGCAACTTGCATATGTAAACTTTGAAATATGTTAAAAATATGTTAGGTTATATAAATATAAAGATCACTAATTTGTGCATTATTACATTATGTTAATGTAAATAATTATTATTTACACTTTACTTAGGATAAATGCATTATTTTATTATTTATTAGGTTAGACACCTAGGATTTTGTGTACTCATATGAGTTGTCATGTTGACAACACACAAGTTAGCAACCCTAATTTAGTGCATGGTGTTTAAAACACTAGAGTTTACATAATTAACTGAGTTGTCATGTTGACAACACAGTTATTTGCACTCTTAATTAAGCACATGGTGTCTACAACATAATTTTATGTGACACACCTTTGTAGGCTTATCCTCTCATCATTGCACTAACTCCTCTGCTAAATGGAAGATAATCCACTCTTGGTGGACATGTGCTTACCTGTGAGGCTTATCATATTGCTAACTCCTAGACATTCTAGAAGCATTCTAGAGGCCTTTATATTTAGGCACTCCTGGTGTACTTATACATCAATTGAATTTCATATTGTTATTCTAATCATACTCTATTGGTATATTTTGTGCTAGTTTTTGAGCTTCTTGGTCTTGGGTGATTTTGCCCTAAGGAAAATTCTTACATGGTATCAAAGCCATAGAGGCATCATTTCATTTCCATTGGAGACCATTCTTGCTTCACCTCCCTAAGGACACCTCAATTCAGATTTGGAGTATCTGTAGCTATTGGGAGCATCTAGAGCCAAAGCAAACCTCACCATTGCGTTTGAAGCGTCGATTTGGTGAAATTTGACTATAAATTTGCCTATGTTGGGCAATAGTCAAAATTGAGGCAAATTTTTTTTTGCAAACCAGCACCCAAAGGCCCAATTTGCATATTTGGTATGGTCATTTCAAATCTCTAAATTTAAGTTTCAGATCTATCATTTTATTTTCTATGCATTTATTGTATTTTTTGAATTATATTTTCAAAAAAAAATTTAGGCCATCAGTCCTGTAGAGGAATTTTTTTTTGTATGAACTAGGTGGTCAAATCCCAACCCCCGTAGGTGGAATATTCCTTAATATTTTTAGCATATTCCATAACATTCCACCAAATCTACATAACCTGGCAGAACACACAAAGTCACGGTTCACACAATAATTTTGGCGACTACACATACTTCTGGCTATATACATTCAACAAGCAGCAGGCTTCTCTACATATTGGTGGCCTTCACAACCGCTTCAAATAGTGCGGGCTTTTCTTTTTAAACAACCCACAAGCGCTCAACACACCGCATGTGGGACTACATCAGCTTCCCCCCATCAACCGTTTAGCTTTCTGGTGGTAGATCCACCTTTGCTAGCCACCAAAGATTACAGTCATCGTCAGACTCTCCAAAATTTTGGCACTTCTATCTTAGCTCCAGCAGTAACTCAACTCACCAGCCATTGTCTTTCACAAATCACCGGCACTTAGACCTTTCCTGACAATGAAACCCCCACTAAAGTTGCCCTCCTGTCGAGGATTGTTGGTGTCATTCTTTGATTTCCAACAAACACTGTTGAACCTCCACATGGATAGCAGTGATAGCTCAGCTGCCATGTGGCCCAATCGTCATCCTAACTCGCGGTGCTAGCTCAGCTACCAAGTCAGTGAACATATGGTAGGACCACATCACATGCTCAAATGATAGTAAAATTAGTTAAAGACTACATCAGTCTACCAACTCATTTGACATGTTAGGTGCCAACACAATAAATTGTACAGTGACACATCATCAACTTGCCATGTCACCCAAGGCCCCATTTTTCATTGACATCATCTGATCATGGTCCTAAATTTGATGGCCATTTGAATGTCATTAGTAGCTCAAATTGCACTGTTGTAACGACTGTTTGGACGTCAAATTTAACCCAGTCTTTTGCTGATTAGACTCCTTACCATATGTAGTTTTGATTTGATAGTCTGAATTTGGGAGGCCATATCTTAGTCATTCAAACTCCAAATCAGGTGCAATTCTTTTATTTTGGCTAGAATTTCCTGAATTTTTTAGTGGTGCTATTTTTTTTGGTTTTGGTGCACGAATTTGTCAAAAATTGTAGTTTTTAGTGACTGTACCTATCCAATCTTGCACTTTGCAACTTTAATTGCTCTGTACCAACTCATCTAGACTCCAAATTAGGTTCTATTTTTATTGAAAGTGAATAATTTTTCATCTACTTTCCAGATCTGTAATTAGATTACAGGCTTGTGTGGACTAAAATATCACTTTAGGAAATAGGTCCTTTTCACATTGTAATGCTTTGATAAAACTTTAGAATTGTTGTATATTTGAGCTATAGTGCTTTGTACCAAATTTGAACTCCAAGAGGAGGTTGTAAACTGTAAATCAAAAGTCCACTATGTGATGTCCCCAAAGTGGGCCCTTAATGAAAGGTGACATAGGTCTGTCCATGCAGTTTGTCGCTACCACTTGTCTGGGGTCCTCGCTAGCGAGGCTGTCCTGGGGTTGCCTCCTTAATGCGACGAGGTTTCGTTTACTAACAATCTAAGCTTTTGGTGCAATGGTTGCTAACTTGGTATCAGAGCTGGAGGTCTCGAGGTTGAGACCCGAGGAGCGTGGTGGGCTGTGATGTCCCTAGAGTGGGCCCCTAATGGAAGGTGACGTAGGTCTGTCTGTGCAGTTTATCGCTACCATGTGTCCAAGGTCCTCATCAACAAGGTTGTCCTAGGGTTGCCCCCCTTAACGCGGGGAGGTGCCAAAATCTTTCATTTGGGGTGAGGGGGGATTCTTGATTGAGTGAACAGGGTGAGTGTCTCTTGGTGTTGTGTTCCTCTTTTCCTACTATTATCTTTCATTTCTTACATCATGGGAAATCTTAAGATTCCAAAATTAAAACCACATAACTATGCCACATGGTCTTTTAAAAAATGGTGTGAATTGATGCATGACGAAGTTTCTAAATATGTAGATGGTTCCTCTCCTAAACCAATAGGTGATAAAGTATCTCAAAGTAATATCGAATCTTGGGAAAAGGCAGATAGAAGCCCTAAGTGCTCTTAGGTTAGGGGTTGAAGACAAGATCCTCTTTCAAATCATGAAGTATGATACATCCAAGGATACTTGGGATGCCCTTAAAATCCTATATGGTAAAGTGACTGAAGAGGATGTTTACAAAATTGAAGATGAGCTTATCTCCTTAGATCCTAAGAACTTTGACTCTATACAGGATTTTATCATTAAGGTGAATGAATTAAGAACAAAGCTTGATGATTGTGGTAGTCCTATTAAAGATGATAGGTTTATCTATCTCATTTATAATAAGTTGCCATCCGAGCACTCCACATTTGTCTCTTCTTTCAACATCACAAAGACTACCTTAGGAACTTCCTATAAAAAATCACTTTTGATGATTATGCTTAGTTGTTAGAGGATGAAAAAACTATGTTGACAACAATGGGAATTCTCAAGTCTTCAAAGTCTAAGGCATTGGTGGCTAATAATGAGGGTTCTAAAAAGTCAACTAGTCAAAGTTCAAACAAAGGAAAGGGCAAAAAGAAGACGTGGAAGAATAACAAACAAGAGGATACAGAAAAGCCAACACCACAATCAAATCAACAACAAGGCAAGTCTTCTCCTAACACAAACAAAAGGGGGGACACTAATCAAGAGAAGAAAAAGTGTGCCTATTGTAAGAAGATGGGTCATGATGAACATCAGTGTTATCACAAACAAATTGATGAGTTGAAGAACATCATGAAGAAACACAATGTTCCACTACCTAATGCTGATAAGGAGAAATGATCTTCATCTTCAAATTCTAAGGGCAAAGGGCATGCTTTACTCACAAACACTATTAGTTAGGGAAAATGAATTATTGATTCAGGTGCCACACATCATATGGGTGCATCAAAGTGAGATTTTTCTTCCATGATACATTAAGAGGTACCACACATCTTTGTAGGAGATGATACTAAAGTGGAAGTTGAAGGTAAAGGTGAAGTTGAGATGGACAATGGAGCATTCAAGGATGTTCTATATGTTCCTAATCTTACCTCCAACCTTCTTTCATTCTACCAAATGACTCACTATGTAGGTGGAAATAAAGTTGAATTTCTACCAGACTCATTGGTAGTGAAAAGCATCAAGGATGACTCTATGATTGCAATAGGAGAAGCCAATCATGATTCAAGGCTTTACACTTTCTCTTCCTTTATGCCTAAATCAAATACACAAGCCTTGTTACTACATTTAAATGCAAAAAGAAAACTGTGGGATGAGAGATTTGGACATCTCAACTATAGATATCTTTAGTAGCTTAGCAATAAGAAAATGGTTAATGGTCTACCTCAAGTCAAGTTTTCAGAAGGTGTTTGTTAAGGTTTCTCACTTGGGAAACATCTTAAAAAAATGTTCAATAGAGGGAAGTCTTGGAGAGCACAATGTGTTCTTGAATTGGTTCATACTCCAATGCCATCATTTGGAAAGTCTTGCTATGCACTCACCTTCATAGGTGACTACTCTCACTTTACTTGGGTCTTCTTCATGGCTCATAAGAGTGAAGTGTTTGAAAATTTTCTCAATTTCAAGGCTCAAGTGGAAAAGCAGTTAGCAAAAGCCATCAAAGTTCTTTGAACAGATAATGTAGGGGAGTATGTGAACTCAAGACTAATAGACTTTTGCATTGAAGAGGGAATTAACCTTTCACATTCACTGTCATATATGCCATAATAGAATGGTGTTACTGAAAGGAAAAATAGAACTCTCAAGGAGATGACCACTTGCATGCTACAAAGTAGGTCTCTTGATCACGTCTTTTGGGTTGAAGTAATGAATTGTGCTAACTATATTCAGAATAAGTGTCCTCGTAAAGTTTTGGATAGTATAACTCCTTTTGAAGCATGGACTGGCAGGAAACCTACTGTTGAGAACTTCATAGTCTTTGGTTGTCTAGCATGGGCATGAATACCTCCATAGAAATGCAAGGCATTGGAAGCTCAAAGAAAACCTTGCATCTTTGTTGGATATGTGAACTCACATAAAGCCTACAAGTTAATGGATCCAGAGACACATGACATATTCTATGAGAGGAGTGTACATTTTGAAGAAAGTTGTCCAAGCTTTACTTCTTCAAATCCTCCTCCTTCCCCTTTCATTGAAGAGAGTGATAGTGATAACGGTGACATGGAAGATGTGCATCTATGACCCAAATAGAGGCATCAGCTAGCAGAGGTTGAGGATACTCCTTCTACATCTTCTTCCAATATACCTAGATGCATGAAGCAGACATTGGATGTAGCAGGACCATTGGCAAGGAATCCTTCAAATACTAGGAGGACAAGATCACAATACAATTTACTCCCACATGCTTATATTGCAATTGCTTTAGATCCACAATCATTTAAAGAAGAATCAGGTATTCTAGAATGGAATAGAGAAATGGAGGAAGAATATAACTCTCTTATGAGAAATGATACATGGGACTTAGTCTCTCTTCCTAAGGGAAGAAAATTGGTTTGGTGTAAGTGGATCTATTGGACCAAGTTTGCAACGAATGGAAGTGTTGATAAATATAAGGCTAGACTTGTTGCAAAAGGTTTCTCTCAAGTACTTGGCATTGATTACATTGAGACCTTTGCACCAGTGGAAAAAATGAATTCCATTTGTTTGACACTAGCTATAGCAATAGCTCAGCGATGGGTTGTTCATCAGATGGTGTTAAGATTAAACCATAGACATAAATAACACTTACATACAAATATAACCAATATCAAAAAATAATAGATCACATATAAAAGAACACAAGACACCAAGATTCAACGTGGTTTACCCAATCCTTGTGCTATGTCCACCAAATAACAAGTCCAATAATTTTACGATCCAGTGATTACAACCTGATTACAATTTGTAATCCCTTACATCTCAATACCACTACAAGACCCAATTTTTGCATCACCTTATGATGCAATATCTAACCCTAAGCCCTTTTATACAAGTATTCTTAATGCTTTAGGGTTATAATTAATAATTACATGTCGGCCCAAAATCCTAATAAAATAGGGTCCAAAAAATCTTTTTTTGGGGTAATGCCCCAAGCCCCAAAGAATTTATGAAGTATGCGCAGTACTTTCCTGATTAGTCACCACAAACTAACAATCTCCCACTTGAGGACTAATTAGGCTCCACACTAAACAACAATCTCCCACTTTGAGACTGATCTTGTAGCCATGCCACTACTCCATGAGGCTCCCACTAGATCAAACCATCCTAGACTCTGTTGTTCTTTTATTCATGTTCACTCTAGAAGACTAATCGAAGTTGAAGAGGAGTTCAACTTCTCCCTTGTTACTAACTTGTAAACATATCTGCATGATTGTCATTTGTATGTATCTTGTCCAACTTTAATTGTCTATCCTCCAAAATTGACTGAATGAAATGGTACTGCAACTGTATGTGTTTGGTTTTTGAATGTAAAGCTGAATTCTTTACAAGATGAATGGCACCTTAACTATCTGTAAAAAAATAATTATCCTTCTAAGGGTGTCCTAATTCTTCCAAGAAGAATTGAAGCCATATCATCTCCTTGGCTACCTTTGTAGCAGCTACATACTCTGCCTCTATAATGGATAAAACATTAACCTTTGGTAACCTAAAAACCCAGCTCACGACTACCCCACCAACAGTAAATACATAGCTTAGAGTACTCCGCATGGTATCAATATCCCCTACCAAATTTGAGTCAGCAAAGCCCTGTAAATCAATAGTAGAGCCCCAAAAGTGTAAACACTTATTGGATGTTCCTCTTAGATATCTTAGAATCCATTTAATTGCATTCCAATGCTCAATTCTTGGATGACTCATATAGCTACTAACAACTCCCACTACATGGGCAATATCTAACCTGGTACATACCATAGCATACATCAAGCTTCCTATAGTTGAAGCATAAGGTACCTTGGACATCTTATCCTCCTCTTCTTGTGTCTTGGGACACATCTCCTTAGTCAACTTCAAATGATCAGGTAAAGGTGTGTTGATAGCTTTAGCATTCTCCATAGAGAAATATTGCAATACCTTCTCAACATAATCAACTTGAGATAGCATCAATTTTCTATTCTTCCAATCTTTGCAAATATTCATACCAAGAATTTGTTTTGCTTCCCTCAAATCCTTCATAGAAAATGCATGTGTTAATTGTCATTTCAACCCCTTAATATGATCCATGTTAGACCCAGCTATAAGCATAGCATCAACATATAAACATAAAATAATGTAGCTTTCATCATCCAACCTCTTAAAATAAACACAATGATCTAAATGACACCTATTGTATCCATGCTTATGCATAAAATTGTCAAAGTTTAGATACCATTACCGAGGTGCTTGCTTCAAGTCATATAAACTTTTCTTCAATTTGCACATTAAGTTCTCCTTACCTTTGACCTCAAAACCCTCTGGCTAAGCCATATATATCTATTCATCCAAATCACCATGAATTAAGGTTGTTTTAACATCAAGCTGCTCTAAATACAAATCTTTAGTAGCCACAAGACTTAAAACAGTACAAATAGAAGTCATCTTAACAACAGGAGAAAATATCTCATCAAAATCAATGCCCTTTTTTTTGTGCAAATCCTTTTACAACTAACCTGGCTTTAAATCTTTTATTACCTCCATCCTCTTCTTTTAACCTGTAAACCCACTTATTTTGTAAAGCTCTTTTACCTGCAAGAAACTTGCACAAATCCCATGTCTTATTCTTCAGCAAAGAGTCCATTTCGTCTTTCATTGCAGACTCTCACTAAATCTTAGTATCCATCTGTACAACTTCATCATAACATTCAGGTTCACCAGCATCTGTTAATAAAATAGAATACAAAGAGGAACAAAATCTTTTTGGAGGTCTAATTTGCCTTGCTAACTGTCTAACATTCATTGGTGTGTGTGCTATTTGTTGTTGCGATTGTTGCACATCATGAGGAATGGCTGGAACATCATCTTTTGGAGTATCATTTAGCATTACATAATCATCTTCTTTCTTCACATGTTGCTACAACAGATCTTTGTATAACACATTCTCATTAAATATGACATCCCAACTTCTTACAATTTTATGATTTTCAAAATCCCAAAGCCTATAACCAAATGCATTAATGTCATATGCAAAAAATACACATTTCTTTGACTTAGCTTCCAGCTTGGTTCTATTTTCAGAATCTATATGAGCAAAAGCTTCACAACCGAAGGTTTTGAAAAAAGAATAACTCACCTTCTTACCAGTCCATGCTTCCTCTGGAATACCATAGCTCAAAGGAGTAGAGGGACCTATATTAATCAAATATACAACAATATTGATAGCCTCTACCCACATGTGTAAGGGCAACTCAACATGCAACCTCATGCTCCTTGCATGCTCTATTATAGTCTTGTTCATGTGTTTAACCACTCCACTTTCCTGTGGAGTACTTGGAATAGTTTCCTATCTACAAATACCATTAGTGGAGCAATAATCTTCAAATTCATGACTACAACACTCACTTCCATTATTAGGTCTAAGACATTTTAATTTTTTACCAATCTCATTTTCAACCAAGCATTTCCATTTCTTAAAAGTTTGAAATACATTAGATTTTTGTCTAAAGAAATAAACCCATACTTTTCTAGTTGCATCATCAATAAATGTAACATAATAATGAAAGCCACCAAGGGAAGATCCTTGAGCCAATCCCCATACATTGGTATGCACAAACTCTAATTTCTCCTTTTTATTTTCCTTCCTAGTCTTCACAAAACTCACTCTCTTTTGTTTTCTGTACACGTAACTTTCCCAAAAATCCATATTAACACATTTTAAACCTGGTAAAACATTCTTTGAATGAAGTACTTTCATACCTTTCTCACTCATGTGCCCAAGTATGTTGTACCACAGCGCTATATGAGAATTTACAACAACTATTTGTTCTCCTCGCTCAACTGCAAAAATTGTTCCCAAACATTCATTTTTCTTTGAAACAATTAAAGTAGAAGGAACAATATGACTTGTACAAAGATATAAGGTGCCTAATTTCACACCTCTTGCTACTACAAGGGAACCTTTTGAAACCTTCCAATTTTTATCATTAAAAGTAACTACACAACCCTCATCACCGAGTTGCCTTGCTAAAATTAAATTCCTACTCAGTCTTGGAACATGTCTTACCTCATGTAGTAGCCAATGATTCCCATTCTACAACTTAATCTTAATTTTTCCCTTTCCAACAATCTGACGGGGTTCATTATCCCCCAAATAAACAAGTCCAAAATCCCCTTGGACATAATCAATGAAATAACCTCTATGAGGTGTAGCATGAAATGAAGCACCAGAATCTAAAACCCATGAATCATCAACACTTTCTAAAGATAGAAGTAAAGCATCCTCTTTGAGTTTTTTACTTACTACATTTGCCTTCTTGTCTCCATCTAGTTTATCTCTTTCATTTTTCTTTCGATTCCAACAATCTTTCTTTTTGTGACCTGATTTCCCATAGTACTAGTAGACGTTCAATCCTCTTGATTGAGAGCTCCTCCCCTTTGACTTTCCTCTTGATTTCTCATGATTTTTGGAATCACTTCCTCTCTTAGTTGTTCTACCTCTACTTTATGCATTCAAATCACTTCCTGATGTAGATCCACTTGAGGTTTTCCTACGAGTTTCCTCACTCAAAACAACACTAATAACATCATCATATTTTAGGGTACTAGATCCAAGAACATAATTACTCACAACCATTACCAAACCATTCCAGCTTTCAGGCAAAAAACACAAAATCAAGAGAGCCCTAATTTCTTCATCAAAATTAATACCCACAGAAGATAATTGACTAGTAATAGTATTAAACTCATTTAAATGATCTACAATAGATCCACCTTTTTCCATTTTCATATTAAATAAATGCTTCATGAGAAATACCTTGTTTGAAGCATAGTGCTTTTCATACAATTTTGCTAGGGTTTTCATCAAATCTTCTGTTGTCTTCACTTTTGTAATATTAAATGCCATTAATGGTGCCAGACATAATTGAATGCTTCCAAGTGCCTTTCTATCCAAATGATCCCATTCATCATTTGACATAGATCCCTGATTCTTGCTTTTGCCTTCCAATGGCTTCCATCAATCCTTCTGATAAAGATAGTCTTCCATTTGCATCTTCCATAATTAGAAGTTCTGCCCATTAAACCTATCAACCCTCATCTACCATTGCTCCCACTCAATTGTGAGACTTTCCTGTAGATGATATATATATAAAAACCTTGCTCTAATACCACTTGTTAGGATTAAACCACAGATAAAAATAATAATTACATGCAAATAAAACCAATATAAGAAAATAACAGATCACACAAAAAAGAACACAAGGCACCAAGATTTAATGTGGTTCACCCAATCCCTAGGCTATGTCCACCAAAAAACAAGTCCAATAATTTTATGATCTAGTGATTACAACTTGATTATAATCCATAATCCCTTACAGCTCAATATCACCGCAAGAACCAATTTTTGCATCACCTTATGAAGCAATCCCTAACCTTGAGCCCTTTTATACAAGTATTTTTACCACTTTAGGGTTATAATTAATAATTACATGTTGGACCAAAATCTCGATAAAATAGGGCACAAAAATTATTATTTTTCAGGGCGATACCCCAAAGAATTTATGAAGTATGTACATCACTTCCCTGATCAATCACCACAAACTAACAAATGGATGTGAAAAGCACATTCTTGAATGGGGATCTTCATGAGGAGATTTATATGGAGTAGCCATAGGGGTTCATACAGGATGCTACCTTGGTTTGCAAATTGAAGAAATCTATCTATGGACTTAAACAAGCTCCAAGAGCTTGGTATGCCAAGATAGATTCTTTCCTTCTCTTAGCAGTGTTCACCAGATGTCATTCTGATCTGAATGTCTACATTCTTAAGAGGGATGATTCACATTTGTTTCTTGTGCTTTATGTTGATGACTTAATCATTAAAGGGACCAGAATATCCATTATTGGTAGTGTCAAGACTACTTTGCAGGATAGGTTGACTGACTTGGGTCTACTTGACTATTTCCTTGGTATTGAGATACATCGGTCTTCATTAGGGATCACATTATCACAACCCAAGTATGCTCTTGATCTACTTTCTTGGTTTTTCATGAGTGACTCCAAGGATGCATCTATCCCATTCCTTTTAGGTGTTAAGTTAGAAACAAAGTGTTCCACTCCACTTGTTGATGTAACTTTGTATAGATAGTTGGTTGGAAGCCTCATCTACTTGACATATACATTCTCTGACATCTCATTTGTAGTTGGTATGGTTTCTCACTTCATGCAAGACCCACATGAACTTCATTGGAAGGTAGCCAAACAAATCTTGCACTATATCCAGGGTACACATACATATGGGATACACTATGCAGTTGGTACTAGACTATAGTTAGTGGGATATACAGACTTCGACTATGTAGGGTACCTTGATTCTCACAAGTCTACTACAAGATATATGTTTCATCTTGGTTTTGACCCCATTTGTTGGCAGAGTAAAAAGCAGAACACCATTGCTCTTTCATCGACTGAGGCTGAGTATCGAGGAGTTATAACTTCAGTGAAAAAAGCTATTTGGTTGTAGCAAATTTTGAAGGAGTTTGGTTTTGATCTACCCAGACCCATAGTCATCCATTGTGATAACCAGAGTGCTATTAAAATCTCAAAACATCTAGTGCAACATCATTGCACCAAACATATTGAGGTTCATATACACTACATTAGAGAGTTGATTCATGAGTAGGTCATCACATTATAGTATTGTCCTACAAAACAACAGGTAGTTGACATCTTCACCAAGCCCTTCATGGAGGTCAAGTATCTTCATTTGAGAGATCTCTTGGGGGTGAGGGATTTTTCACCAAGGAGAGTCACATGATCCTTCTCTTCTATATTGTACATATCTCTCTTTTTGGAGGATGGTTTTTCCCATAAGGTTTTCCCTCTTTCTCTTTTTTAAGAGAGATTTCATTTCTTGCATTGCATTGTATGTACAACATTGCATTTGTACTTGGGTACCTAACATGGCCTAGTAGCCGGGACCCATTATGCATTTCATCATAGCTTTTGTGAGCTTAAGTGCATTCCCCTAAGTTGCACTTAAGGGGGGTGTTAGTGTAAATAATTATTATTTACAATTTACTTAAGTTTACTTAGGATAAATGCATTATTTTATTATTTATTAGGTTAGACACCTAAGAGTTTGCATACTCATATGAGTTGTCATGTTGATAACACAAGAGTTAGAAACTCTAATTTAGCACATGGTGTCTACAACATTGGATTTTGCATAATTAACTAAGTTGTCATGTTGACAACATAATTATTCACACTCTTAATTAAGCACATGGTGTCTACAACATAATTTTATGTGGCAGACCTTTGTAGGCTTATCCTCTCATCATCGCACTAACTCCTGTGCTCAATGGAGGATAATCCACTCTTGGTGGACATGTGCTTAGTTGTGAGGTTTATCATATTTCTAACTCCTAGATATTCTAGAAGCATTTTAGAGGGCTTTATATTCAAGCACTCCTAGTGTACTTGTACATCAATTGAATTTCATATTGTTATTCTGATCATACTCTATTGGTCTATTTTTTGCTAGTTGTTGAGCTTCTTGGTCTTCGGTGATTTTTCCCTAAGGAAAATTCTTACACATTAGTACTACCACATACCTATTTTTTTGGGTGGTGGATTAATTCCTTTATCTCTTAGTCTTATCTCTTTTGCATCTTGAATAATTTTATTTCACTCCAGGTCTAGAACCATAGGATGAATCTTGTACTTTTGGTTGAGATTTAGAGCCCTTATGTATTGGTCTCTCACAGTCTTTAGATGTTTTCAAGATTTTTTAAGAATTTGGTCTCTATTAAAAATATTTTGACCAAAGAGCTCCTCCATAGTTTATGAACTGATCTTTTAATTCAGGGCCTTACTCATTCCACCTTTTAAAAAATTTGTTCAAGCTATGTACCTTGAATATATTACAACAAATGGATGAATGGAAAAATGTAGCAACCAATTATATCAAGCTACATACCTTTTATGTAATGTGGGCTCAAATATCTTCAATGTTAAATCATAAAATGTTTCATAAAAATATCATTTCCTACAAAATCATCATAGGATCATTAGTCAAAAATGAGTTATGAATAAGTAAACTACAATTATACTCTAAATAATTACAATTTTAAAGTACCTGGAAGCTTAGGCAATTTTAAGGGAATCATATCTTTCTTGGCCATCAACAATGATGCCTCCAATGATACAGTAGAAGTAACATGGGCTGCTCCATGAAAGGCTAGTAAATTATCACCAATACTGGTATATGTTCTATCATCATGAGAAGGTGTACTTGTCCCTACACAAAGTTAATCAATGTCATACTATACTCAAATAAATAAGAAAGTACAAATCAAATCATATTTAACATATAACAAAATGTAGCAAAACAAGGATTTACTAACTCTAGTTGCAGTAGGTGTGGATGTTTGCATGCTCCTTGTTGTTGATCTTGCAGTCGACAATCTCAGAGTGTTGGCCGACCTCGTGGAAGGAGGCGTATGCACATCGTCAACACCTAAAAAATAATCATATATATACAATTTATTGTCTTTTAAAAATATATATTGCAAAAACATGATAAAAGTAATATAAAATTGTCAACAATAATCATGAAGAAAATAATGTCCCTTCTAATGATTGAAAATTGAAATCACGTGCTTGTAGCAGCTACACTAGTACCCTCGTCAGGTGGAACTACTTGGTAAGGTTTAAAAAAAAATTGTACAAAACATACATATTATGGCTCATGATCCATAAATTAGTATAAAACATAAAGCTTTATTGAACTATTGTCCTAGCAAAAGATTCATTGTTGCTTACTTCCAGACATCGTGCTCTACAACACAATTCATTTCTTATGGCCTATTTCTCTTCTGTTGGATTTGGATCCATCACAAGCCCAAGAATTTGTAGATCGATGCTCTTGAGGCTCTTTTTATAGATTCTTATAGGGTCACTGGTAAATGTGATGGCATCATCGCATAATACTATGGCCTCCATATCAACAACTATTTGCTCTTGTGTAATATGTTGTTTTCCCTTCCCCTAAGCATCAAATTGTGTCAAAAACATTAGTAAAACAATCAAAACAAGTCCAAAACCTTAACAAAAATAACATAATAATATAACATTTTGTAAAATTACAATTGCACAAATTTTTATACAAAAGGTTTACCTGCTCTAGAGAAGTGGTGGGAGCAACATCCCTACCTCTATCATCCAGTGGATCGGCCAAGTCACCATGTGACAAAGAAAATATATACAAACATCAGCATAATGAAAGGAATAGTTGACTTAGCAAAACAAACTTATTAATAAAATGGTATATTGTATATAAGAGTTATAATTAGAAGTACTTAGTTTAAATATTACATATATAGTACTTACGAGTTCCATGATAACAACCTTTTTTTGTATCTATGTGATTCAAATTTTAATCTATTAGCAACTCTTCCCCTGAACTTATTGATTTTATCACACATACAAAAACATGATTTCTTTCATGCACTTAAAAAATGTAATTGGGTCACTTATTAGTTGACCTAGGACACATACTACTTATAAAACTTACAATATTCCATGTTGCTTTTGGCCTTCCATCAATGTACACAACAAGTCTTTTACTTTGATCATTTTCTTTCCATTGTAGATAATTTTTTGATAGTGCATACCTACGCATATTTTTTTTATATTGAACTATATGCATCCAATTATTGTAATTGTAACAAGGTCCTACATACTCCATCAATTCAACAATTTTGTTATAACTGACCTTTATGCCATCCATGGAAAATAGGCCTAAACCATGTAATGATAATGGAGCTATGCAATATATCCTCTTGTTAACACAAAATCCAATGTTAATTGGAGGTAATTCCTTGGGTGCCCATTCTTTCTCAAGATGTGTGTACATCAAGGGAACCTTGGCATTTCCCTTTGTCTCATCATCATAAGAACATGACCCCCCTTGAGCAAGAAAAAATTGCATGTGTTTATTGGATTTTCTTCTAATATTTTGACCTCTACCTTGTCTCTCTTTCATAAGAGCTATTACATGTCTCACTATCCCCTTCTATTCCCGCATTTCTCTCATTGGGGAAGATAAATCTGACAGATACCTATTTGGTGGTACCTATAGCCCATCAAATGAGAGATATAATTAAATGAGCGAAATATTTTTCTATAAAATGAGGCTAATATTAATGAATTTTTCCTAAAGTTGATGTTGAAGTTAAAGAGAAAGCAATCATGTAATAAACTTATACCTCCCAATCCATGTCACTATGTATGACCCTCGTCAAAGGGGTATAGTTTCCTGCATATGTAAATTATTTGTCTTAAGTTAGTTACAAATTCCATTATGCTTATGCTACAAATTACATAGAACATAACATGAATAGTATGCATACATCATAATCATTGTATACTTTTTAATTCTTTACCTCTATAAAAAACATATTATAAGTAATCGGTACTAAGAATTAAGCATCATAACAAATATTTCAACCTAATTAGCACCTAATACATTTGTTGGTGTAAATAGATATTTACTATTTACACTTTACTTAAGTTTACTTAGGTTAGTGCATTATTTTATTATTTTGTATTATTTTATTATTTTATTTTGTGAGACACTTAGGAGTTTGTGTACCTTTTTGAGTTTTCATGTTGACAACATAGAAGTACACAACTCTATTTCAGCACATGGTGTCTACAACACTGGAGTTTGCATCATTCACTGAGTTGTCATGTAGACAACACAGTTATTTGCACTCCTAATTTAGCACATGGTGTCTACAACACTGATTTGTGTGCTACACCATTGTAGGTTTATCCTCTCATCATCGCACTTACTTTCGTGCTTAATGGAGGATAACCCATATCTAGTGGACATGTGCCTAGTTGTATGACTTATCATGATGTTGATTCTTAGGCATTCTAGATGCATATCAAAGGCCTTTATATATAGGCACTCCTAGTGTACTTGTACATTGTATTGAATACTATACAATTATTCTGATCATACTCTGGTCTATTTTGTGCTTGTGTTTTGAGTTCCTTGGTCTTGGGTGAATTCTGTCCTAAGGAAAATTCTTACATGGTATTAGAGCTAAGGGAGATACTCGTCACATAGCCATTGAAGATCTCATTGCTTCATCTCTCAAAGGGACCCAATTCAGATCTGGAGCATCAACAGTAATTGGGAGTGTCTAGAGTGGAAGTGGACCTCTCCATTACGTCTAGAGCGACGATTTGGTGAAGGTCAACTATAAATTTGCGTAATTTAGGCCATAGTCAGTTGTGAGGCAAAAAAAATTTGCAAATTAGAACTTGAAGGCCCGATTTGCAAGTTGGCTATGGTATTTTATTAATCTATTAAATTTATTTTTTGGATCTATTAATTCTACAATTTCTTTGTATTTTTGGGATTTTTTTGAATTAGTTGGACGTTTTGCAGAGAAATTTTTTTTTAGCACAAGCACCGGGTAGTCACACCCTAGCCTTGTGCTAAGAATATTTTGCAGAATATTCTTTATTTTTATTGGCAGGCAATTTTTCCAGCAAAGGGCAGCAATACCCCACCAACCAAACATCCACACTAGCAACCATTTATATTTTTGGCATACCTCGGTGAGCGACCCACACAATAAGCACCGGCGACCATTTCTTATTTTTCTTTGCGTGGTCCTTTTTTTATAAAGAGTTTTAGATTAGCCCCACATTGCATGTGGGACTAAATCCATAACAATTTGGCATTACTTTTATAATAATCGGTGTCGCCTTTATAATAACTGGCATCATGGAGTTAACCCTACACTACCCTGGGATGTTCTCTACATCGGACATGTGGCAAGAATAGAGGGTAGAACATTGCGCATGCTACCCACGTGGTCTATTCATTGCCCACATCACCTGTTCAATGTCCAACAGGTACCTCCACATGGCGGCATAATTAGCCCCTTATGCTAAGCAAGTTGACCCCAAGTCAACATGCACATCAACTAGGCTATAGACACGTCAGCACTGCCACTCAACACCAACTGTACACCATGACAACATTCCATACTGCCAAGTAGACTACACATGTCAGACCTATTCGTACATTTTTCATATAGATTCGTATAGTTTGTATGTGTTGACATCATCAGTCGTATGGGTGATGTCAACACTATGTCAGCAAGGGCTTGCATTTTTGCTGACGTCACCAATCTGCGAGCCTAAATTTGATAGTCATTTGACCATCATTCTAGGGTAATTTAGAACTGATGTGATGGTCATTTGATCATCAAATTTAACATCATGTTTTCCTCTCTAGATCCCTCTTCAGATGCAGTTTTCATTTGGTAGCCTGACTTGAAATGGCCATAAATCGGCTATCCAAACTCCAAATCAACTGTGATTTTTTTTTTTTTTTTTGGGTAAAATTTCTTGAACATTTCAGTGGTGCAGCTATTTTTTAGTTTTGGTGCATGGATTTTCCAGAAAAAGCATTTTTGGTGACTATACCAGTCTAATCCTACATTTTACAACTTCAAACACATCGTACAGGCTCATCTGGACTCCTTTTCAGGTTCTATTTTTTTTGAAAGTGCATTTTTTTTGTCTACTTTTCAGATCTATAGTTAGATTGTAGGCTTGTTTGGACAAAAATACCACTTTCAGGAATAGGTCCTGTTTTGCATTGTATTACTTCACAATTGTTGTATTTTTTGAGCTATATTGTAAAGATCCAGATTTGTACTCTATACTGAGGTTGTAATTAGATTAATTAGAAGCCCACATTTTCCATTTTAACAAGTGGCCTATCATAAATGCACTATACATAAAGTGCCAAAATCATTTATTTGGGGGGGATTTTTTGATTGAGTGAAAAGGGGGGGTGTGTACTGTGTATTGTGTCTCCTTGATCTTGTGCTCTTGAATTATGGGTTCTTTTTCAAAGTTAACTCCACATAATTATGCTACTTGGAAAGAAAACATTAAGGAACCATTGGTAGAAAAAGGTTTATTGCATTATGTAACTGGTGCATCAAAGAAACCTCTTGTCGATACTGATGAAGCTCGAAAAGAAGATTGGGAATCCAAACAAGAGATGGCCCTAGGAACCTTGTTGAAAAATATCTCTAATCCTATCAGATTTCACATTAGGAAGATTTTTGACCCAATAGAGGTTTGGACTAAACTTGAAGCTTTGTATGAGACGGTAGATGAAGACATGGCTTACACCATAGAGGACAAACTTCTCAAGTTGGATCGTAGAAATTTTGACACCATTAAAGACTATCTTACCCAAGTAGACATGTATAGGGCACAACTTAAGGATTGTGGTGAACCCATCAAGGATAGAAAGATGATCAAACACATCATGACTCATCTTCCACCTAAATATGCTCCTTTTGTTTCTAGTTTTAATACTCATAAATTAATGATGGGAAATGCCTATATCAAGCTTTCATTTGAGAAATTTTCAAAAAATTTGATCTGAGAACATGATAATCTAGTGGGTATGGGAATTCTCAGGTCTTCCAAGACCAAAGCTTTGGTAGCAAATGAAGGAAATTCAAGTGGTAAAAACTCCAAGAAGAAGTAGAAGCAATGGAAGGCTAAGCCACAAGATGACACACAATAGTCCTCCTCAAAACAACAATCTTCCTCAAATCAATCTTCTTCCACTCAATAGTCTTCTTCACAACAAGGAAAGTCTTCTTCCAAAAATAACCAAAAGGGGAACAATTCCAACAAAAAGGAGAACAAAAATTGTTCCTATTGTAAGAGGAATGGTCATGATGAACATGACTGCAAGGATAAGCAGATTGATGAATTGGTCAACATAATAAGGAAACACAAAATTGATGTACCAAATGCATATAAGGACAAGGGATCTTCATCCACTTCAAAGGGTAAGGGACAAGCTTTGGTAGCTAGTATAAACAATGTTGAGGAATGGGTTCTTGATTTAGGAGCAACACATTATATGGGTGCTTCAAGGGAGCAATTTTCCTTTTTGAAACCATCAAATGTACCTTACATCTATGTGGGTAATGATATTCAAGTGGAAGTAGAAGGTAAAGGAAATGTTGAGTTGGAAAATGGCATCTTCAAGGATGTTGTACATGTTCCTAACCTTAGCACCAACTTTCTCTCTATCTATCAAATAACTCACTATGGATGTGGCAATAAAGTAGAGTTCCTCCCCAATACAGTTGTGGTGAAAAATCTCAAAGATGATTCTATGGTGGCAGTTGGAAAGGCAAATCATGAGACAAGACTTTATTCTTTCTCACATATTGTGCCTAAGTCCACTTCCCTTGCCTTGTTGACTCATTCAAATACTCAAAGTAAACTATGGCATGAGAGATTCAAACATCTTAATTATCGCTACCTTCAACAACTCAACAGCAAGGAAATGGTCATTGGTCTACCTCAAGTCAAGTATTTAGAAGGTGTATGTCTAGGTTGTGAAGCAGGCAAGCATCCCGAAGAGAAATTTGATAAGGGGAAGTCTTGGAAGGCAATTATTGTTCTAGAATTGGTTCATAATGATGTAGCTGGCCCATTTCCAATACTATCCTTTGGTAAGGCCCGCTATATCCTCACATTTATTGATGACTTCTTATGGTACACTTGTGTCTTTTTCCTAGCTCATAAGAGTAAAGAATTTGATAACTTCATCACCTTCAAAGCTCAAGCTTAGAAAAAATTAGGGAAAGCCATCAAGATCCTAAGAACAGATAATGGCAAGGAATATATCAACTCTAGGCTTATAGAATTTTGCACACATGAGGGTATAGATCTTCAACATTCAATTGCATACATGCCACAATAGAACGATGTAGCTAAAAGAAAGAATAGAACCCTTAAGGAAATGACCACTTGTATGCTTCAACACAAGCCTCTAGATCAAGTGTTTTGGACAAAAGCCATGTGTTGTGCCAACTACATCCAAAATAGAAGTCCGCATAAGGCCTTAGATGGAATAACACCTTTTGAGGCTTGGTGTGGTAGAAAAACAAGTTTCAAGCACTTCAAAGTTTTTGGTTGTCCAGCATGGGCAAGGATACCTCCACAAAAGTGAAAGGCATTAGAACCTCAAAGAAAACCATGCATATTTGTTGGATATCCTGACCATCTCAAGGCATATAAACTAATGGATCCAGAGACTCGTGAAATCTTTTATGAGAGGAGTGTTCACCTTGAAGAAACATGTCCAAGTTTGGCTTCTTCAACTCCTCCTTCTCCTCCTTCATGAATAGTGATGATAGTGATGATAGTGACTCAGAAGATGAGATTCCTCCAACTTTTCCTCACAAGACACCACCTTCGCAGGGTCAATAAATAGTTGAGGACATTCCTTCTTCTTCCACTAAATTTTGTTGGGCACAACAAACCCTTGATGTAGCAGGTTCATTGGTGGGAAATCCTTCAAACACCTGGAGGACTAGGTCATAGCACAAGTCATTTCCACATGCATATATAACCATTGCTTTAGATCCATATTCATTTAAGGAAGCATTAGGGATTCTAGAATGGGACAAGGCTATGGAGGAAGAATATAATTCTTTGATAAAAAACAACACTTGAGACTTAGTTCCCCTTCCTAAGGGAAGAAAGATGGTTCAATGTAAGTGGATCTATCGAACCAAATTTGTAGCTGATGGAAGTGTGGATAAGCATAAGGCCAGACTAGTTGCCAAAGGTTTCTCGCAAGTTCTAGGTATTGACTATATAGAGAATTTTGTACTAGTTTCCAAGATGAACTCCATTCTCCTAACACTAGCTATTGTTGCAGCTCATGGTTGGGTTGTACACTAGATGGATGTTAAGAGCACTTTTTTGAATGGTGATCTTCGTGAGGAAATTTATATGGAGTAGCCACAGGGGTTTGTATAGGATTCTACTATGGTTTGCAGATTGAAGAAGTCTATTTATGGTCTTAAGCAGGCTCCTTAGGCTTGGTATGCCAAAATGGATTCCTTCCTACTCTCAGTAGGATTCACCAGATGTCATTATGATTCGAATGTCTACATTCTTTAGAAGGATGAATCACACTTGATACTAGTGCTTTATGTAGATGACTTGATAATTATAGGGAGCACTTCATCCATCATTGCCAATGTCAAGACCTCTCTACAGGATAGATTTTCTATGACAGACTTGGGTTTGCTACTCTACTTCCTTGGCATTGAGATCACATAGTCTTCAGCAGGGATACCACTTTCACAACCCAAGTATGCTCTTGACTTGCTTTTTTGGTTTCACATGAGTGACTGCAAGCCTGCTCTTACTCCCTTTCTATCGGGTGTCAAGCTAGAGGCTAAGTGTACCACTCCACTTGTTGATGCTACATTATATAGACAATTAATTGGGAGCCTTATCTACTTGAAATATACAAGCCCTGATATAGCATTTGAAATTGGCATGGTTTCACACTTTATGTAAGAACCTCATGAGCTTCATTGGAAGGTTGCCAAGTGCATTTTGCACTACATAAAGGGTACACATACACATGGGATACATTATGTAGTAGGTATAGGACTTCAATTGGTTGGATACATAGACTTAGACTATGCAGGGGACTTAGATTCTCACAAGTCTACTTCTGATTATATATTTCACCTTGGTTATGGCCCTATTTGTTGGCAAAGTAAGAAGCAAAATAATGTTTCTCTTTCTTCCACAGAGGCTGAGTATTGAGGAGCTGTCAATGTAGCTAGAGAGGTTCTTTGGTTACAACACATCCTAGAGGAGTTTGGATTTGATCTACCTAAGCTTAAAATTATTCATTGTGACAATCAGAGTGCCATTGAGATCTCTAAGCATCCAGTTCAGCATCAACAGACAAAGCACATTGAGGTTCATATGCACTACATTAGAGAGCTTATACATGAGCAGATCATTGCACTATAGTACTGTCCTATAGCAGAGCAGGTCATTGATATCTTCACCAAACCCTTCACCAAGGTCAAGTATACTCATTTGCAAGATCTCTTAGGGGTACGAGATGTTATAGAAAAGGGAGTCTCTTAACTTCTCTCTTCTTCTTCTTTTGGGAGGGATTTTTTCCTCATCTAAGGTCTTCTTCTCTCTTATCTTCTTTATTGTACTTATCTCTCTTCTTGGAGGAGGGGTTTTCCCATGTGGTTTTCCCTCTTTCTCCGCTTTATGAGAGATTGCATTGCATCATTTTATGTATAGCATTGCTTTTGTACACGAGTACCTAACATGGCTTTGTAGTCGGGACCCATCTTGCATTTGTGAGCTTAAGTGCATTTCCCTAAGTTGCACTTAAGGGGGGGTGGTTGGTGTAAATAGATATTTACTATTTACAATTTACTTAAGTTAGTGCATTATTTTATTATTTTATTTTGTGAGACACTTAGGAGTTTGTGTACCTTTTTGAGTTGTCATGTTGACAACACAGAAGTACACAACTCTATTTCAGCACATGGTGTCTACAACACTAGAGTTTGCATCATTCACTAAGTTTTCATGTAGACAACACAATTATTCACACTCCTAATTTAGCACATGGTGTCTACAACATTGATTTGTGTGCTACACCAGTGCAGGCTTATCCTCTCATCATCACACTTACTTTTGTGCTTAATGGAGGATAACCCATATCTGGTGGACATGTGCCTGGTTGTATGACTTATCATGATGCTTATTCTTAGGCATTCTAGATGCATCTCAGAGGCCTTTATATACAGGTACTCCTAGTGTACTTGTACATTGTATTGAATACTATACAGTTATTCTAATCATACTCTGGTCTATTTTGTGTTTATGTTTTGAGTTCCTTGGTCTTGGGTAAATTTTTCCCTAAGGAAAATTCTTACAACATTTCTGTTAATTATGTCATTGATCATCTTCTTTGTCCATCTCATCATCATGAACATCATCATTATCTCCATCATCATCCAAATCATCAGAATGACCATCATCGTCATTATGACCATCAACATCATCATTGTTGTTGTCATGATCATCACCATCATGATCACCAACATCATCATCATTGCCACCACCACCACCACCACCACCACCATCATCAATGACATCACCATCATCATGAACATCTTTGCCATTATCATCATCATCATCTCCTTCTTCATCTTCATCATTATCATCATCTACTTCATCTTCCACTTCTTTTGTATCTTCTTCTTCAATAACATTATACTTTACTAGTCTTCCTCTTGGGTAGTTTCTAGTGAAAAATGACCAACTTGGTTTATGTGGAATGTTAAAGTAAAACACTTACTCACATTGTCTTAGAAGAACATAGGGCTCATTTCTAGATGGATCTATATTAATCATTGTAAATCCATTATCAAGTTCAATAATAATTCTATCAGGATCATTTTGATTTAGTCATAGCATGTACCATTTGACAACAAATAGAACTAGTTTGAAAGAATTAAAGTTTCACTCAATTATATCATCCAAAATGCCATAGTATCTATTTTTAGATTGTTGAGGATGCATGTCATTTCTAGATAAAATATTGGTGACCTCAAAGACTAAAGTTATCCCAGAATCACAAGTTCTTTTATTGTCGTCCACCTTTTTATGTAAAATTTAAAGCCATTGTAGTACATAGATTTGTGGTGCTTGACCTATTATTTTTCAAACATGTAAAAATTATGCATCCATCTGTGAGTTGATATTAAATAATGGGTCATGATAGATTAACTTATATGCACCTTTCCACATCTTAAAACATTTGCTAGATCAATTACCATTGGCATAACATTGGGATCTCCATTACAATGAGCTTCTTTAACGAATGAAGCAACACCTTCCCATGTTAATGAGAAATCATTTTCTTGAGATCATTCAATCTATACCATCATCCAGTCAAGATTGTTTGCAATATACAAATTAAGTGCATCGCACTCATGAGCAACTGTATAAAATAAATAGACAAGTTAGAAACAACTTATATTAATGATGGATAAGAATTAATTAACTACAATAACATCTTATAATTACATCTCACTTTCCTTAATCTACCTTTCCCCATCAAGTATTCCCTTTCAAATTTGTTAATGGAGTTGGAATCCCAAATATGATCTACATGGATCTTTGATGCAAACTTCAGAAGATATTTACTAATGTACACCATGGCCTGGTCAACCATATATCCCTCGACCATGAAACCCTCAGGACGTTCTCTCTGTTGAACCAAGCCCTTCAAAAAATTTAAGTGCCTCTCAACCATCCACATTGATCGAGTTGGTACAGGTCCACACAATTCAATCTCCTCAACTAGATGTATGATGTAGTGTTCTTGTGCATTCAAAAAAGTTGAAGTTGGACACTTTTGCATCTCACACAAAAGCCAAGGATTTTTTCTCTTCCAATGCTTTATGTTTATTTTTTATCAATTTATTTAGATGAAAACCACCTAGAAGATATTCATCATGCAAAAACATATTAATGAGACTCTACAAAAAGTTATAGAAAAGGAAGAGCAAGATGCAAAAATAATATCCATACAAAAAATCTAAAAAATTACATTTCTAACCTCATGTGTTTCCCAAGATCATATATAACATGTTTGACAATCATGTTGTCTAATTTTTGTGGGAGAGATAGAGGTAGAACGTACTATAATAATAATAAAATGATCTTTTCAATATATTATAAAATAAAACAATCAAAAGGACATGATGTTTTACAAATTTATTGTAAATGGAGAAGAACGTGACTCACCTTGATGAAGGTATGTCAATCATGTATTTTCAACCCTGACCCAAAAACACCTTTCTTTGATATGAGACTACTTATGTTTGCAGTAAATCTTATGGGAAATTTAGTTTTTTTTAAAAAAAATTTATGGCTTCAAACATGGCATTAGTTTATGGTTGCATTAATAATCAAGGAATGACACTCATATTGATCCAGTTTCCATTGCTATTTGATTCAAGGAAAAACTTCAATGCATGATTGGATTCATCAATGTCATTACAAATTTTGACCAATTTTTCTTTGTCATGCCTTCTTTCCAATATTTTCCATAGTGTCTATGTTACATTCTTTCCAATATGCACATCATCAAACAAATGCATGATTGGAAGGTGCTCGTAGTATGACAACTTACTAACTTGTCTAGAATAGCTTTTAAGTCATTTTGGAAGTTGCTCATCAATGCCTTGACAACCTTCACAAACATCAATTACATCATTGCTAAACAAAAGACAATATCCAAATTTTAATTTCATACAAAAACTTGCATTAGATGGAATGACATTACCTCAACGATTCATTCTGTTATCTTCCAACTTCCACATGTGAGGTGTCATTCTTTGTGGCTTTGATGTTGTCTCTTCTTTTCCATTGAAAAACTATTTTTCAGTAATTTGATACTTATGATTTTTGGGGAGAAAGTGTCTATGTTCATCGAACACCCACTTTCCTAAACTTTTTGAATGATGAGATTTCATCTTTGGACCACAAATTAGACATGCAAATTTTCCCTTTGTCTGAAGATCTACAAGATAATGCATAATTGGATGACATGTGTACTAGAAGATTCATATTTTCAATTGTCATGCGCAACTTAACCATACAACTAAAATGTGTTTGCAGTATTACATACCAAAAATATGCGTTAACATTTTTACATACCACAAAAAATTGTTAGTCCAAGGGCATCATGTATTACCAAAACAACAAAGAATTAAAATTGTCTTTCACCAATTGGTCTAGAGATGTCATACATAGTGACCCCATTTTATAACTCTAAAAACTCATTAATCAAGGGCTTAATATATACATTCATATCTTTCACTTGGTACTTACCTAGTTGAATGAACATAAACAAAACATAATTATTATGGCCATTTTGATGTTGTGTTTATAAATTAATTTAAATGACTATTAAATGTAAAAATACCTGGTACAATCATTGCCAACATTATGTGCTCCCTCTTTATGGACATCCAAAGAGGAATGTTATTTCAATAACAAAAATAGGCTAGATCGAGTAAACAAATTTCATCTCTCCAAATGGATTGACACTGTCTGTTGCCAATAAAAGCTTTAGATTATGAGGTTCTTCTTTAAATACTGGCTGCCTATCTTCGATGTCCTTAAATGTAGAACCATCTGCAGGCATTCACATAATATTATCTTGACTTCTATTGTGCGCATGGTAATCCATAAATTGTGCCAATCTAGTACACCTGAACAATCATTGTAGATGTGGAATAATAGGAATGTACTGAAGAACCTTATGAGGCACCTTTTTGGTTATTTGATCTGATCGATATCTATTAATGTGACAATCAGGGAATTGTGTTGCAAATTCATATTCTTTATTATATATAATATGATCATTGGGACATGCATGTATTGTTTGATACTCCATTCCAATATCTTTCATAATGGCCAATAATTCTTGGTAAGAATGAGGTAGAATGTTAGAATGTTTGATGATGGTAACAAACACTCACCTATCAACCTATGGAAAAAAAATTGTTAGTATAAAGAACATTAATGGTATGCTAACATAAAAGATGATAAAAATGACACTATACCTTAGCATACATGAGACTGCTACATTAGATATACCATTCATAACTTTGAAGTTTACCAGCAACAATACAATAGAGAGAAGCATTTTTTGGGAGCCTTGGTATAGGGGCTTGTATGCCTTTTCAATTATAGGTATATCAAGGTTCTCTTCATCATCATCATTAGATGTACAACTATCATCATCTTCATCATCTTCATCAGTTGCGCCAGAAACATCATCTTCAATCATGTTCTCTGGCACATTATCAATTGCACCAATACCAAAATCCTCAATTGTGTTCTCTGTCTTAGGATCATCTTCTTCCATGATAGCATTACCTTCTACTTCGATATTGATACCTCTATGTTCCACTAGTTCAAAATCCACATTCACCAAAGGATGAAAATCCTTTCCCCCTTCAATGTGATCATGTTGCCAACAATGTCTCCGAGTTGTTGTGATTAGAATTCTTTGATTATTTAAGCCCTTGCATTTTTTTAGGACACTAACATTTTCCATCACCTTTTCTTTTGAATTGAGACCACAATCTAGCAATTGTCACCTTATTTTGTTCAGGGTTCATATTATTAGGCGTGGACTTTCTTTATAGGAAAATATTCAGGCTATAAAATTATATCAAATATAAACATATAAGCATTAGTAGTATCTTTTATATAATAAAAAATAATAAAATATTACTATCTCTTCAATAAGGGTGGCATCTAAACAAATCAAATGAATTATACAATATAAATATATATAATAATAAGAAAAGATGGTGCCTAGAAAGGTACGATAATTCATGCATTCCCATTATATATCAATAAAATTACATGATCACTTTTGAGCACTGGGAAAAACTAGCACAAATCTCTATTTATGGTGATTCATACATTCCCCATGTTGTTGAGTTGCCCAAAACAGTTACAGAAATCACATGAAGTTTTCATGAATGCAGTGAAGGATCCGTTTAAATTAGTTTGAAGTGAAAGAGAGGAGAAAAGGAAATGAGAAAGGGAGGATTCAATCCATTACTTTTTCCTGTGAATATCAGAATGCCTAGATATGTACTTGAAAGAGGTTTAGTTGTAAACCTCAAACACTATAAAATGTTTGATTCAATCAGTAAAGGGTAGTTCATTAAGAAAATTCTAGATTTATTCACATTTATTTTATGCCTCGGACTAAGGAAGACATGATAAAATGCCCATATATGTACTTGGGAGAGGTTCATTCTTAAACCCTCAATACTTCAAAATGTCTGATACAATCAGAAAAGGATAGTTCATGGGGCCAAACCCCTTGTTAGGTTGCTTTAATTATCAAAACAATTATTTAAGTGGAGATCATATTCTATAAAGTCATGTTAAAAGAAACGACTTCACTAAAGAATATGATCAAGTATTTGATAGCTAACTTAATGGAATTTCAACTACTAATATGTTAGAGGATAAGTCAAATGAAACAAAGCCTAACTCATAAAAAACTAGTAATTAAGCTTTTTAGAGAAAATAAATCCAATTATTATCTTTAAGGCCATCTTTGAAGATCTAATTAATTTGTATTGAAGAGAAGCAATTAGTTATTGGAAATACATGTCTTTTATTAGAAATATATATTTTAAACATTGTATCCCTTTAGTTGATATGAGGACATAAAAGGGAGATTAACATTGGAATTTAAAGGAGATCCTTAGATTTATTTTTGTCCAGATTTAGATGGCTTTGCATGAGAAGAAGACAGTAAGCTTGGAAGTACATAATCTCAAGATATAAATTAGGAAAAGCTACTTATTTCTTGAAATTGTGTTGTAGGCATCTTTTTTTACACTATACAAACACTCCATGTTGACCACTTGGAAAATAACATTCGTATTTTGAGATTAGTTGTCACATCCTTGATTATCTAAAAATTTCATTTTCAAGGTACAAATTTTAAAGAAAATGTCATTTGTTTGCTGAAATTAGTTATTTCATCCTCTATTTTCTAAATATATCATTTTCAAGGTACAAATTTTAAAGAAAATGTCATTTGTTTGTTGAAATTAGTTATTTCATCCTCTATTTTCTAAATATATCATTTTCAAGGTAAAACTTTTAACAATTCAATGCAAGTATCTAAGGCAAAACCAAAGGCACACAATTATATTAAATTCTTGAAGACTACCTCAAAAAATATTGTATAGCATCTATATTTGTATATCATGTATACAATTTAAGTCTTATTTTAGTTTCATTTAGATCTCAAGGTACGTCCCTCCTAATTTGAAGTAGTGATTTTTCCTACACTATCATGTCTTGTGTTGTCTTGTGAAAGACAAATTAAAACACTTGCTTGAGAAATCATGCAAACTTGCCAGCAAATGACAATGTTAATTGGTAGGTCTTAGTAGTTGTTATAGGTCACATCAATCTACACTAACATGTCAAGGAAACCCTCATGATACTTAAACAACAAAAAAAAAGCATTCTTATGAATGTGTAGTATTGCATTATGGGATTATTGTATGTTTGATTGTGTGCTCAAAATGAGAGAAGAAAATTCTTGTGACAAGAATGAATTATGATAGCTAAGAAAACCCATAAAAGAAAAAAAAACACACAAAACATTTTTTTGTTGACAAATTGATCTTACACCTAAAGTACTCTTGCATCACCTTCCTACAACCACAATTTGAGAGCATTCTTAGTAAAGATCTCATCAATAACTAGGATAAGATTTTTATCCAACTCAATGATGTTTGCAAGAGTGATAATTACCCTCTTAGCTCTCAAAGAATGTAACTAGTCCTTGATATGACCGGATTGGATGAAAAAGTTGTCCAAATTTATCAAGGGAAATATTCTTGATTCTGTGGATGTCACACAAAAAGCTGTGGAACCTAGGGAGCTCCATGTTACAGTGGGTAGCTTATCAAAGCTAAATGATTATCTTGTTTTTTTTTTTTCCATTTTACAAATTCAGCTTATAGGTTTGTAGCCTCTCATGTTCTATCTTCCTCAAAATTACCTTGAAGTATTGTCTCAACAATTGGCAAGGCTCTTTTGATTTTCATTGAAATTGTTTAGCATCCATACTCTTCCAGTTTCTTTTTAATAAATATTTGGTAGACTTATGTTTCCTTGTTCAATGATCATGTTGGGGGATGTATCTCATATTGTCGGTACCTAATTTATGTGACATTACAAAGAGGATGAATTCCACTAGCTCACATGAATGTTTAGGTAAGCCTATTTTTTATATTGGTCCTTGTTCCTATTTATCAAATTACCAATATCTTTACTTTGTTGTTAAATAATGTTGTCCACTCCATGATAGATTAGTTGTATAAATCTTACATGGAAACTAAGAACTCAAGATATAAATTTAGTTTCATCATCTGTGTAAAAAATACATCATCACAAGGATCAGGTATACCTTCATATTTTAAATACATTTACATGGGGATTTAAGGTTTCCTTAAGCATATTGTTTGCCACAAAAGTTCCATATTCTGCATAAAAATAATGTTTTATTGATTAGTCACAACATGAAATTCTATGAAAAAATGCACAATCATGTTTTCTGGTGTAGTTAATATCATGTTTGGATTCCACCCAAGTCCATTGAAGTTGGATGTAATATTGGCGATCCAATGTTTCAATATTTGGTATCGTGTTATTGCAATAATCATGTTATCACAATAATAATCAAGAAATTTGGGTGTTATTTAAGCCACACACCTGTAATGTTGACGTGTATACAACATCCTTCCTTTTCCTTTGAGTTTTCTTCCTTTTCCTACATTCATAGTAGAGACATGGCTAGTAACATAAACAATCATTACCGCATTAACACAAAAATCAAAATTTGATGAATTTTACTCACCTTCAATAGTGCTATGCAATGTTTTCCCCCTCAACCCTCCTGCATGCCCACACTATGCTATGTGAAAATAAAATGAAGTTTACTTTTCTTTAATTTCTTTATATCTCGACAATGTCAAAATTTTGACAAAAGTACTTATGTGTTGTCAAAATTTTGGCAAGAAACTTAAGTTCTGTCAAAATTTTCACATTTTTGGGATCATATTTTTTTTAAAAAGTGAATTTGACAAGCCAAATTGGCCTACTGTAAAAAAATTAGGTAAAAAATGGGACCCAAATATACTAGTGTACACATTCCAACAAGAAACACTACACAAAGAATGAGAGCACTAATAACATACTTTATTGCATCAAAATATCAGCCTTGAATACATATTACATATTGTATTTATAGGAAACCCCACCCTTAATGCAATTTTTGGATCTAGGCTTTTTTGTTACAAAAAGCATGTTAAAATCACTAATTTTAAGAAAATTATGTACAAATAGACTCCTAACTAGGTGCTAAGTAGGCCTACACTCTATTTTATTAATTACATGGTGCATGAACCTTTACATTACTCAAAAACTCATAAAGAAGGAGAAGATAAGAAGAGATAAGTATTTAGATGATATGGGAGTCTCTAGTACTTCTTTAGATGCAAACTTGAGCTCCACTATGTGTCTCTATCAGTTAAACTGCCACCAAAATGCATTTTTGGTGCATGAAATGCTCAAAAAATAGAATTAGGACTAAACTATTAGTGCTACCACAACTGATTAAAAGTTGTTAGTGCACATGCACACCTTTCAAAATGGTGCACCTTTGCACTAGTGCACCCACACACCTTCAGAGGTGACATGACTAGAACTGGCAAAATTTGTCCAAGTCCCAAGATTTTAGTTTTCAGCATTAGGTTTTTGTGACCCTTCTACCAAAATGATGTCTGGATGTGTCACCTTGAACTTTTGTATTATGGACATAATTTCTTGGATATCCAACAAGTATAAAGACTCACACTTCATTCTCACCTCCCAACAATATTCACTAACTTCTTGCTCGATCCCTACAAAATCTTTCAGTTTGGAGTCTAACTCTTTAAATGCCTCTTTGGTCCTGAAAATGTTCTTGGCATCATCTTTTAAGGATGTAGTTCTAAATAATGCTCAAAATTATTGCACAACTACTTCAACCAAGCATAATTTCATTCTAGAGTCATCTTCAAAAATCTCCAAACTTGTTGCACTATAATATTTATTGATTTCCAAAAATTGATCAAGGGTCGTCTTCTTTACATCCTGGATATCTTCATATAAACTTATCATAACTTTGTTACCAATCACTATCTTTTCTATCTAGTCATTGACTTTATCTAACTCCTCTATCAAGTATATATCTAGCAACATTCAATATCTTTGGCGCTTGATCATTTGCAATGCTTCCAATTCATTGGTCCAAGTGGCCACTTCATTCATTAACCTAAAATCTTGGTCCACTATTTTAACCAACTAGTCATCATTCTTTTGTACACTGAGCAATGAGTTTGTATTTAACTCAATAATTTATACTCCTCTATCTTTAAAGATATGATGCCATATTTTTCATGCATCAAAAAATGAGTCACTTTGTTCGATGATAGGAGCTCATTTATCGAGGGTAGCCAATAAAGTGATCTCAGGATGGTCAAGGTCTACTAGACCAACTACCTCCTTCACATACTCTCGTAATGGATCATTATATTTTCTCAATTCCAAAATTTCTACCTCATCTTCATCCAAGTGTTAGAACACTTGCTTGAGACCTGTGGTAGTTAAAAAAATTGGTTGTATCTCTGGTGACCTTTCTTAGTACTACCTCCTTTACTTGATAATCTTTTGGGGCAATGTCCTTGATATTTGTATGAGGAGGAGGGATAGCTATATGTGCTATCATATCATTGCTTTGGTTCCTCATGATGAAGGCCAATTGTTTAGGATCACCTTGAATGAGTTTTGTTGTACTTCTCACTACCTTATCAATGCCCCATATCCTTCCACCTCTGTATACTCCACATACCTCATCTGGGGAGTTAATACCTCTCATTTCAACCATGTTGGAGTGGTACCCATAGGAGACATGTATTGACTTGATGATGAGGTCAGTTTTGAAGTGGACCCTTTGCCCCTATCACTCCTCTCTGGGGTCTTCTCTATTCATGGTGGCTCTATTACTGGAGTATCTATTATGGTCCTTGGAGGAGAGGATCTTGATTCTTGAACATGTGGTGTATGTTCTTTCTCTCTGACAGTTTCTCCATCATTAGAGTAGAGTTTTCCAAAGCCATGTCCTTCTACCATATATCTAGCTACCAGATTCTATGATGGGAGGTAGTAGAGGAGTGGCTTCTAGTTCTCATGGAGGAGAAGGGGGTGATGGTGGATTCCTAGGTTGTGGAGGTGGTATGCCCACTAGTCCTTATAGGAGTGGAGGAAATTGGCTCCAATATTCACCCAATGACTCTCTACGTGGGGTGTCCTTTATCATGCCTCCTTTCAAGTGAGTCAATGTAGGCTTATAATCAAGCCCTAAGAGATCAAAGAAATCAAGGCCATCTCCCTCCACAGACTTGGTCCATCCCTTATGTTCCTGGTCTATAGATTCTTTAAGATGAACCAAATGTTCTTGAACAGATGGGGGCATCTGGCTTGCACTAGTCCTTCTCTCCTCTTTCATGGCCCTTTTTGATCAAGTCCTCTTGTTCAAAGGGAGATATTCAATCTCTTCTCCTTGTTCTTCCTCCTCTTTAGGTATGGTTTCTAGAATCTGAGGAGACATGGTGCTCTTCTTCTTCAACTTCTTCCTTTTCACTCTTATCACCATCATTTCAGTTCTAGCCTTCTTTGACATTGATGGGGAGGCTTTTATTTGAGCCAAGGCTTCTTTATGTTGATCTAGGGCTTCCTCAGGATATGCCTCTTCTGGTTGGGCTTCTTCCTCTTGCATAAAATTCTTCCTCTTCTTTCCCTTGACCTAGTCACTATGGAAGTATGTTACTTGCTACCTGTGCTTGTATATGATCTCTAGTATCACAGGGGACTTTTCTTGGTATGTCAGAATTATGACTTTAGTTCATTTCCCCTTCTTGGGCCTCGTAGTTGCTTGCAAAGTTGGCACATTGGAAATCGGCTCCAAGCCTAGGTCGATGTTGTATTGTTAGTTTGTGGTGACTGATCAGGGAAGTACTATACACAATTTCATAGATTTTCAAATTGGCTCTAAATTTTTTGGGGCTACTATTCACCAGTGGCTAATATTCACCAAATTGGCTATTATTTATTCGCCAATTTATAGCAGACATTTTGTAACTAATTTTAATCCTAAAGTGGCAAAAATATTTGTATAAAAGGGCTTAGGGTTAGGGATTTTTTGATATAAGGTGTGATGCAAAAATTGCTTCTTGTAGTGGTATTGAGTTTTAAGGGATTACAGATTGTAATTAGGTTGTAATCACTGGATCATAATAATATTGGACTTTTTGTTTAGTGGACGTAGCCCAGGGATTGGGTGAACCACGTTAACTCTTGGTGTCTTCTGTTCTTTTTTGTGTGATCTATTATTTTATAATATTGTTTATATTTGCATGTAATTGTTATTTTTGTTTGTGGTTAAATCCTAACAAGTGGTATCAAAGGGAGGCTTTTTTCCAATTATCCTCTAAAAGAAAGTCTCACAGTTGAGTGGGAGCGATGGAAGATGAGGGTAAGCTAAGGGTTGAAAAGTTTAATGGGCAAAACTTTCAATTATGGAAGATGCAAATGGAAGACTATCTTTATCGAAAGGATTTATGGAAATCATTGGAAGGAAAAATCAAGAATTAGGGATCTATGACAAATGACGACTGAGATCTTTTAGATAGAAAGGCACTTGGAAGCATTCAATTATGCCTGGCACCATTAGTGGCATTTAATATTACAAAAGTGAAGACAATGGAAGAGTTGATAGAAACTCTAGCGAAATTGTATGAAAAGCCCTCCACTTCAAATAAGGTATTTCTCATGAAGCATTTATTTAATATGAAAATGGTAGAAGGTGGATTTGTTGCAGATCATTTAAATGAGTTTAATACTATTACTAGTTAGTTATCTTCTATGGGTATTAATTTTGATGAAGAAATTAGGGCTCTCTTGATTTTGCATTCTTTGCCTGAAAGCTGGAATAGCTTGGTAATGGTTGTGAGTAATTCCATTTTTGGATCTAATACTCTAAAATATGATGATGTGATCAGTGTTATTTTGAGTGAAAAGACTTGTAGGAAAACCTTAGGTGGATCTACATCTGGAAGTTCTTTGAATGCACAAAGTCGAGGCAAAATGACTGAGAGGGGAAGTAATTTCATAAATCATGGGAAATCAAGAGGAAAATCAAAAGAGAAGAGGTCTCAATTGAGAGGACCAAATGACTGATGGTACTGTGGGAAACCAAGGCATAAGAAGAAAGATTGTTGGACTCAAAAGAAAAATGAAGGGGAAAAGCAAGATGGAGACAAGGAGGAAAATGTGGTAAGTAACAAATTTGAAGAGGATGCTTTGCTTCTATCTTTAAAAAGTGTTGATGATTCATGGGTTTTAGATTATAGTGCTTCATTTCATGCTACACCTCATAGAGGTTATTTCATTGATTATGTCCAAGGGGATCTTGGGCTTGCTTATTTGGGGGATAATGAACCCTATCAGATTGTTGGAAAGAGAAAAGTTAAGGTTAAGTTGCAAAATGGGAATCATTGGCTATTATACAAGGTAAGACATGTTCCAATATTGAGTAGAAATTTAATTTTAGTAAGGCAGCTCGGTGATGAGGGTTGTGTAGTTACTTTTAATATTAAAAAAAAAGTGGAAGGTTTCAAAAGATTCCCTTTTTAGTAGCAAAAGGTGTGAAAATAAGCACCTTATATCTTTGTACATGTCATATTGTTCCTTCTACTTTAATTGTTTCAAAGAAAAATGAATATTCAGGAACAATTGTTGTAGTTGAGCAGGGAGAACAAATAGTTGCTGTAGATTCTGATATAGCATTGTTGCACAACAGATTTGGACACATGAGTGAGAAAGGTAGTACTTCATTCAAAGAAAGTTTTACCAAGTCTAAAATGTGTTAATATGAATTTCTGTGAAAGTTGTGTGTATGGAAAACAAAAGAGAGTGAGTTTTGTGAAGATTGGTAAGGAAAATAAAAGTGAGAAATTAGAGCTTGTGCATACAGATGTATGGGGACTAGCTCAGGTACCTTCCCTTAGTGGCTCTCATTATTATATTAAATTTATTGATGATGCAACTAGAAAAGTATGGGTTTATTTCCTTAGACAGAAATCTGATGTATTTCAAACTTTTAAGAAATAGAAATGCTTGGTTGAAAATGAGACTGGTAAGAAATTAAAATGTCTTAGATTTGATAATGGTGGTGAGTATTGCAGTCATGAATTTGAAGATTATTGGTCCACTATGTTAGGATTAAACCACGGATAGAAATAACAATTACATGAAAATATAACCAAATTACTAGAAAATAATCACAGAAAAGCGCATAAGACACCAAGATTTAATGTGGTTCACCCAAACCTTGGGCTACATCCACCAAATAGCAAGTCCAATATTCTACGATCCAGTGATTACAACTTGATTACAATCCGTAATCCCTTACAGCTCAACACCACTGCAAGGACCAATTTTTGCATCACAACTATGAAATAATCCCTAACCCTAAGCCCTTTTATGGAAGTATTTTTACTGCTTTAGGGTTACAATTAATAATTACATGTCGGCCCAAAATCCTAATAAAATATGGCTCAAATTTTTTTTTCCCAAAATTTTTATGAAGTATGTACAATACTTTCCTGATTAGTCACCACAAACTAACACACTAATGGTATTTGTAGATAGAAAAATGTTCCAAGGACTCCATGGGAAAATGGAGTGGCTGAACACATGAACATGACTATAATGGAGCGTGCAAGAAGCATGAAGTTGCACGTAGGGTTACCCTTAAACATGTGTGTGAAGGCTATTAATATTGTTGTATATTTGATTAATAGGGGTCCCTCTACTCCTTTGGGTTGTGGTATTCCAGAGAAAGCATGGACTAGTACGAAGGTGAGTTATTCTTTTTTCAAAACCTTCGGTTGTGAAGCATTTGCTCATATAGATTCTAAAAATAGAACCAAGTTGGAAGCTAAGTCAAAGAAATGTATATCTGTGGATTTGACATTGATGAATTCTGTTATAAGCTTTGGGATTTTGAAAATCATAAAATTGTAAGAAGTAGGGATGTCATATTCAATTAGAAAGTGTTGTACAAAGATCTGTTGCAACAACATGAGAAGAAAGAAGATGATTATGTAGTGTTGGATGTGTAGAACAAGATTTAGTGTGCAAAGAACATTAACAATAAGGAAAAAATTCACAAACTAAAACTATATTGACATATAAGATTAGACAAAAGAAGGTGTAAGAGAGTGCAAACTAAGAGGAATATCACTCCAAAACCCTCCTTGATTTTGTAGATGTGTCCTTCGATGTAGATGCGTTATTAGATGGAGATGTGTGCTGAATAATGTTGCTCAAGCTTCAATGAAAAATATGGATCAAAGTGGATTTGTGGATGGATTTTGCCATTATGATGGTATTTTGATGGTCCTTAGTCTCTCAAAATAGCATTATAACATTAGGATAGAAGTGGATTATGTTTGTGAAGGGAGATGCTTCTATTTATAGGCCAAGGGGTAGAGGGATGGACAATCAAGATGCAAGGATGGCAAGATGGTGAGGGAGGGCTAGGATGCACTCAAAGGGGAGCACATGGATTGTGCTTGTTTGAAGCCAATTAGGAGGTGACACATGTCACAAGGTGATCGGATGTGAGAGGGTAGGATATGGGTTGGTCAAAGGAGTAATGAGGGAGGTTGAGTCATAAATGGGGATGGTTGGGTCATAAATGGAGATGGTTGGGGGGAGAATGAGATTGTTGACTTTAGATTGGGTCATAAATGTTGGAGGCTGAGGGGAGAATGAGATTGTTGACTTTGGCTTGGGTCATAAATGTTGGAGGGTGAGGGGAGAATGAGATTGTTGACTTTGGCTTGGGTTAGCAAGTCTTAACCCATGTTTTTGATTGTGCACATGATTAGAAGAGGATTAGGCTTGGATTAGAGGGGGATTAGGGGGTAAGTGGCTTAGATTTGATGGGATGGGTTAGTTAGGTGGCTAAGTGAGGTTAGTATGTGTGAATGGGTTGGATTAGGGGTTAGGATAGGGTTTAGGGAGGCTTGTAGGATTTTAGATATTTTATTAAATGATATATTTAATAAAATGAGGATATAGAATTAAATTGAATAGATTTGAGGATTTATTCAATTTAATAGAGGAATAGGGATTTAATTGATAAATTGATTTTGGGTGATTTTTTAATTTTACTAGGGGATGACAATAGATTAATTAAATATTAAATATTTAATTAATGATGCCTTAGGAGATGACTAAATAGGATTACTTAAGTGATGTAATCAGATTTAGGTGTCTACAAGATGATACTCCAAAAGATGATGTTCTAGCAATTTCTCATGATGTGCAACAACCACAACCACAAATACCACACACCCCAATGAATGTTAGACGATCAACAAGGCTAAGTAGACCTTCAGAAAGATTTTCTCCTTCTTTGTACTCTATTTTACTAACAGATTCTGGTGAACCTGAATTTTATAATGAAGTTGTGTAGGTGGATACTAAGATTCAATGAGAGTTTGCAATGAAAGACAAAATAGACTCTTTGCTGAAAAATAAGACTTGGGATTTATGCAAGTTGCTTGCAAGTAAAAGGGCTTTATAGAATAAATGGGTTTATAGGTTGAAAGAAGAAGATGGAGGTAAGAAAAGTTTTAAAGCTAGATTAGTTATAAAAGGATTTGTAAAGAACAAAGGCATTGATTTTGATGAGATATTCTCTCTTGTTGTTAAGATGACTTCTATCCGTACTATTTTAAGTATTGTGGCTACTGAAGATTTGCATTTGAAGTAGCTTGATGTTAAAACAACCTTCCTTCATGGTGATTTGGATGAAGATATATATATGGCTCAACCACAAGGATTTGAGGTCAAAGGTAAGGAGAACTTAGTGTGCAAATTGAAGAAAAGTTTATATGGCTTGAAGCAAGCACCTCGGCAATGGTATCTGAAAATTGGCAGGTTTATGCATGAGCATGGATACAATAGGTGTCATTCAAATCATTGTGTTTACTTTAAGAGGTTGGATGGTGATAGCTACATTATTTTACATTTATATGTTGACGATATGTTTGTAGTTGAGTCTAACATGGATCATATTAAGGGGCTAAAACGCTAGTTAGCACATGCATTTGTTATGAAGGATTTGGGGGAAGCAAAAAAAATCCTTGGTATGAAGATTTGCAGAGATAGGAAGAACAAGAAATTGACATTATCTCAAGTTGATTATATTGAGAAGGTGTTGCAACGTTTCTCTATGGAGAATGCTAAAGCTATCAGCACACCTTTACTTGGTCATTTGCAGTTGACTAAGGAGATGTGTGCAAAGACACAAGAAGAGGAGGATAAGATGTCCAAAGTACCCTATGCTTCAACTGTAGGAAGCTTGATGCATGTTATGGTATGTACTAGGCCAGATATTGCACATGCAATGGGAGTCATTAGCAGGTATATAAGTCATCTAGGAATTGAGCATTGGAATGGAGTAAAATGGATTCTCATATATTTGAGAGGAACATCCAGTAAGTATTTACATTTTAGGGGCTCTACTACTAATTTACAGGGATATGTTGACTCAAATTTGGTAGGGGACATTGATACCAAGAAAAGTACTATAGGTTATGTATTTACTGTTGGTGGGATAACACTGAAATGGGTTTCTAGATTACAGAAGGTTAATGTTTTATCCACTACAAAGGTAGAGTATGTTGCTGCTATAGAGGCAACCAAGGAGATTATATGGCTTCAGTTCTTCTTAGAAGAATTAGGACACCCTCAAAGGGATAATTATTTTTTTTACAGATAGCCAAAGTGCCATTCATCTTGTCAAGAATTCAGCTCTGCATTCAAAGACAAAACACATTCAGTTATGGTACCATTTCATTTGGTCAATTTTGGATGATGGACAGTTAAAGCTGAACAAGATACATGCAGATGACAATCCAACATATATGTTTACAAAGGTAGTGACAAGGGAGAAGCTAAATTCCTCTTCAGCTTCGGTTGGTCTTCTAGAATAAATAGAATAAAAGAACAACAGAGTCCAGGGTGGTTTGATCTAGTGGAAGCCCCAATGTGGTAGCTGTATTGCTACAAGATTAGTCTCCAAGTGGGAGGTTGTTGTCTAGTGTGGAGTCTGATCATTCCCCAAGTGGAAGATTATTAGTTTGTGTTGATTGATAAGGGAAGTACTGTACATACTTCATAAATTCTTTGGGGTTCAGGGCATTGGCCCAAAAAATAAATTTGGGCTACTATTCACCAATGGCTAATATTTGCCAAATTGGCTATTACTTATTTGCCAATTTATGGCTAACATGTTGTAACTAATTTAACCCTAAAGCGGCAAAAATACTTGTATAAAAGGGCTTAGGGTTAGGGATTGTTTGATATAAGGTGTGATACGAAAATTGCTTCTTGTGGCAGTATTGAGCTGTAAGGATTATGGATTGTAATCAGGTTGTAATCATTGGATCATAATAATATTGGACTTGATGTTTGGTGGACCTAGGTGAGGGATTGGGTGAACCACATTAAATCTTGGTGTCTTGTGTTCTTTTTTGTGTGATCTATTATTTTTTGATATTGTTTATATTTGCATGTAATTGTTATTTCTGTCCGTGGTTAAATCCTAACATGTATATCGTCATTTTCTTCTCAGCCAATTTTGACATTCATTATGGGTCTTGCAAAGATTTGTCCCTGCTATAAAGAGGATCCAACACATATGAGTTGCCCATGTCCCACACCTTCAAAGGTATATTCAAGTTGAGGGCTCTTTCTGCAAGTTGTAGACTCATCTTACAATAGTTCCTAATTTGAACATCATAGTCATCTACATAGTTCATCCAATGATCTTAAATAGTAGCATCATTTATGAACTCTCATACCACTAGGTGTTGAACCATCCCAATGTTGTTGAAGTAGGGGTAGGGCACTGGATAATTATCCAAGGGATACTAATCCCATTGAATTTCATAGGTGGCTATATCTTGCTTATTACAAGCTATTTAAAAATATTGGATATAAGATGTGCATACTGATCTCACTTGGCTTTCTAGGATGTTCTCTTTTCACTTCAGTCATGAAGTAACCTTAATGGGAAATACTATTTTGCCATTACAGGCTTTTCTCAAATCCACTTGAAAATCCGGTGTGTCCACTTCAAAGTATCCACAATACAAAAGGGATTTTATTAATGGTGACATTAGGCACTAAATGTCGTGCAAGACCAAATAATTTTACATAAATCAATCAACCTTCTTAAAATTAGGATTTAAATATTGGTATTTTATTTGTGGTAGGCAATGTACTATTGTATTCACTTTGTCCTATTATTCGATTAGTTTCAACCAATCACAAATAACTATTTTTAAATTATTGAAGTATTTCTAAAGTTTTTTTAATTTATTAATATATTTAATGTATTTTCAAATATATTTTTCACCAATTTGATTGGTTGATTTCATTTTGTCTTATAGGACCCCTTTCTTCAGAGGTGAGATCCATAATTCATTTTGTTTGACACCATTTTAGGAAATGGATTAAGAAGCTATATTGATAGCAAATACATCAAGAAACTAATAATATTATTAAAAATAATACATATTTAAAAATTAATCAGAAACTATATATTATATTTACATAAAAAAAGTAATCTAAAAAATGATATAGAAATATATATTTCAACAATCATATCTATATATTACATGTTTTAAAAATAAAATAAATAGACTCAACCTTCTAAATTAAAACACTCTTGTAAATAATTTTTCAATATTGCATGACACTCACGTGTGTATTTGGTTTTTGAATGTTCTAGAGTAACAAAATTAAAGACAAAGGCATATGAGAATGGATGATTCAAAATCTACTTAGTGGACTTATCATATATAGTCTCTTCATTTTTTTAAATTTAATAACGATTTTATACAATTATTCTTATAACAACTTCAACTTTTAATCAATCTTATTAAATATTTACTTTAAAAAAAAAATCTATTATATTAATAATTTAACAATACGTAGCCTCTATAATTTTATAATACATTGTCACATAAATACAAAGTATGCTCAAAATACAACAACAAAATTTGATATTAAATAAAAATTATTTGATAGAATTAAATTATTTGTCTAAAATTACAACATTATTTATTCTAAGTACTCTTATATTTCTAAATTATGAAATACTTACAACAATTTGTAATTTTTTTTTGCAATGCTCTTATATTCTTTAATTTTACATGTTTAACCCTTTCTAACATAATCTAACAAAATTGTCTTAGTAAAATTTGTACCTATTTTTAAAGAAAATTTCTTCATCTATTTTATGATTTTGTTTGTTAACAAGTTCTACTGTTATGTCAACTATTCTTTATGTAGAGGCCCGAGAACAATATATAGCTTTTCAGAATCTTATTGCCAATTGGATTAGATTGCCCCTCAGATCTAATGCTATTTGAACAGGTAAACTATGTTTAAAAAAAAAAAAAAACTAACAATACAACCCATACTAAAATGCATAGTCTTAACTCTTGTTTAATTGAAAATTTCAATATATTGAAATGAGCTTTGCTAGGGTTTGTACGATTTGCGTCTGAGCCCTTTCTGCTTTACTGTCTATCATTTTGCATTTAGTGTAGGAATTTATTTTAGGATATAATGGCCTCGGCCCTCTCTGGCCCAATAGTTGCTACTGGTGTTGGAGTTGTTGCTGCATGCGAACATGGCCCCGCCGAGGAAACGCCCGCACAAATTTGTGCCCAAGGTATTTCACAAGGTAATTCCTCTCTTGACCTGGTTCTAAATATTTCTACTTTTGAATATGCTTGTCAATGGCTAGAAACCCAAACCCTTATTGTGTATTTTGTGGGTCAAACTCCATCTAAAAGCACATTGTGTGAATGGGTATCCAAGGCTTGGTCCCCCCAAGGGATTCGCCTTGAAGGGATTCAGAACCTCACCAAGGGCTTTTTTTTGTTTCATTTTGGTAACCCCTCCTAGGTTGAGAGCATTTTTAGCTATGGGTCGTGGACAGTTCGCTCGTCTTTGCTTCTTTTTCAAAGATGGTCTCGAGACTTTTGCATCTCGGATGATCGCAAACTTAGGGTTCCAATTTGGGTAGAGTTCCCTGGGCTGCCCATCCCTTGCTGGTCTTTTCTCCCAAAAATTGCCCAAATTATGGGCAAAGTGACTTATGTGGAACCAGACAAATTTTTTAAATGCTCGCTCTTAGCGAAGGGTCTGTGTTGAGGTTGACCTCTCTAGGGACCTCAAGGAATTCGTGGAAATTCAAATTGGTGCTACCACCTTTACCCAAAAGGTGCTTTACCTGAATCTCCCAAATACTTGCTTTTTTTGTCAATCTACTAGCCATAAGATAAAGGATTATCCTCTTCTTGAGCGCAATTGCTCTTTGGTGTAAGAACCTAAGCCAACTCTAACCGTTAAAAAAGATGAGTGGACAACAGTTGTCAAGAAAGGCAAGGGCATTGCTAAGCCAAGCCCTGTTTCTCAAGAACTCAGCTGTCCCAGCTCCAATGCAGCTCCTCCTATGCCCACAACACCAAAGGTTCCCACAGTTGTGTTGCTACCTATTTCAAACCCTGTGTTGCAAGGGACATAACAGCCAGAGGTCCAAGCTGCTTGGGTTTGTGCACCTCAAGCAGCTTCTATGATTTCCTCTCTATCTCTCCATCGCTCTTGCAGCCCTAAAGGTCGGAATCTAGTTGCTATCACTGGGATAAATGAAGAGCCATCACTTTGGGTGACCCCTCATTTGAATCCTCCACTTTCTTGCATAACAATTTTTCCTCACTTGAGGATGAGGAGAATATGCAAGCTATTTTATAATGAATTTTCTCTCCTGGAATGTGTAGGGGCTAATAGACCTCCCTAGAAAATATTATGTTCATGATACCAAGCTTAGGCTTGGCAATATTGACATTTTGTGCTTGCAATAAGTCAAAGTCTCTGGGTTTCTTCTCAACTCAACTTATCGTGTGATATGGTTGGATGGTGTTAGCTTTGCTTCTCAACATGAAGCTAGTTGAGGTGGTGTAGTCACTCTCCTCTCCTCTTGGTTTTTCCTTTTTAAAAAAAATTTCCCATGGTTCTGACCCCATGCAGAGAGTTGTTTGGATTTTGCTATCTTTTCAAAATCATTCTTTTGGCATTGCCAATATCTATGCCCCTAATGATGCAATTGAGCACTCACACTTGTGGAGGTGGCTAGTTGATTCTTTGTTGCCTACCATTTAGATATTCTGTGGAAATTTTAATATGGTTGAGCTAGTTGTTGATAAAGTGGGCCTTTTGCCTTTTCGATGGTCAGTTGTAGAGTGAGAAGCCTGGTTTTACATGCAGAACAAGTTGGGTTTTTTTGATCCCAATGTTCATCACCGTTGGACTGATGGTGTTTGGTACACATGGTCCAACTTTCGAGAGGGAGTTGATAGGGTCCTTAAAAGATTAGATCGTGCTATGATTTTTGCTCAGTCCTTTTTCTCTTTTTCTCACATGAGTCTGCTACCTGTCACTCCACTCCTTGACATGACTCTTTCAGACCATTTTCCCATCCACTTCTCCATTACCTGGCATTCCACCCCTCCTCATAATTGTAAAACTCAGTTTTACCTTAATACTTCAGTGTTGTCCCATCCACCCACCATCGCTCATATTTTACAAACTTGGAACCTTGAACCTAGGCCCACTCTTCCTTTGGGTGGATTCAGTGGTGGAATGATACCATCACCCGTACTACAAAGTTTCTTCACATTTATGGGAGGCAATTGACCACTTACCACAAGAGATCCTATGAGGCCACTACCAAAGATCTTTGTATGACCACTGAAGCTCTTGCCATGAATTTTTTTGATATGGATCTCTAGGTTCGGCTTGCCAACCTTCGCCACTAGAAGTAGGTTGCAAACAATTATATTGCCCGGGAAGCTCAGCTCAAAGCCCACCTTCACCGGCTAGAGGTTGGTGATCAAGCTTCTAAGGAATTTTTCAATGTGTTGAGGGCTTTCCTCTCTGTGGTGGGGATCAAACACATTCAGGAGGGTCAACACACCTTCTGTGAGCTTCTTGACATTCTCCAAGCTTTTTTTCGCCACTATAAAAAAGTTTTACAGCGTAGGGTCCCTTAGTAGCTCGGGACCAAGCCTTGTAGGCTTCTTTCGCTGTCACTCCTAAAAGACTCGCTCCAAAACAATATGCATTTTGTGAGGAGAAGCTCACTTTAGCAGACCTCAACAAAGCTGTCTTCTCCATGGCAGACGATAAGGCCCCTAGTTGTGATGGCTTCCCTTGTGAATTTTACAAAACATTTTGGGATGAGATTGGACTAGGCCTGCATAAGATTTACATTGAGGCCTACAATTCCGGTTCTCTAGGAAATATTATTAATAAGGGGAATATCAAATTCATACCTAAGGCGGGTGACCCTGAAGACATATGCAATTGAAGGCCTATTACTTTGTTGAATGTCTCCTACAAGATCATTGCCAAGGCTCTCTCTCTCTTAAAATCCATCATCTTCTCCCTCATATCATTTCCCCTGAACAAACGAGTTTTATCAAATCTCGTTATATCCTAGACAATATAATTGTTGTGTGGGAAGGGATGGAATGGGCTCGACATTCCAAACAACAGGCCATCTTTCTCAAAATTGATTTTGCCAAAGCTTATGACTGGATTGAGTGGCCTTTCATCCTTGCAATGCTTTAGGCTCTTGGGTTTGGCCCTACTTTTTTTACAGTTAGTCTAGATGCTTTTTGGGGATACCTCTACTTGCATCTCCATTAATGGCTATCAATCTCAAGATTTTGGGCTTTGTCATTCAATTCGACAAGGATGCCCGTTGGTGCCCTCTTTATATGTGTTAGCAGCAAAAGGTTTTGGGTATTTGCTCGCAAATGCCATCTCACAAAGGAGGGTCCGGGGTATTTCCCTCCCAGATTCCCCTAATCAGCTTGTGAATGGTCATTTTGCAGATGACTCCTTCCTCACCCTCATAGATGATGAAGCAAATGTTGCCTCCACTTTGCAATGTCTTGACACATTCTGTCTTGCTTCAAGGCCTGTTATTCAGTGGCACAAAACCCTTTGCTACAGGTAGTCTTCCCTTCCCTGCCCTGCTTGGCTTAAGCAATATCAATGGAAATGGGTTCAACATGGGGAAGTCTTTCATTTTTTGGGCATCCCTTTTGCCTTCCAAGTCTCAGCTGTTGAGCTCTAAAATGCATTTCTTGCCAAAATAGAGAAGAAGCTGGAGTATTGGATCACCAAACCTCTCTCCCTTACGGGCAAATTCTAGATTTGCACCAAAGTGTTGGTCGCCACCCATGTTTACTATTCTTCCTGTTGGGCTCCTTCAAAGGCCTCATACATCAAACTTGAGCACCTATTATGTGACTTCCTTTGGGTGTCAGACGCTTCTCACTAGGGCTTTCATAGAGTCGCCTGGGATTTCTACTGTCATCCCAAAGAGTCTGGTGGCCTAGGCTTGTTGTCCACCCAGAAGCAAGGTATTTCTTTATGTGCCAAATGGGTGATTCAAGCTCTTTCCGACAATGAAGCTTGGAAGATTTTGTTAAGACATTGCATTTCTTTAGGCTTTCTGGTTCACCAGCCAGCCTAGAATGGGATTAGGTTTTAGACCCTTCTTGTCACCACTAAACCTATTCGGATTTAGGGTACTTTTGTTGCCAAGAGTATTTGGAAAGCCTAGGAAGCAGTTAAGCCTTGACTGCATTGGGTTGGCAATGGGTTCAGAGATGGGCTCTCCATTAACTAGCACAATCTTTGGTGGTCACCATTATTTGTTATCTAAGGTGTTCCCCTGGCTAAGGTGCATGGGGCTAGTGCTCTGCATTTTTAAAAATGTGGCATAAGGACCCCTAAAGATCTTTTCTCTAGAGTTACTATGAGCTAACGATCGTGGGAGGAAATGAAAGTACAATTCTGACTCACTTGTCCAGATCGATAGACTTTTGATCTTCTAGTTTTTGCGATGCCTCCACATTTGTTACATAAAGTGGGCATTCAGTCCTCTCACCCTTGGTGGAAAGACTTGAAGTGGTATCTAGACACCCCGATAACTAGCTATGGCTGGTTCCTCACCTGCCCATGGTTGATGTTCTCAACCAACGATGGCATTTGCAATCTTCTCACCATACTTGGAGTCATAGGTTCTCCACTGTGTGGCACACCATTACTGAACCCAAAATTGTGCATTTTTCCTGGTGTATTCTTTTCCAAGGCTTGCCTTTGGGCCCCCGGCTACGACACTTGGGAGTTCCTAACCCTCGTTGCCCTTTATGTGGTCAACCAGAGACTTTTTTGCTCTTTTTTGGTTTTGTAGATGGGCTCAGTGTTATTGGCGATGGATCCATGATCTCTTTCGCCCCTTCTGCCCAAAAGCTTTTTCTTGGCATATGGTTGTTCTGGGTGCTAATACTCAGATACCCTTCAAGTACGCCCAGATATGGCATGCTTTTAGATTGGAGATCTTATTTACCATTTGGAAAGATTGCAAAGTAGTTATTTATGCTAACAACACACTTGACATTAATGTGGCTATGTATGCTAAAGCATGTATTTATAACAATGTCATGTTGTAGATTCAAGTACAAACTGATAAAGTGGCTTTGGAGGTGACACACTTACAGGAACTTTTGGTTCATTGGGGAAATGCCCCCTGTACAATAGCTTGTGTTTTGCTAGATTTAGCCTCTGGCAACCATACTCCTCCTCGCAGTCATCATCGAGGATGTAGTAGTTATGTTCGCTGCTCACACACGCCTCGCTCTCAGCCGCACCACTCTCCCAGCGATGGTGCTTTTGGTCGGTACCACTCTTCTAGAGGATCTAGTGGTCGGCAACGCTCTACCTCGCCTCCTCGGAGGTCTAGTTCGGGGTGGTCCCCAATGGCTCCTCTTGCTGCTCCTACTACTGGTTGGCCATCTGCACACTTAGACCCCAAGTGGGTGTTTCGCCAACTGGACTTAGCCATTTCTCCTCCCAGGCTTGAGGGAGAGAAAGATGAAGATAATGCTACTGCTAATGATGATGAATGGGCTCCCCCTAAGTTGTCTACTCACCCCACCCTCGAGTGGGGCTCTGATGATAAGGATCCTCCTCCCTCGACTAGCACTACATTGATAGCTTGAGGATTTCTATATTTTCTAATGTTTTCTAAAAGTTTTTTTTGATGAATAGTTGATTTTCGGCCTGTGGCCGTATGAACTTGCAAGGTGATTCTATTTCCCTCGACCCCTTTTTTTGTGAATATGTAAGTTTATTAATTTTTTTTTAATAGAAGGAAGGGACTATTCATCAAAAAAAAAAAAATTCAACTTCAAACTTTTAAAATTCATAATTCAAATTTTAATCTTACCTTTTCCACCATTATTATGAGCCAAACTACCAAACATAAGATGTGTTCATTGTTTTCTCATTTTAAAACTATTGTGATAAGCAAATTTTAAGTTTTACAATGAACATGTAATAATGTACTATTCAAAATTTATATTCAATCAAATATCTTATTTCATTCATATAAATATAATATCAATACCCAACTCTTTCAATCTAAACTACATGATTATGTATTTGCCCATTAAACTTAAGCTATTGATCATTCTCTTCCTCATTAGATTTGGCTCCTAATTATTTTACAGGTTTATTTTTAATTATTTAATTATTATTAATTATTAATTAACCTCATGTGATTTATTACATTACAAGAATAAACTAAGTCCACAACTAAATTGAATAATAATAAAATTAGAGCTTCATTAAAACCACACGACACCTTTATCGTCACGGACTGGATTTAGCAAAATGATACGAAGTCTGACGGGGCCAGCTCTTCCACGGGTGACCGGCAGATGTGCGTCGAAGAAGAAAAACTTATTTACAGCGCCTCCTAATCCCTCACAAATCTCTGTTTTCCTGTCGCAATGTTTGTATTCAGACAATTTCTCCTGTCCTATTCAAACAGATCGGAATGCAAATGATGAGGTTACATGAATTAAAATACCAGAAAAATGAGGTTTGTGACACTGAATGTCGTAAGCATGAATCTAGCGGGTTTGAAGTGGACATAATATCGAAACGGACCCTCGAGTCGGTTGGGCTTTCTCAATTCATGGAGTGCAGTTGGTGAGTGAAAGAAAGACAAAGCAAGGTGTAATCAAATATGAGCAGCCGCTGGGTAATCAATGTCAAGAACAGCAGCGGAAGGGGCAGCAGTTAACTGCAAATGCGACTGATTGTGCTACTGCTAACCATGGGCAAAAAGAACATGTCAAGCGGGTAAACCCACGAATCGACATTCATGTCTGGAGAAGGGGCAAGGAGAAATGTTGCAGGCGGAGGAGCAGCAGGCCGCCCGGTTCTTTGCCCCGCCGGCAATAGGACACCCAAAAACTCACCAGCGAAGTTGGGTACAAAGCAGCAGCAGCAGAAGAATGAGGTTTTGAAGCTGAGTCCCTTGTCCCCAAAGCATCCTAGTTCTGCTCCGGGCTCCCCTGAGGTAATGTAGTACTGTCATTTTGCCCTAAATTTGTATGTACTTGCTTGGACTTTAACTTTGGTTCTTTAATTAACTCACTAAAGTCCTATTGTGAAGGCATTTGTATTTGCTTCCCCTTCTGCTTGGATAATCTTAGCAATTGAAGATTTTGCTATATCTGCAACTCTTTGCAAAGCTGTTTTTCCTTGATTTGTATGGACTTGCTGGGACTTGAACTTGGGATCTCCAATTAACTTGCCGGAGTCCTCTTGTGAGGGCATGTGATATTTGCATCTCTTTTTGCGCGAGTCCCTTATCAATCGGAGGGTCTGTTGTATCTGCAGCTCTTTTTAGAGCTGCTTTTTTCTTAATCTATATGGGCTTGGCGAGACTTGTGGTTGTGATCTCCAATTTTCTTGCTGGAGTAGTATTGTGAGGGCATGTTGTATTTGCCTCTCTTTTTGCTTGAGTGCTCTTCGAAATTGGAGTGTCTGGTGTATGTGCAATACTTTGCAAAGCTGCATTTCTTTAATTTGGGATCGAATTGCATGTAAAACGTTTCTTAATATTCTGTGGATCAGTTTGGACTTGAACCTAATATCTCTCGTTAGTATGTCTCAAAAAAATTTATTCGACATACATGTTGCACATACCAATCAAATACCTTTCAAACTTTACATTTTGCTCACAGTTTAATGAGACCCTTTTCAGAGAAGAGATCTTTAATTTCTGGATAGGTAGTTCAATTTTTTTTTGTGTCAAATCTATGGTTCCGCAGCAATTAAGCATATTGATACTTCTCTCAGGCCACTTTTCTTTGCTTGGAATTTTTAATTTATGAGATGAGATAATTTTGGAGACTCTTACTTGACAATAAACCTATGACACTTTTAACAAGTCATGCTTCGTTGCTTAAACCTTTATATTTGTTAATGAAATGATGAAATAATTAGGACTCAAAAGGTATGTGCTTTATCAGTGAGACCTTTATATATGTTAATGAAATGATGCTATTTTCTTTAGACTAATTAATTAGGGCTTAAAAGATGGGTTGCTTTACCAGTGACCACCCTCATTTACTATCTGCTGTGGCGTCTTTTCTTCCAACATTTTTTTATTCGCAGTTTACCAAGTGGACCTTTTTGGGATCAAGGAAACTAAACTTTTTCATCTATATAAATTGTTAAAATTTCTCGCTGTCCAACTTAAAAATTTAGTAAAATTTCCTATTGAGTCTTTGAATTTATATGTTATTCACATCTGTATCTCTATGATTTTCTACTTTTGATGAGTCTCTAGTTATATCAAACCTTGACAAATTATCTTAACAGCTCAAACATAGACTGGCAAAGCCTGGCTCTGGCGGTAGCAGTCCTAATGTTATGTCCGGGTATAAACTGGGCAAGATGGGCAGGAGCCCCATTAAGAATGGAGAGGTGTGCAGATCTCCAGGCAGCTCAATAGGGAGGTCACCTGAAAGCTGCAATGTTGCCAACAACTTGCTAAATAGGGTTGGTGGTTCTCTGAACTTGTCGTCCTGCTCCTGTTCTTCTGCAGATACCTCCTGTACACCCAAGAAGTTGAAGCAGAGAATATTGTTGCGTACTTCAAGCCAAAATGGAGGAGCAGCACTTCATGATAGCACTCCACGCTCACTTCCACCTCCAGGCACTCCACACTCACTTCCACCTCCAGTCAAGAATCGATGCCCGTGGATTACATCATTCAGTGGTGAGTTCAATTCCATTATGTTACAGATTGATATAAAATAATCTCTATTTATTTTCCTGTTTAGAACATTGGATGTCTAGTTTGATAATAAATTGCCACTCCGAAAGTTTCTCTTTAAAGCATAGGCATGGAGGATTAGCTTTGCAAGGTTGCCTTCTTTTGGGATCTGGATGTTTGAAAATAATCTTGAAGGAAATTCCAGAGATTTCATAAACAGCTTTTATCGGGGTAGTGACAAGGGGAAATCCAAATTCCTTCGTCTACGGTTCTAGCAGAATCAAGGGTGTGCCATTAGGAGAGGTATCATAGCATTTTGTGGTGTGAATACAAACCAAATACAATACCAAGCAACATAGTTGCAAAACTCGCCAAAGCCAAAAACTCACCAAGGCCTGAAAACGAAATTTTGGAAAAACTTGGCTAGTTTTCAAAAAACTCAAGAACTTAAAAAATTTCTTAAATTCTATTTGAAAAGCATTTTATTTGCAAAATTCAATGAGAAGTTGCATCCAATGAGTCAATAAATGAGAACCTGAAAGAAACAAGCTTAGTCTAGATAACAAAGTGGGTACAAAATTGCATTCCCAGGAGGAATGTTGATGGCTGGAAGCAAAATAGTAAAATGATTTATGTAAAACTAAAAGTAAATACATCATTACAATTATATCTTCCTATTGAATTATTAGGATCTACTGCAAATGTATTAAGAACTACCATTGTATGTGGTATGTGTGTTCCAAATGCAACATCCTATTAGATTTATATCAGATAATTAATATAATAATATATTTAATCATATATATTAATTTCTCTCATATATTTGTATTTCAATTTTATCTCATATAATTATATATATGTTTATCTGGCAGAAGCTATCAAACATCAAGACTCCCTCTTAGCTAGGGAGGATAAACACAAGACATATATTACATCATTGGTAATATTATAAATTTTAAGGATATCTCATTTGATATCTCAGAAGTTTTCCACCATTTGATATTGCATTTGATATCACAAGTATTGGTACTGAATGAGTACTCAAAAGGTTTTGATATCACATCTGATATCAAGAGTATTGGCCGCCTAGAATATCAATGATATTCACCAAGTACTCAAAAGGTATTGATATCACATCTGATATCAAGAGTATTGGCCTCCCAGAATATCAATGATATTCACCAAATACTCAAAAGGTTTTGGTATCACATCTAATATCAAGAGTATTAGCCTCCCAAAACATGAATAATAGTCACCAAATACTCTTTGAGTAATGGCCTTCTAGAATGTTGAGATGCAAGACATTCACCATATACTCAATTTGTTTAATCTCATAATACAAGTTATTGTAAGATTGTCACCTTACAGTAACTTCTGCAAATTCAAGTGACATCATTTGGAAGTTTTCACTTACTCATGATGTACACAGGGGTTAGGCCCATTAGAAATACATAACCACAAGGTATATTCATGAATCACAATCCTCATGAATGCTACAATTTATTAATCGCTGGAGAATCCATCTCAACATGGTTCACCCCCTTTGAATCAATACAACCAAGATCATTGAAGGTTGATTGAACCATATCCTCTATCTGCTCCCTCTCTTTCAAGGATGCCTCTAATGAAATGCCAGACTCCCTCTAAATCTCAATCTCCCTCTTCTTGCAATAAGATTCTCCAAGGAAAAGATCAAGGTAAATATCTCTTATAGTACATATTGAAATAAGAGAAAGACTAATATAATACTCAATAATATAAATCGATGTCTAATTTAAATATATACATTAATCTATTGTCATTAATGCCAATTTTCCAATCTCTTATATTCATTTATTTCATTTAATATCTCTCTTATGTTCTTGAATATAACATAAATATGTCTCTATAAATAAAATAACATAAATTTATGTAAAATGAAGCAAATTCATAAACTTACCTCACATGAACTTTACTTAGCGGTGTTTATGTTCCATGTATCCCTAATGTGGAAAGCAATTCACGCACGAGTATAATCTTCTTTGGTGGTCCCTCCATGTCACTATTACATTCGTGCAGAATTGGAGACATTAGGTGATATAAGGCACTGAAACCTTGTTACTCTCCTAGCCTCTATAGCTCGGCCTGATTACCATCTACTAATTTATGAATACATGAAAAATGGCGCCCTCCATCGAGCCTTATCGAAGGTTGGAGAAGGGACATTAGAGCTATCATGGCCCGCTCATCATAAGATCGCCATGGGAATTGTTGCCAGTCTCCAATACTTGCACTTCCACAGCACAACGGAAACATCCTCTTTGGCGAGGACTTTGAGGCCCACGTTGCTGATTTTGGCCTTGCCAAGGTGCTTCCTGAAGCAGCCACACATGCCACCAGCTCAAATGTAGTGGGAACGGTTGGGTGCATTGGTCCTGAATATCATCAGACCTTGAAGTTAACGGACACATGCAACATCTACAGTTTTGGGGTTGTTCTTGCTGTTTTAGTTGCAGGCAAAAAATTCGTATGACAATTTCTTCCAAACGATCCCTCAAGCCATCTTTTTCCCTTCACACAATCATAACATTGATGCCTCCTCTGTTGATGATCTGCTTCACAAGGGCTGCCTTCTTCCTCTAATTGAAGTACTATACAATTGTATTACACCAGCACATTCAAAAACTCTTCAAGAATGTCTTGAAAGTAAAATTGCACAATCAAATACAAATATTTGTTGCAATTAAAAAATGCATTGTCTAGTAATTGATTTGACCACTGCTGCAGCCACAAATGATATGCACGAAAATATGGGCTCAAGAAAACGAATATGAAACCACCACCAATGTTTTAAATGGTGATTCAAAATGAGAATTTGTGATCTGCTTTACCAAACGCCACCAGCTAATCACAAGGCCCGATCTATAACATTGCAGCTACCAATGCCTCCTCAGTCGGGTAAAATGCAGTTGCCACAAGTAAAGTATGGTGTTTCCCTTTGTGACATTTTAATCACCACAAATAGATGTTGTAAAGCATGGATGCTAAGCAAATGATGGTGATCAGAAAACAACCATTAAGACCTTAACCAACATAAATACCAATCACACAGTCATACCTTAAAAAGTAAACCAAGACCAGTATATGATGTACTCCAAATTATATTCATGTGCTTATGCAGAGTTGCTTTGAACTCGTGTCAGAACATTTCATATTGACTAATAAAATAATTAATGACTGTGACTGTGCCATTGCAGGCATAGTAATTGCAGTATTCTTCCTAAACAGTGAAGTCATCAACCTCCACATTCATTAAATGTTGGTTACCTCATGCCATCAATAGAAAGCATATGTCTTTCGGTTTCATATGTACAATCTTGAGAAGAAATCTTGCCTAAGACGATGTATTTTTCTCATATCTATATCACCCTTTGCAACAATCTTAAGCCAATCTTCGAACTGAGTTGATCCCTAAGATCGAGGTGCTCTGATACCATGTTTAAGTAGGAGGATCTGCTGCAAATGTATTAAGCACTGCTATTGTATGTGGTATGTGTGTTCCAAATGCAACATCCTCTTAGATTTATATTGAGAATGTCTATTCATTAATGAGATAATTAATATAATAAGATATTTAATCATATATATATATATATATATATATATATATATATATCTGACAGAAACTATCAAACATCAACACTTCCTCTTCCCAGCTCTAGTAAAAACTAAGGGAGAGGTAGAAGTTGAGGATCTGGTCCTGGAAGTCTGCACTGGCATGACTGTGCCTCTTGCTCGGTATGTTTGACTCAGTCTGTGGCTTGTCCTCCATCCTGGATGTAGCTCTGCCTCTAGCTTATCTTGGCTCTAGCAATGACAACTCATTCAACTCAATGCCATCTAGTGTGAAACCAAATCTATCTCCCTCCTCTATGGTCTGCCTTTCCAAATCATTGATGTCATCCTCTTCAAAAACCACCTTCAATCCACTTCATAGTTCATATTGATAAAAATCAGTTTGCTGGTGTTGGGAAATCTATTTTCCCCCTCTCAGCAAAATACAAGTTAAGAAATGAGAAATGAAATTAATTTGGGCCATTTTTTTGCCGTTAAGTGCAATTATAAAATTATGACCAAGTTTTTAACAAAAACTCACCAAGTTTTGGCAAAAATTCAACAAATACTCGGTGAGTTTTTGCCAAAACTTTGACAAGTTCTTGGTGCCAATAAAAGTTGTATAAACTCACCAGGCCAGAAAAGTCTGCCAGTTTTTGTGACTCAGAGAGTACTCTGCCAGCACTACATCGATGCCAAGCAATACTTGCAACTTGAGAGGAGCTGGTATGATGAGTAGATGATATGCTCTAAAGAATGGAGAAATAAGGAGGAAGATTTTTCTGAACTGTTAACCATTGGGAAATTGAAAGAAGCAGATGGTAGAGAAGCTTTGGTTCTCAGTTAGAGAAGGAGATCCCAGCAATAGCATGTCAATTTAATGGTCATGCATGGAAAACGCAATCCAAATTCAGGTCAGTCACTTTCATCATCTAGCTAATGACAAGGAAAATGAAAAGACATAGACTGTGAAGAATGTATGTTGTGAAAGGCGTGTAACATTTCACCATTCTTCCCTGATGGTACTGAAGAAGTTATTGGACTGTGTAGACTTGAACAATACTTAACTTGATTTGTGCTCGACTGAATGAATCAGCAGTTATATATGTATGAAGTATATATTAGAACATTGACAAATTGAGCGCAAATAGCCTCGAGTTGGATGGCAGCTAAGCTGCAAAAATTTTATATAATTTTTTGTTAGTGATGACTGGTCCATTAGAATTTACAAGGTCTCTGCAAACTTAAATTTTATGTTTTTGTGTGTGTGTGTTTGCTATACACCTGTATCCATTTTCATATTTGTGTCCAAATGCATTTTCATGTATATGTTGTGTGTACACACATATTTAACTCTGTTTTTAACCCGATGAACAGACTTGGAATAAACTGGGCATCACCTTGCTTGTATATTGAAGTTATTGATCAGTGCACCATTAGTTGTCTCACCATCTTGAAGTCTTTCCCATATATCTTTTACATGGTCATACATAGAATGAAGCAACAGAGAGGTGATATTTTTTTCATTCCAGACTTCTTCAATGAAAATTTATTTTGAATGCAGATCCTGCATATGTTGCATTTCATGATAATGAATGGGGAGTTCCTGTACATGATGACAAGTAAGCCACCTTTACTGCATTGAAGTTCTGCAAATTTGAACTGTCTATCCAGCATTGTCGATGCACTATACGGAGTGGTGCACTGTTCAATTCTATTCTTGGAAGTTTCTGAATAAGGAGTATTCTGCTCTGCTCACAAATGCAGGGCGCTGTTTGAACTTTTGGTACTGTCGGGGGCTTTAGCAGAGCTGAGTTGGTCTTCCATTCTGAATGCAAGGGACGTTTACAGGTATGTATGCAAATATATATTTTTGACTTCCAAAAAGAAGTCTTATTCACTTCAAGGTGATAATTGGCAAGTTACTGCAGACAGGTGTTTGGTGGGTTTGATCCTGCAGTGGTGGCTACCTTTGATGACGATAAAGTTGCCTCTCTCATGTATGTAGAAAACTCTGTGCTATATGAAGGAAAGCTCCTTGGTATTGTCAACAATGCAAAGCTTGTCCTTGAGGTATAATCTAGCCACAATCTAATTTGATGTGATGACCTTTTATGCCAAAACGAATTCAAGTCTGCTTGTCTATCTGGTGTAATTGAACATGAAAAATTAACTGTAAAACAAATGCACTTACATTCGAGCTGTAAGTTTTGTATATAAACTGTTCTAGGCTTCCAGGTTATCTAACACGTTCCAAGTTTTAGAGCATTCTTGTGCTAACTACCTAGCTGGTAGGGATGTAAGCTTGGTAGATTGTGTAAATTACTCATTTCACTGTGCTTAATGATGCAGATAGTTGAGGAGTTTGGGTCATTGGACACATATATGTGGAGTTTTGTTGGATATAAACCCATAATAAACAGATTTCGGTATCCCAGGCAAGTCCCAGTGAGGACACCTAAGGCAGAAGTTATCAGCAGGGATTTACTTAAAAGGGGATTTCGGTTTGTTGGGCCCATGGTTGTATATTCATTTATGCAAGCAGCGGGGATGACAAACGATCATCTTGTTCACTGTTTTAGATGGGAGGAGTGTGTTTGGATTTCAAGAGGACTACAGGTTGGGCAATGCAATAAAATCCAGACAGAAGAAGTTTGTGAAAATGAGAGAGAAAGCATTTTACCTATTTCATTTGACAAGGAAAGCATAGGGAATTCCCACCAAGACTTGTAATACGAGAAGATCCTTCTATTATACCTATGACTCATTATCTTGGCTTGTTAGAAGACACTGTTTTGTACTCTACAGTGATGCAAGCCATGATACGGGCAGAAACAGTGTATTGGATCAACTTCACAGAATGAAAGATGTCACCTCATACTTGTAGTTGTGCATATGGGTTACCAAAACCAACTGGGGTTTTCACCATTGTAGCCACTTTACAGGGCCCTCAAACCCACTGGAAACTTGTGGAGTTGTAATGTAGATGAAATTCGGCTAAGGCTTATGCGCCATGTATATCACTGTGCCTGCTACTTGTGTGAGTGGAATGCTTGTTCACCATCTTGTGGGTATTTCCATCAGGAATGGTCAGAAGGTTTTATAAAGATTTTTTATATTTGTTTTACTAAGAAGCGTAGCTTGTCTATTGCAGATCAGAGCCCTGGCTTCACTGGTCGGATTCACATTTCTTTTAAAGTGCACGGGAAAAATGTCTTGTAGATAAATTTGTTTACGTGGATACAACCCTTCTTTCATTCCTTGCAACAACTTATTAATTATTTTGCTCCATGCTACTAGGGTTCCATTCAAATTAATTATTTTTTTATGATTTACATGTAATTTTTTGACCTCACAGACAACTCAATAAAAAACTTGTTACCTCCCTTTTGGATGCATTGTAGAATTCCAGGGGACAGTGTGTTTAAAGATTTATGTTTCCTATTGCTCCTATAGCTGTGTACCAGTCTATTTAATTGTAAATTTGTAACTCACAACCAAAGTTGAATGAAGCATAAAGATGTTTTTAGTGCATGGGTACATGGCACATATAGAGGATTTAGTCGTCATTGGATCGATGGAATAATTAGTCTGATGGCATGCATATTGCAACTTGTTTGGGTTAGATCTTCCCGGAGTGCCATGGATGACATGTCTTCCAATTTTAAACATCTACAAATGTTTTTACTATTGGTGTTGAGATATCATACATATGCTCTGACAATCTAAGTGCCAAATTGTTTACAGGACTAATTTAGTTTTGCAATCATGGATCAAGTTATTTGCTGTGGAGGATGACCTGAATCCTGTTTCTGATTTTCAGTTTCATTGATATCATAGGTTGGTGCTAAGTAAATGATCGCTCTTCTGGTTCTTCTAATTCTCCCTGCATTGGACAGATCTTGCTTGAAATAACTTACACAAATTACTGCCTCATGTGACACTCGAGGAATTTTTCTTGTAGCATTTTCAAAGCGCTGTGTTTTTCTTATATTTAAAATTGCTGTACGAGGCTAACTTTGTATTTTGAGAAAATCATTATGGTTTACATTGCCGTGTCTCCTCATTATCCCAATCTAAAGAACCTTGTACATAGGAAGCAACAGAGTGTGTCAAGTTACCAGCAATGGCTTTATCTCTATTGTTGATGGCATGGACTGTATTATGTTAGTTGTTCCCGGTAGTAAGCATAGTTATAGAAGGAAAATAAGAACTTGGAGATACACAAGTATTTTCTTTTAGTTTAATAATTTGATATGTATTGTTTCTATAAAACTCTTGCTTTTACTAGACACTGATATTTTATATAAGATTGACGTACTTTGAGCGTTGTTTTCGACCTCCTCATCGGTCACTATCTGATTGTGTGTCACGACCCGTCTCTCCATAACCCGAATAAAATAGAAAGTTTATTGCCACGCGGATGTTGTTAGGCAAATCGATTAAATTAAGAGCTTTATTTCTTTAATTAATGACCTGTTTAGTTGGATATGAATATGACTTCATCTCGAATTGGATAAGAATGGAGAACGATAAAATTGTTCAGTTACATTCGACAAGGATGGTTAAAGAACTCTACCAACATAGGACACATAAGTACGGAGCTGGAGATCAAGAGAGCTGGCTGGAGGATAACGGGTGCGCAAATTACCAACGGGAATAACCAAGTTTCCTTTCTTAAATCAAACCATTGATCCTTCATCTGAATCGTGAAATTGAATGGCAAGGAAATTAGATATTCCATGAAAGATTTTACTTATTGCTTGGATTGCATATCGCATGTGTCTGCTATCTTTGGACCTGTTCGTGTGTTTTTCCATTGAGTTGAAAAGAGTCTTATCAATTTGATGTCTCATTGTGACTCGAACTGTGAGAACAAACTGTTAACTTGAGAATCTCAATGAGAAATACCAGCATAGGTGAAATTGAAACATTTGTGTTTGGCAAGACAAAACTCCGCACCAGTAAAACATCTTCTGTGTCAAGGTGACCAATTACGATCACCCATGCATTCTTGTAGAGAAAAATAAAACATAGTGCTGTGGAAATTCTTTCTTTGCGGCATTCATTTTGAGAAATGTCTGTTCAGAAACGACTTGGCTTTGGGCACTAATATTTATGACAATGAAAAATCGTTTGTTTGAAAATACTTGCTGGTGTAATATTGTGTAATTGCCACCATAAAAATTTAATTGTATCATCTGAGCTTGGAATCGTTATTGAAATTTTTTGCATTCCATTGCCATCATAGGGTAACATTGTATTCAATTCGCAATTTGGTATAATCTATACACACGTGTTGGAAATTGAGACTTCTTGGCACTGAACAACCGCTGTCTGCCAAACCGTAAGGTGCTCCTTGTATGAAGTGTACAGAACTTGAACTTGTCTCAGTTATCATTTTCTTTCCAATAGAATCAAACCCTTCATTAGAGAATTCTTCCAATGCACGACGTCTACTTGAGTGTGGGTAATTTAGATCTCTTTCTTATTTTGGTATCGAGGCGTGAATGCTTAGATCATTCTCTTTATTTGGTAATCATAGTTGTCTGAGAAATCAGTATGGTCATTCCATTGTAAGGTGAGCTTGGAATTGAATAATATATTGGAATTGACATGTAGCACCGTATACTGGTCTTATCCTCAAATGAGAGTGTCGCATAACCTGTAGGTTGAAATTCGAGGTAACTTGGGGATTATTTTCTATGAATGGCATCGATTTCATTCCATTGCCATCCTTTCAGGCTTCTCTGCAATGTCAACAGCCTTTAGCCTTTTTGTAGGGAGAAAGATGGATGTAGATGTTGTTCAAATCGAAAACCATAGGATTTGTGTTTAGCCTGCTCAAAATGGCGTATAATGGTTATCGCTTTTAGACATCTAAAAGCGAAACTTCTATTATTGATGCTTCATTGTTTACTTATTTTATGATGGAAGAAAGAGTAATATGAAGGTTTATTAATGAATAGGAAGAGTCTTTGATGGAAGAAAGAGTAATATGAAGGTTTATTAATGAATAGGAAGAGTGTTTTAATTTTCCTTAATGTTTAAAGACTCTATCTCTCTCTTCAGGCCCGGTTTCGATGATTAAAGATCATGAAATTAGGAGAGATAAGTTGTTTTCTGAAAGAAAATGTTTAGAGGCTTATGATGGAAATGACTGTTCATCTGAAATTCCTTCTCTTGTAATGTGATTGTGGCTAATGAGTATGATAAATAAATAAATATGTGGAACAGATGTGCATGATTAGTTCTTATGTGAGTGAGAACATTACAAAAAGGGTGTACCATGAGCATTACTGATGCACAATTATATTGGACAGTTGGGTTTGTGAAATAGATACTTGTTTAAGAGGTGTTTGTCTTTCTTTGGATAAGATACGATAAAGATAATATTAATGTCGAACAAGAGACCGCGACACGGATCTATAGGACTGGGAGCTTACAACCAAGAAGATAGCAGACAAAATTTAGCCTTGTCTTACGTATTGATAGTGTGGTCTATTGTGACATGATTACATTGCACTGAACTAAGCTACCTAATTATTATGAAATGAAGATTGAACTACCTGATTATTATGAAATGAAATTTTGATTTTTGAAATGAGCTTTCCTTATCTTGTGATATGTTCTTTGTTGGACATATGAGAAGAAAACTCAAGTCAAAATGCTTTTCCTATGTAAGTTGCTCGAAATGTGTTATCTTGCATTAGCTATAAAAGGTTGTGTTACTTGTCTTGCTAAACCGTGAATGGAACTTTTTGATTATATTGTAGACAATGTGTGTACACAATTCCATTACTCTTCTTTTAGTCTTGCTTGTTTAGTATTCCTCAGTGTCGGGCTGAGTATCTTTCATGTCAGGAAAGATTACGAGAGAGCTTAACAACTTCCTAGTAGGGTGGTAAAACACTCCTACAATATTCTTGCCCCTTTGTGTTCTTAGATAGGTTCTGGAGCCTCTGTCAAAATGGTCATGTTAGGTACCTCTTGGTATTTTGGTATATAACTTATCATTTATTTGATTTATCTTAAGTTTGAATTGTAATTCTTTTAAATTAAATGCTAATTAAAAATTAATGTTGATTGGTCAATATTCAAATGACCTTGACTCTTAATTGAATCTTCCACCTTTTACGGAGAATGGTTATGTGACATTTGTTTTGCAGGGGCATCATTCTTTACATTGTGTGAAAATAATGTTTTACTATTGTCTTCTGTATTGTTAGATAAGCAGTCTTCATGCTGCCAAAATTTTGTGCATAGTACTTTTTTAATGTTTAACAAAGCAATTGGAAGAACGAAATCTACCAAGAGATAGCTGAGAGGGAAAAATATGCAATTAATAATAACTTAGTCATTAGATTGCAAGAAATATACCATAAAATTCCCTGAATTACATAATAGCTCTACATTGATTAAGTTTGTTAGTATACTGAATTTACATAAACTTCTGTTTTGATTTGCTGAAGGTGCTCAATAACCATAACATTCTTCTTTCACAATTATCGAAGCTGTATAAAAAAGGCAAACCATTTGGAGAAATATGAAGTACCAATCACTTCACGATAGCCATTAATGTAAGTGTATCTAATTTTTTTAAATGTATTAAAATGTCTGATTTAATTGAAGGCTTCGCTTAAACACAATGAGTTAAAGAAAATAATAAATTCAAAAAGAGTAAGTTAATTTTGACTATTTAGCATTTTTAGTGTAGGTGTCAGTGGTTAGTGTATGATGTTTACAATTTAAGGAATTAATAACAACCACATTCTTCAATATGTCAAAATAAAAAAAATTCATACCTATCAATTGATGAGCTTAAAGGGTTTTCTAATGAATGGTTCATAAGGCACAATACTGGGTGAAGGTTTTGCAAATGGGGTTGCAAATAGAGTGGGTTTAACTGTGGAGGAAACTCTCTAGTTAAGCACACTTGTACTAGGATGGGTGCTCCAATAAGTCGTTGTGCTTCACCACTATGAGTCAGTGAGTGCTAAGTGTTCCATTTATTGTCATGGGAGCTGGGTTCATGTGAATCACTACTCATGAAACATGAGTCAATGAGTTTGTCTCAAAAAACTCCACAGTTAAATTCTAATAGCAATATCACAAAATTAAAAATGATTGTTTTTTTAATTTAGACAGTGATGAAAAATTGTAGAATTTTTTTTTAAACACAATAATTTATCTTTCTTCACAAATAAACAAAGTTAAAATATATGTTTATGCTTTCACAACATTGACAAAAGAAATGATTAATTAATTGAATTATAATACATTTCAATTTAGACTTTAAAAATAATTAAGCCGATAGACTTTTTTTATTGTGACACACAATGACCTGAAAAATTGTCTATTGACCAAAAATATATTAATTTGAAATACAAATTTACTTAAACTTAATTTGACATACAAATTTACTTAAACTTATTATACTTATCACCAATATATGACCCGTCCTAATTTAACTGGAAAATTAAACTGTGACACGATTCTGGAAAACACAATGAGCAACCGAAATGGACGCTGTTAGTTTTGAAACGATTTTCGTACTTAGGGCAGCATGCAAAAACCTTATCTCGTGATTTAGTTTAGAGGCTTTGGCGGTATCTTATTTTCACATCCCTCTACGATGCGGAAGCATCTCAACTTTTGAACATTATGACAAATTTCCTGTTATTGTAACGTTTCAGTAATTTTGAATTTTTGTGGGACCATGTCTAAGGAATGGTTAAATAGTTTCAAATTGCATTTCGAATGGATTATATGGCATTTGTAACCAAAAATTACAAGGAGAGGTGGCGTTTATGTAGAGATGGGAAGTTTTGTAACTACCCAGGAATCTCTTAAAGAGACGTCGCCCACAAATCTCTTAAAGGGACGTCAATGTAATTGTGAAGTAGTGGGGAGAAGTTAAGAGACGGAATAGATAGTGGGGGGAAAAAAAAACAATTACGAGAGAGAGAGAGAGAGCAAATAGAGTGAATAAGTCAGCTCTCTGGCTTAGAGAGCCAAGCACGCTATGTATGCAGTTTTTCTTTTTTTTTGTTTAATACATATATTCTAGCTTTAATAAGATTGGTTTGTGAAGCTTCTCGTTCTCTCTTTCTTGGTCTCTATTTTATGCAAATCGATTTGGTTTAATAGTGCCTGGAATCGCGTTCCTTAGCAGTCCCGAATGGACAATGATAGGAGAATTTCATTTAGCAAAGAAACGGTTTAAAATCTGTTATGTTCTGTGCGTATCTCATTGTTATTGGGTTTATGAAAACGTTGAGTTGAAGTTGCCGATTTTGAATCACTTTATCAGTGTCAACGTAAATTAATTACACCGTCGGCACCGACCAAGATGATTCTAGAGTTGCGGCCATCTCTCCAACTTCCAACTACTCTCATTAAATATACAACCAAATTTATCTCTAGAAAGATCTGTAAATTTATTATTCATTCAGCTATAAATAGACTTCCTGGGCCTGGAGTTCTCAGCGCTCATTTCCTGAGCTTTCTGCTGTGTTAATCTCTGTCTTTGTCTTTGTTCATGGTATCAGAGCAGCGTTTGAATGTCGCAGTGCTGAATCCTCGTCATCCGTGGATTCACTTTCACTCTCATCAATCCCCCCCGAAGAATCATTCTCTTCTCCCTCATTATTCTCAGTGCGGTGGCAAGGCGGTGTTTGAATTTGCAGGAGTTAGTTTTGATTGGATTGAATCCGTCTGCTACGAGTTTGGGACTTTTGGCTTCCAACTGCCTATCTTTGGAGAGGTTGGCTCTTTGTGGTAGTGATACAATTGGTGATATCGAGATCAGTTGCATTGCTGCTAAGTGTGTTGCTTTGAAGAAGCTTTGTATTAAGGGATGCCCTGTATCGGATAAGGGGATCGAGTCTTTGATTGGTGATTTTTTTTGTTTTGCTATGTGAATTGAGGGAGATTGCTGTTATAAATCTACATGCTCTACAAGCTGCTATTGGAGTTAAGTGTTTCCTTGCATTGTTGAAGTTGGCATCATAAAGTGCTGAAGAAAACAAGATCTGTTGCAGCCATTCCTGGAGGAGCAGAAATTATTACTGGTCAAAGAGGTACGTATTGCAGGATAAAAGAGTATAGTGTTGTGTGGGGCTGTAATGCTTATTGTTTTTTTTGCGTGCTTCAAGTTGTGTGGATGTGTTAAAGAGTTATAGAAAGAGGGTAAATTTGTGTGGAAAAGACAAATTTGATAAACCTTTTTTAAAATCCTTGTTTGATTGGTTCATAAGAAGGCCAATATCAAGGCGTGGTCTTTGCTAGATGCTTGATGCTTCTATGATTATGTGCATGTGTGTTGGTAATTGATTGGAAAATTAACTATGGCTGGTGAGATGTCTAATCTTGTGGTTAGTGAAAAATTGGATGGTTCAAATTATGCTAATTGGAAATGTGAGATGGAGTTAATTTTACAAATGAAAGATTTATGGGAACTAGTCATAGAAGAAGAACCTGAGGATCAAGATAAACTTAATAAATGGAATAAAAAAGATATGAATGCACGTGCTACACTTTTGTGGCAAATTAGTCCAGGGATTAGGCCTCATGTTCAAGGTTTAAAAACAACAAAGGCAATATGGGAAACTTTACAAACAATGTATGAAAGAACAAGTAAGTTAAAAGCAATGGATATTAAGAGGCAATTAACTCATTTGAAAATGAAAGAAGGAGATAGCATGAATGATCATATTGCTAGATTGAAAAACTTAAGAAATCAGCTTGCAATGATGAAGGTTGAGTACAAAGATGATGAAATCATAGAATTTTTAATTGAAAGTCTTCCAGAGGAGTATAATAATTTCATTCGCACTTTAGAATTAACTGAAAAATTTGAAAATATAAAATTGCAAGAAGTCTATGGTGCTTTGTTAAATGAAGAAGAAAGGCTTCACAAGTTTACAAGTGAGTCTAGCAAGAGTCAAGCATTTGTAGCTAGAGGGAAATACAAGTATTATAATCAAGAAAGAACATATCAAAATCAAAGACCTAATCAAGGGAATCAATATAGAAATAATCAAAGACAATGGTCTCAACAAAGAGATAATCAAAATAGGAAAAATTATCAAAGGCCACAAAATGAAGGGAGAAATTACAATAATAATCTCAAAGGAGCAAATACTATCAAATGTTTCAAGTGTGGAAAAGAAGGGCATAAAAGTGATCAATGTTTTAAATGGCAAAAGAGATTTAATCAAAGAAGGCAATCAAATTTTGTTCAAGAAGAGGGTGATCATCATATAATGATAGCTTCTTTGGCTGCTCAAGGTGATTCAAGTAATGCATGGTATATTGATTCAGGAGCTAGCCAACATCTAACTCACAACAAAAATATTTTTAGCTCTTTAGAAGCAACAAGAGGTGCAAAAATATTTCTTGGTGATGATAGTTCACATGACATAGAAGGAATAGGTACAATTTCAATGAAAGGAAATGATGGTAAAAATTTAGAGATAACTAATGTGAATTTTGTACCTAGATTGGCTAAAAATCTTCTATCAGTGAGCCAAATAACTCAACATGGATATAAGGTGGAGTTTTATTCAGATAAGTGTTTAATCAAGAATATTAATGATGGATACAAAATAGTTGCTAGAGGAGTTGAGAATGATGGACTATATAAATTTCAAGCTAGTGTTGCTAAGAAGGCTTATATCACTACAAAACCATCCTTAAGTGAGTTATGGCATCAAAGGTATGGTCATTTAAATTATCAAAGTTTGGCTATGCTTTCAAAGATGAATATGGTTGATGGATTACCTTGGATAAAATTAAAAACAAATGTGTGTGAAGGATGCATGGTTGGTAAACAACATAGAGACACTTTTGAGAGGTCTACATGGAGAGCAAAGAAAAGTCTAGAACTTATCCATAGTGATTTGTGTGGTCCTATGAATCCAACATCAAAGGGAGGAGCTAGGTATATCTTGACATTTATTGATGATTTTTCAAGGAAAGTTTGGGTTTATTTCTTGAGACAAAAGGATGAAGTGTTTAACAAATTTGAAATATTTAAAGCTCTTGTGGAAAATGAAAGTGGAAATAAGATTAAGAGAATTAGGACTGACAATGGTGGAGAATATGTAAACAATAGGTTCAAATCATTTTGTGATCTTCATGGGATCAAAAGAGAGATGACTAATAGATATACTCCTCAACAAAATGGTATTGCTGAAAGGAAGAATAGGACTTTAGTGGAAATGGCACGTTGTATGCTACAATCTAAGAATCTTCCTTTGTCTTTATGGGCTGAAGCTATTAATACTGCATCTCATGTTTTGAATAGATCTCCTACAAATGTTTTGCAAAACATTACTCCTGAAGAAGCTTGGAGTGGAAGAAAACCTAATGTTAAATATTTTAGAGTGTTTGGATGTGAAGCCTATGCCCATGTACCGGATGAGATAAGAGAAAAGAAATTTGATAAGAAAAGCATTAAGTGCATCTTTGTGGGGTATGATGACCAAAGGAAAGGATATAGGTTGTATGATCCTAGTGTGGAAGATGTGTTTACAAGTAGGGATGTCAAGTTTAATGAAGGGTTTGATGATATGCCAATATCCACTCCTATTCCAAACGTGGCCATTGAGAATCATGAAGATCCTAATGATTTTGAAACTGGTGAAAGTTCTAAGGAACCCTTTGACATGAATGAAGAATCTAGTCCTTCCCCAAAGACCAAGAGTATTCAAGAAATTTATCAAAGGACTCATCAAATTAATTATGCTCTAATGACCACCATAATGAAAACTAATGATCCTCAAGCATATGAAGAGGCCAAAGGAAAACATGAATGGGAAAAAGCTATGAAAAATGAGTATGATTCCTTGATAAAGAACAACACTTGGGAATTGGTAGAGTTGCCAAAAGGTAAGAATGTGGTTAACAATAAGTGGGTTTATAAGACCAAGTTCAAGTCAGATGGGAGTATTGAGAAACATAAGGCAAGACTTGTAGCCAAAGGGTATTCACAAAAAGAAGGGATAGATTATACAGAAACTTTTGCCCCAGTAGCAAAAATTAGTACTGTCAGAGTTATTATAGCATTAGCAGCTCATTTTAAGTGGCCTTTACACCAAATGGATGTTAAAAATGCATTTTTGAATGGTGAAATTGATGAAGAGATTTATATGACTCAGCCACAAGGATTTGAAATACAAGGGAAAGAACATTTGGTTTGCAAATTAAGGAAGTCTTTATATGGTCTCAAACAGGCTCCAAGGGCTTGGTATGCTAAAATTGATGAATATTTTCAAATTCAAGGCTTCCATAATAGTCCTCATGATCCAAATTTGTATGTAAAGGAATTTGCTGGTGGTGATATCATAATCATTGTGCTTTATGTCGATGATCTTATTATCACAGGACATAGCATGGATAAAATAAATAACATAAAGTTAAGCTTGCAAAATACATTTGAGATGACAGATCTTGGTTTTCTACACTATTTTCTTGGTATACAATTATGGCAAAAGGATGATGGACTTTATCTTTCTCAAACTAAGTATGCCCTAGACATATTGAAGAGGTTTCAAATGACAGATTGTAAAAGTGTATCTACTCCAATTGCTCCGGGGTTGAAATTAAGCAAGGACATGGAAGGTGAAGATGTTGATCCTACCTTATATAGGCAATTGGTTGGTAGTCTTGTATATTTAACACACACTCGTCCTGATATTTCTTTTGCAGTTAGTGTGGTTTCCAGATTTTTGAGCTCACCTAAAGTCCCACATTGGATAGCCGCTAAAAGAATACTAAGATATGTGAAAGGGACTTTAACGATGGGCATCTATTATTCATTTCATGGAGATATTTCCCTTATTGGCTATTCAGATTCTGATTGGGCAGGATGCATTGATGATCGTAAGTCCACTACAGGTTATATTGTCTATCTTGGTGCAGGTCCCGTTTCTTGGTGCAGTAAAAAGCAGTCTACCATAGCTCTATCCACTACAGAAGCTGAATATACTGCAGCAAATGAAGCAGCAAAAGAAATCACTTGGCTACGAGCTATCCTATCAGTTCTTCAGCAACATCATGCAGGGCCTTCTCTACTTCATTGTGACAATCAAAGTGCCATATCATTGTCTAAGAATCCAGTGTTCCATGCTCGCACCAAACATATTGAAGTCTATCATCATTATATCAGGCATCTCCTCCAACAACAGGTGATTCATCTTCAATATTGCAAGACCGAAGACCAGATTGCTGATTTATTCACCAAGGCTTTAAGTGAAGCAAAGTTTGTATATCTTCGACATCTTTTGGGCTTAAGAGCAGTAACATAATTATCTCTTGGTTGTCATTCAGGGGGGATTCTTATGAATTCCAACCATTGTATTTAGGAGATAACTGATTGTAAATGGGTACCTAACAAGGCTTTAGGCCGGGACCCATCATATATAGATTATGGGGGGATATTTAGATAGTAGATTTTAGTATAGCTATTGTAATTAATTTAGGGGGGATGTCAACGTAAATTAATTACACCGTCGGCACCGACCAAGATGATTCTAGAGTTGCGGCCATCTCTCCAACTTCCAACTACTCTCATTAAATATACAACCAAATTTATCTCTAGAAAGATCTGTAAATTTATTATTCATTCAGCTATAAATAGACTTCCTGGGCCTGGAGTTCTCAGCGCTCATTTCCTGAGCTTTCTGCTGTGTTAATCTCTGTCTTTGTCTTTGTTCAATCAGGACTAAAAATATATTCCAATATACAATTTGTTGCAGTTGTGACTGGTATTGAGTTTGATGGTTTATGTGAAATTGCAGAATTATGTTAATGGTTTCAAATTCATGGACATCGTGGTCACGGAAATGGTGGCGTCCATGAATGGTGGAGAGGAATTCGGTAATGAAAGGAGAAGGCTCGGGTAAGAAACAAAAAAACCGATGCCATGTAAAAGGTGGCAGCTTCATGGCCAACAGACCCGATAACAACGGAAAATATCAATAAAAAGGGAGCTCCAGAATGCAGAGTGTGGAGGCTCGGGATTTCTAAGTACAGAGAAGCAAAGGTGGCATGTGAAGTTCGCCAAGACCCACTCATTAACGAGGCGACATAACAGAAAAAAGAAATGAGAGCATTTCCTTTTGCAATAATCGAGTGATTCGGTCTTTGCAGAATGTGGAAGCAGCCGATTAGTGTGTTCTTCGCAAATGCAAGCGGCATGGAGGTGGCAATTTAACCGAATCGTTTATGATAATAATAGCTCGGGTATGAAGTATGGGAACCCGATTATTATCAATCTTTGATAATAGTAGAAGGTAACGACATTAAGAAGACTCAGATGTATATGGTGTGTGCTCGTTAACTCCCAATCATGAAGAAAAGATTGCGTGGGAGTCATGTATAACAGAAGGACAGAAAGATGGTAGTGTTAAATACTCGGCTCACTAATGGAATAGCCAATGAAGTAAGAAGCGAGTGTAGAAGGTCATGGAGTTATGATTCAAGAGTGAAGAGCGGGCGTTTAAATGCCATCATACAACAAATGAGGCACGAAAACGGAAATTTTTGATCTTTGATAGTGATTTCACTTTGCAATTAGGGTGCAGTGCATTTTTTTGTTGCAATGCATCTACCACGACCATCTAGCATCCATCTACTTGTTATTGCATTTGGAAAGGTGCCATATTTGGCTTTCTCCTCTAGGCATTTCTCTTGCTAGATATTATTTAATTTGTACTGTTATGAAACTTGCAATAGATATATTTAGCATTGCAATTATGTAGCATCTTCTTTTCTTCTTTTTTTGTCAATCCTTTGTATCTTGCGGTTGCCAGAAGTGTTTTGCGAACCAGAAAAGAAAATAGAAAATATTGCATGCAATTTTTGATGGAGCAGAGGTTTTAAGCTCAATTGGGATTTTGGTGTATTCATGAGAAGTTAAAATATCTTGCAAATGACAGAAGTGTTGTCATTGTTGTAGAAATCAGGAAATTACTAGTCATTACTTTGTTTTTGAAGAGAGTATGAGGAAATCAATCTGGTAAAACTTTTTTAAAATTCTTTTACTAAAAAAAACTCCCTTCTTGTCACATTTAAAAAACTGTATCACATTTAAAAAACTGATATGTATATGATATGCTACTAGATATGCTATGCTACTATAGGCGTACACATTGCACCTTAAGATGCAAGTATTATAATATGCTAATATTATATTTTAATATAATATTTTCAAACCAACACTTCTGTAGCCAAGTTGAAAGTAGATTTCAATATTTGAACATTTATTTTAAAACAACTAAAACCTATTTGATGATACAATCTCTTATTTGATTATGCAAACTCTTCCAATGAAGATGATTAAATTGGCAGACAGCAATCTCCCATCTTCAAAAAACAATTGTATTGCTTGGGTCATTCATATAGAGGTTCAAAAATATATTATAATTCTTATCTCTAATTTAAAACAGATTATAAATTAAATTTTTTTCGGGAAGACAGAATATAGCTTCTTATATTTTAGATGTTACGGGTATAGTTACATAGATTTGACAATATCACTTCTATTGTGGCGAATTCTTATTTGTGGAATTTGAAGGTGAAAATGTAACCCAAAATTCGATAAAACCTTCTTCAAGCTATTGTAATTTGGATAAATTTGGAGGTAGTAATTGAGGTTCATCCATAGAAAGAAATGAGATATAAAAAGATTTAGCAAAATGATAAGAAAATGGACAAGTGGGAAAGCGATATACAGGTAGAGCTAGTGCTTGGTACTAAAAAACAAAGACAGCAACCAGCCACCAGTAAAACAATCATAACACTTGTTTAATATGACATGGTGCTTCAAAACCTCCCAGAAAGGAAAACAAAGACATTGAACATCCTTTAAGTTGAGACTGGATTGCCAACAACTCGTTAAGAAAGAAGCCAAAAAGATCTTTGTTGATAGATGCTCTGTTGCTAACTCAACAACAGCTAGTCCCAAAATGCAACTATAAATTACTTCAATAGACACAGAAATGGGTCCCAGGCTTCAGACAAAACCATTCCGCAAGCCATGCTAAACTGGGGCCCTAAAGTAACCAAATGAAGAAGACCAAAGGCTTCCCACCAACAACCAAAAAAGATGGCAAAGGAGGAATTGAAATAATGAAAGCACCAAACAAATTGTCAAGAGAAAGGAGGGCTGCTCTTAAAACAAGAGATCCCATATGTGACCAATCCTTAAATATCTCTAGTGAAGCCATGTGGCGACTTATAGCAAGAATGAAGGAAGGATGGAACAAGCTAATCATCATAAAATAAATAAATCTGTAGGAGACGGCTAATCAAAAGCATGCACAAGGGGTAAAAGGTTTATATTAGCCACCAAAGAGCTCCAGCTAGAAGATTACATAAAGCTCAGCGAAATACAATGATCAAACAATAAAGGAGGATGGATTGAGACAACAAATCAACCTTGAGAAGCTCATTAAACCTGTGATTTCAAATTTTGGACTGATATGACATTTAGACTATTAAGAAATGTCATTTTAGCTGATTCGAGTGTACCCAAGACTTTTGGGTGTGAAACATTAACTAACCATTATGAGGTTGTCAAAAGGATTGGTGGTCAAGGATGGTATTGAATGATGAGTTCATTGGTTATAGTCGCTGATTGCTTTGCCTATCTCTGTTGGTATATATTGTATAGTTTTTAAAGTTAATTATATTGAATTACTTGAGTATTATTCCAACTCAAGTATGTATAATTATAGAGTTTCTTTCGAGGTTTATTCATCTCAAGCATTTAATCATAGCTTTTAAATCTTTCTGATTTGTTATGTTATTTGTAAAAGCTTAAGTTTTGTGTTTTATAAATTATTTATATATAGAGTCTTTTCAACTCATCAAAAGCTTCCAGTCCCACAGACCCACATTGTGGTCTTTTGTTGGACCTAAATAAAATTATCTTATCTTGTTTATCTATCACTATCCATATTTTTCATTAATTAACAAAAAATGAGATATTATGACATTTGAATTTTCATTGTGACGCTTGACTTTTTCAACTTTTTATCTTTCGAAGGTTGTTAGAAGTCAAGACATTAGCTTTGCATGTTTGAGAGGGCAAGTCTCCCATTCAATTGATCACAGTGGTCCATTTTGGGACTACAACATGTATTGCAAAAACATTCCTTCAATTTGGGGGATGTGAGATTTCTTCAATGTAAAGACAACACTTTCCACACAAATGCCACATCAACAAAAATAATAAAGACTAAGAAATTAGTCAACAAGTCAAAGGCTGAATGCACAAGTTGACAAGATATAAATAAATACCTTACAATTTAGGAATAAAAGTACAATAAAGACCAAAATTGTTGAAAAGGTAAGGAATACCTTTGTGTAAAAAAAAGTGGAATGTCGACCATCTATCAAATCTCCTAAAACAATCACATTACAAGATGTTAAATCAACTCAATATAAAAGTTTCGACCAACAAGTCCAAATAACAACTCAAAATGTATAAACCAATTGTCGAATCAAATCAATATAAGATAAAGATTAGACTAGATATGAACTTCTATAGTAATGACAAAAGTAAACAACAAAATTACCAATATTACTAAGATGAACACATAGGAACATAAGCACTATAAATAAAGTCCTTAAAAGAAGCTAAGATCACTCTTTCACACAAATCATTAAGGGTAAGAATATTATGGGAGTGTGTTTCCACCATACCACGAAGCATTAATGCTTCCCCAGAATCCTTCGTGACATGAATGATACCCAACCCAACTAGAAGTAATCTAACAAAATAAATTGATTGAAGTAGTGGAACTCGTGTAAACATAAGTCCATAAACTAATATAGAAAGAATCATGAATGCACATACCGATTTCATAGATAACACCAATACAAACATCAATCCTTGCTTAAGTAGGAAAAATATTTTCTTTTTGCCCTTCTCAATCATCTTGTTTTGACAAAAAATAAACATAGTCATGAATTTCATCCCAACATGGAAGAAATCACAAGAATACATCTACCAATCCCATAGACCCACGTTGTGGTCTTTTGTTGGACCTAAATAAAATTATCTCATCTTATTTATCTATCACTATCCATATTTTTCATTAATTAACAAAAAATGAGATATTATGACGTTTGAATTTTCATTGTGATGCTTGGCTTTTTCAACTTTTTATCTTTCAAAGGTTGTAAGAAGTCAAGACATTAGCTTTGCATGTTTGAGAGGGCAAGACTCCCATTCAATTGATCACAATGGTCCATTTTGGGACTACAACATGTATTGCAAAAACATTCCTTCAATTTAGGGGCCATGAGATTTCTTCAATGTAAAGACAACACTTTCCACACAAATGCCACATCAACAAAAATAATAAAGACTAAGAAATTAGTCAACAAGTCAAAGGTTGAATGCACAAGTTGACAAGATATAAATAAATACCTTACAATTTAGGAATAAATGTACAATAATGATCAAAACTGTTGAAAAGGTAAGGAATACCTTTGTGTAAAAAATAAATTGGAATGTCGACCATCTATCAAATGTCCTAAAACAATCACATTACAAGATGTTAAATCAACTCAATATAAAAGTTTCGACAAACAAGTCCAAATAACAACTCAAAATGTATAAACCAATTGTTGAATCAAATCAATATAAGATAAAGATTAGACTAGATACGTACTTCCATATTAATGACAAGAGTAAACAACAAAATTACCAATATTACCAAGATGAACACATAGGAACATAAGCACTATAAAGAAAGTCCTTAAAAGAAGCTAAGATCACCCTTTCACACAAATCATTAAGGGTAAGAATATTATGGGAGTGTGTTTCCACCATACCACGAAGCATTAATGCTTCCCCAGAATCCTTCATGACATGAAGGATACCCAACCCAACTAGAAGTAATCTAACAAAATTAATTAATTGAAGTAGTGGAACTCGTGTAAACATAAGTCCATAAACTAATATAGAAAGAATAATGAATGTACATACCCATTTCATAGATAACACCAATACAAACATCAATCCTTGCTTGACTAGGAAAAATATTTTCTTTTTGCCCTTCTCAATCATCTTATTTTGATAAAAAATAAACAATCATGAATTTCATCCCAACATGGAAGAAAT